>VXAA01007187.1:341772-383210 GCA_013399115.1 Anseranas semipalmata
AAAAATTTTTTGCCCATCAATATACAATTTTTAAAAAAAAAAAAAAAAAAAAAAAAAAAAAAAAAAAAAAAAAAAAAAAGAAGAAGAAGAAGAAGAAAGGTCTTTTTTTTCCTAACCAGTTCCTCCTTCCTTTTTCACTTGGACTGACTAAATAACCCCAAATGGAAAGTTCAACTTCCTTATTCTTCCCTTTCTATTTTTTTTTTTTTTTATTAAAGATTCTTCTGGGGACTCTGATGCTCTCTCCATCATGGCTGTTTCCTAGAGTAAAAATCAATGTAAGAGCAGCTGTTTCTTTCATCTATTTGAATCTCTCAAACATCCTAAACCATTTTTACTCTACACTGATTGTTCAGCTCTATTTCCAATAGGCCGACAGATAAGACTATTAACTTCGAGAGTAACCACCACACTCTTTTCCAACATGTTAGGCCATTAAATGGATGTTGTCAGATGCAATCCAATTTTCAAGAACTTCCAACCATATTTCAGCAGTGGCAACATTTTGATAGATCCATACTCCAATTTCAAGAACTTCTGTTTCAAAGTCAGGACAGCAGTTGATTTTCCAGATGACAGTTCTGATCTGCCACTAGCACTTACTCTACACAGAATCACAACCTCCCTCAGATTTTATTTGCATCCTGAAGAAGATCCTAACAAAGACACTACATAGGTTTAATAATCCAGGCTGTTCACTCCTGGTTGCTTTAAAATTCTCCATTTACGGTGCCCTCAGAATTTCAAGGAAGCTCAAGAAAGAGACAGTTTATTTTCACTTTCATTTATTCTTGATAGAGCTAATTACAGTTATAGCTCTTTTACCACACTAATTATGCGCAAAAAAAGACAGAGTCACAACGATAAAGAAAATTAGAAAACTGAAGCATAATAAGTTCTCCTGTGGTTTATCTGCTCTCTTCTCTTGACTCTTCCCTAAACAGTACCATTTATATATAAACACTTTGTACACAACTATGCCTTAAAAAAAAAAGTTGCAGAAGGAGGGTGCCCTTTAAAAGTAAACATTTACTATGCCATGGTACTGACCTACAGTGGTATTTCCTATGCTTAGAACACATACTGCAGTGATATACTTGTATCTTAAATTTTCCACTGTAAACGTTTATCGTTAATGTACTTCTGTTTCATAAAGGTAGGTAACAGCAAGGAAGTCTCTTTCCATAATTCAGTATTGATAACACAGCGATCACAGTCCTTTATTAAAACAATAAAGCACTATTACTTTCTATTCTATTCTCTTTACCCTTCAACTTATTGCTACACTGCCGCACGCTACACAAAGAAGTTAATGTTTTCTAAGTTAAACAACGGGCTGTCTGCTTATCTCAAAACTTAAATGTGGTGCAACTTCCAGCTACCTTAGAGCAAGCACAATGCCTAGCAACCCTTCGAAATGTGAGGGCTCCACGTCCAAGTCGCGCTGCATGCATTGGCGTGAGCACTTCCAGTCTGACTCGGCGTCGCCAGCACCCTTCCCCCTGCTGCCTGCTTGCACTGTGAACTGTGCTTCAAAACAGCTATTAAAGCCAAGCTGCAGAAGGGGGGGGAAGCACATATTTGGGCCAGGTCCAGGAGGCCCACCTACTAGATAATCCCAGTTTACGTCCGACAGCTGTTTATACTTACCTGAGGTGCAGCAGGTGCAGGACAAAAGGCTGGCGCAGCCCTGCACCTGCCGCCTCCACCCCTGCTCAGGCAGCGCCCGGCACCACAGCAGATGCTCAGTGGCAGATGCTTGGCGGCAGGCCCCAGGGAGCGCGGCCCCCCACCCGCGCCCTGTGCCCTCTGAGCAGCAGGGCCACGTGGAAAGCACCCACTGCCGCGCCGCCCTCGGCTCCTCCGGAGCGGCTGGGGAAGCAGCTGGTGGTCGGCAGGCTTTGCCGGCTCCTGCCGCCGCATTTGGGACGGGGCACGACTCGCCCTCACCTGAGGCTTCTCCTGCCCCCCACAGCTGCCGGGGCAGCTCCCCCAGGCGCCTCCCCAGCCCTCGCAGGCAGGGATTACGCTGCCCGTCACCGCCAGCCCCAACATGTACCCATGAAGAATCGCTCCCTTCGGGGAGGAAAAACAGAAAAAACCAAGCACTGCTTGGTGTTCATGCATCTCCTCGGACTCCACTGTAAAAAGCACAGAAAGCACAAAGTGCGCAGAGAGCACAACTTTGTGATCGAGTCCTCTAGGAACAAAACAGTGCAACAGTCAGAGGACTGGAGATCCTGCCATTGCTCATTCAAAGCCATCCATGTAATCATCACCATCATCATGTTCTGCTTGCTTTGGTGCCCCCCTAATGCACTGTCTGCCCTAACATTTCTTTTTACAGTATTACTGGTAATACTATTTTAGAGCCAATAATACTTTCCAACATTTTCCAGAGAGCCATGATAAAGAGTCCTCGATGCACACAGCTCACAGTTTTTGTCCTTTTACAGGTAAAACAAATGCACAGGAAGGAAGGAGTCAGGAGGAAGAACACAGGGAAATGAAAGACCAGGCCTAGACACTACAAGGTGCAGAACTGTCTATGGCGAATACACAGTTCTAGGAATGAGAAAAAAAAAAAAAAAAAAGAGAGAGAGAGACATTATGGCTACAACTGCTACTTTTATACAGCTCCATTGGATGACATTTTCATATATGTTATTTAATGAACTAAACTGATTTCACACAGCTCGAAATGACGGTTAGGTTTTCTTTTTTTCTTTTTTTTTCTTTTTTTTTTTTGCCTGGAAGTACCTAAGCTTATTTCTTGTGCAGGTCACTGAACAAAGACTTCTGTTTTTCTACAGGGGAGCCATGTAGCAAACTTCTTCAAATTAAGAAACGGAACCCAAGATCCGTTGATCCAGTATCACACACTTCTATCTGCTGAGATTTAAAAAAAAAAAAAAAAGAAAGAAAAGAAAAGAAAAAAGAAAAAAAGAAAAAAAAAAAAAAAAAGGAAAGAAAACCAGAAAAGAAAACAAGCAAACAAAAAAGAAAAGACACCCTAAAAATAAAGCCCATAAAAATCCCTTCCACCCTCTGAACTATCTATCAGTTTTACTTTGGGGAGCAGTAACTGTTTACATCTGGAAGTTACGTACTACATGTCTGAAAGGCAGTCAGGCAAAGTGGTAAAGGCAGCGACCCTTAAGCCCAGCCCAGCCTGAAATGCATTTGGCCAACTTGTCAGGTATGTTAGTTATAAACTATATCCATTTCAGTTTGTCCCCTGACCCAAAACGTACAAGTATATCATTACATAATTACATACTGAGGGAAAAAATACACCTACAAAAAGAAAGAAGACAAGAGCATGTGGAAGCACGAGAACACTGGAAAAATGAAATAGTAAAGCCTCTCAAAAAACACCCAGAAAGACTTCTACTGTTAAAAGAACCCTATTAATCAAACCCTATATAAACACACTGAACACAAGGAGAGAGAGCTTTTACAATGTGGTGCTAGAAATATGACATTTACCTAGTTCAAGACGACACCTTAGTCCAAGCTGAGTAATCAGTAATAATGCTAAATTAGCAACACAGCTATTTTAATACTCCATATAAGACTCAGCATTTATATAATATATTAAATGTAGCATGGCCATAACAATTACATTAACAATTGTTAATGCCTAAGTGACCAAAATCAGCTGTTAGGGCACATCCTAATCAAACTAAAGCCAGATTACATTTGACACAGAGCACTTTAAATAATAAACTGAAATTTATCCATGACTGCAGTGAGAACAGGAAAAGACGGAAGTGTCCAGCAATATTTGATATGGAAACTACAAAATGCAAGAGAACACGAGACATAATATTTGAAAAGAAATCCAGAAGTCATCTTACAATTAAACCTGAATATTACATTCAGTTATTCATTACATTTGGTTTACATTTATGCATTTCACATATTAGTAACACATACTCTTTGCTTAACACTATCATAATGCAATACAGAGAAACACAATCCCTCCACCCTCTAAATAGTATCAAATTAACTGTAATTTATACACTTCTAGCAATAAGTTGGCCAGGGTTAGGGAGCTGTATCCCACCAGGTGCCTCTTATGACTGAAGAATTTGACACGCTCTGCAGCTTGCACTGAAGGTAAAAAGCTAGGACACCTGTTAGATGAGACCAATGAACAATAAAAAATGCCTTCACAGAAAGGCCTTCACAAATCTTGCCTTACTTGAGCAGCAGGTTTGGACAAGATGACCTCCTGAGGTCCCTTCCAACTTCACCCAGTCTGTGAAATAAAATTCTTCCAGCTTCCAGATAAGAAAACATGACATCAGGTCAGGTGTTACATTTTGGCAGGATGCTACAAAGGTAGTATTATATATACTTTAATCTATAAACTATGCTAGAGAATTTTCTGACTACTTTGGGGAAAACACATGTATTCACATTAATTTTAAGTATCTTATTTAGGTGTCTAAACAAGGAGATTATATCCCCATATAGTCCATGGAGACCGAACTTTAACTCTTAATTCCTGTACATCTTGGGTAGGTAACCCAAGTGCATGGTATACAAAGTGAAGCTAGGAAACAATTCTCTTCTTTCTTGGAACAAACCACCTCATTTTTAAAAACGAAACTATGGAAAACAACTTCCAATGTGTTTGAAATCCTGTTTTCATGTTCCATTTTGTGTCAGTTTGCCTAAAAGCTTAAAAAACTCTGAAATATACAGACGTATAGAGTCTACTTATATTATATTGCATTCCCAGATTCTTTTAATGGCAAGAATTCTAACTTGCACCTTTGCATTCAGAATAAAGAAAAATGCTATTTTCAGTGGAAAAGCAAGATTCAGGAAACAGCACAGACATTTATTCAAGTCTTGCTAGGATTTAATTAAAAGCTGTAAGATATACTTATGGATATGTCTTTTTAAAAGAATTCATGCCTTTGGCATGTAGTAATATATGAGATTTCAGCCACTCAATAGTTCCTTGTATTAGTGCCCAGTTTGTCTTACTGTGCATACATTATGGTTAATATTAAATCATTTCATCTTTAGTGGTTAGTTGGGTTGGAGGTGGCGGGAGGCCTGCCCACTGGAAAGAGCTTTTGTGCCATCCTAGTGCATATTTCTGCCTTGTTCACACCAGAAATCTGGAACCAGAAATTCCCTGTAAGTAATCTCAAGAATGGCTGTAAGTAACACAGCTCATGCACTCTTAAACAATGCTGTCATCTTAATATCTCCAAAGATTTCTTGATTTCTAAACTTCCCCTTAGTCATGTCTTAGTCAAGATTGACACATGACTTTAGGACACATCTAGCCAGGAGGAAGCATTGATAATTATACATACCCAAACAATAGAAGGCTGAGTTTTTACTTGTTTCTAGTGGGCATACCCAACAGCAACCTGGATGTATAGTGATATTTAACAATGACATGTTAATATGCATTGTGTACCACATTCAGGAAACTATCAAGCATACTAATCAGTACACAGACTAGTTTAAAATTAACATCTTAGGAGAAGCCCTCCAGTGTGTTCAGACAGTGAGTCAGCTTCCAAAATCAGAACAGAAGCAGCTAATACAAATGAAATGCTAATTCTTTCCCAGATGGTGAAGCAACACCCTCTGTGTATTCCAATTCTTTTGTAGCATGTGAACGTTTGGGTTTATTCTCTCAGACTACTGAACAGTGTGGACCCTTGAACAGTTTGTGGCTATTTCTTTCCTGTCTGAATCACCACTGTGAAAAAAGAAGGTTCAAACCTTACATTTCCACAAGATGTAACAGTACACAAGATGTACATTTCCACAACTCTTATTACCCACACATTGCTAATGCCATAAAAATAGCTCCAGTTATTCTTCAGATATTGTCTCAGCACCAAAATAAGCAATGCAGACTTGTTTGTCTATCTCTCACTTACAGAATGTATCAGCACTTTTGAGTGCCAAGGAGTAGCTCTGTTCTATAATAAGAATATGTGGGACATCACCTTCCTTAACAGACCTACTTTCCTAAATGTATGGAGAATACAGAGAAACTATTCTCCTCTTACACTGCCTGTTAGAACACACACCAAAGAGAATACACCACTTTTTTCCTAAAGCTGATGTATCCGAAAGAATCAACTAAATTTCGGTCCTTCCTATTTAGGGACTACTTCATGTTTAATATGGTCCCTGCTATGGTTTACATGCAAGTATTTAATACTGCTTTATATGCTCTGGTATATTGATTCTATATTTGTGCAATGGGCTAATGTTTCTGAAGTCACATCTCAACAACAGTATAGTTGTTAAAAATACAACACCATATATTTGGCCAGCAAAACTGATTACTTACAACATGCAAATCAAGAAGTAGCCAGCGTGATATTCAATTCCCTAAAATGAATATGATAGTGACAGCTAGGAAACAAAAGACTTTATCAAGAATTGTCTACGGACAGATACAGTAAAAACTGAAATCACCATAACATCATAAAATTACTTTTCATACTAGAAATATACCTTAAAGAAAAAATAATAATTAAAAAAATAATCTGCATGCCCACTACATTTGCTGTTTCAAGTTAATACCTTTTGGCAGGAAGAAGCCATTCAAAGAAATGCTACTGAAATAATAACCAGTGCAATGGTATTAACAGACTTTTTTCATGTTACTTATCTTAAAGTCTGTCCAAGAAATTAGCAGAGCACATACATGTGACTTACTGGCAATACAGAAAAAGGAAGATAATCAAGCCAAAACTATTTTTTATAGCATTGCTGCCCTCTTCTGGTTTAAAATTTCTCATCCTCCATACTTCATATATTAACTAATTCATCTCAATTAATGACATTACATTCACATAGAACATTTTCAGAATTAATAAATTAATTTAGTCTGATCCACAAGCAATTCTGGTATGCTAAGAGTCACATATACCTTTAAGTGTTTTAATTTGAGAGCTGTAGATTAAAATCTATTATTAAAATTGATTGCTAGTAACATTAAAAAAAAAAAATCATACTGTTGATCTAAAGTACAGGAGGCAGCTTTGATGTCATGACAATTGTCAAGTTGAGGATACTAAGAAAACAGAAAAACAACAGAAGAATTTGAAAGTGATTATTCAAAAAGGTATGGGGAGAAGATGGAACCACATTCTGTAACTATTCTGGCATACGGTTTTCAGTTCTGTTACAAAAATATGTTCAACAAAAGCAGTCAACATACTCACTGTAATCCACAATTAAAAGATCGCTATTTTATTGTGAACTAAGCACTTTTCATATTGCCACAATCCAGTAAAACAGGCAGACATAAATAAGATCTACCCTTCTTCCTTGCCAAAATACCAAACATCTCAGTAGAGAATTCCAAAATAAAAACAGTGAGTAGAAGTTCATGCACTGTTCAAGGGCTCAAGCAATTCAGCATGTTTTCTCTTCATGATGCACTTAGCATCGACCATTCCCTCTCATGCTCCCACATCCACCTTGCCTCCCCCTAACTTGGCAAACATTTTATAACCTCTCAGCTTGCACTGATGAAGATTGTGCTCCAACAGCAAGCTTAAAGATGAACATATCACAACAGTTCATCTTGATTTCGTGTCTTGTTCCAAACTCAAGAGATCCCTACATTTCAGAATCAATGCCACCTTTGTAGTACTTCTTTCTTCTCTAAAATGTATCACAATGGTTTCACTTGTTATTGTCAGATCATTTCAAAAACTTTATCTGTACTGTTCAGGTAATTATTCTATTGAAGACCACAGAATGTAAATATGTTATCAGACTACTATAAATAAATCATCACTTTTGTTGCTAACACCACCAAGTATTTATAGCAATCAAGCCATTACTCACACAGGAAAATTGCATAGTGATGGTTATTTCACCTGTGATGACCTAAAGGTTCTAGGCAAAAATAAATCTCCTTTCCATTGCTATATGCAAATTAAATTTCTCATGTTGAAAGCTTTCAACTTAACAGCTGTTTTTGTGCTAAGAATAAAAAAATGATACAAGTGGAAGCCACTACAGTTCAAACCAGAAGTTTGCCTACGATCAACTGTCTTTTGAAGCTATGCTATTGTTTCAGTTTGTTTGTTTTTGTTGGCTGTTTCATCAGCTGTTGTAGAATTAAAGGATTCATCTTGATCTTGGAGAATATAGTGTGTATAATTTGGAGGATGGAGAAGGGGAAGAGAGTTCCCTGGAGTTTGAGAGCTGCTGCTTATGTTTAACTTGGAAACACCATTGCTACTGACGGTTGCCACCTCGTATCGCAAGTCAAGAAAAGGCCAACAGAAACAGCATCAAAAGCTTATGCCTGCAAGGACAAAACAAGCTCTTTCTCTCAAGAGTGAGACATGTCTATCTAGGCAAGTATATCAGAGAGGACTGAGGTAGAGGCAGAAACTGTATTTAGCAGATAAACAAAACAAATACCAAGATCTTGCAAACTAACTTTTTGTCTAAGAAAAATGTGCTATTTATTTTCCTGTCTGATCAGAATTGGTAGAATAAAACTGAATTCCCCATGATATGGGTCAGAAACACTTAAGACATTTCTCGCCTACTAGCAAATGCTCCACTAATAAAGTTTTCTAAAAAAAAAAAGGGGGGGGGGGAAGAAAAAAAGGTTTCTGCATTTTAATTTCTGGTTAAAACTATGCAAAGAATACAAACACTCTTCCCCAGTCCAGTCTAACTCTCAAATTGTACTTGATGGACAGGTTAGGCCTCCATCATAGGAACAAGGACAGGACCACAGAAGGCTCTCAGAAATGCGAACTGCACATAAAACAGCTTCCTTTTAGCTAGAGGATTTTGTGTATTTGTTATCATCAGGATTGACCTAGGATGATGTAGTATGTGAACATCAGAACAGGGTGAGCCTAGAGATGTTGATGTGCTCTGTAAACGTCATGGAATGGCATGAAATTTCTGAAATGTCTATGGAATACTTTTTGGAACATATGCGAGCAGAAGGTGCATGACCTCTGTAAGTGTTAGTATCTGCCACCTTTTAGTCTTTCCTGTTAACAAAATATATCAAAGGCAATAAATACACAGGAGGAAGACCCTTTTATTTTGTTCAGCAAAAGACAAGAAGAGAACAAGACCTACTGCTCCTGGGTGCTGTAAACTTCTAAGGTGCAGTTCCTAAACAGAATGTACTTGGCCTTTCTCACTAGGTATAAAAACAGTCAGAAAAGAGAAGGAAAAGCTAACTGAACACTAAGTCCACATTGGGCATTAAAGTTTATTATATCAGAGGTAGCTTATGGGAACAGCTAAAATGCCACCATCATTCTCAGTCCTTGAAGTCATGATCATTAACAGTATAACGATGTAGATAAGGTGGTAAATGGACTCCAGTTTCCATAAGAACATGGGGTACACCCTTGTACATTAAGTATCACCAGCTCTAGTGCCTATATAAAAGATTAATTCATAGAAACAGGATATCCATCTTGTTTTCTGGTTGCTGTCTAAGAAAGAAACATGAACATGAGAATCATCTTGGACCCCACACCCTGAACACAGAGAAAAAAAAGGAATATATGTGATAGAAAGACAAAAAGAACATTGAAAGTCCACCGCTTTCCTTGAGTATTATGAGATGTTCCACCTTAGTAAGATCAAGGGGATAAACACCTTACTCCAGTATTCAAATCAAAAGAACTATTTCAAGCATATCAAGAGCAGTATGTTCAAGAGTTGTACAGCTTCTCAGGCCACAGGCTACAGAGTTGATTTATCCACCAGGCCAGGAGATGTTGATGCATTCCTCTGATAAAGGACTGTCACCAATTTCATTCTGAAAAATGGATCATTCAGGCTCTCATTCTGCAGGGTTCCCAGAAATGACAAAAAGGTCTTAATAATGTTCAGAATTGACCATCTTTTGTCTAGCAGAATTGAATGTCTAGAATTGAATTGTCTAGAATTGAATGGCTTTGCCATCGATAAATAATTTTTTCATTCAAAGTTTACAGTGATTAAACTTTAATGCTCTCAGTACATGCAGCACAGGTTATCATCCTAGTTGCGCACACATCCATTTTTAAAGTTTCCATTATTTCTCTTACTAAAGCAATCCTTTTAAAATTAAATGTTTTTGTGTTTACCTCTGTAAATCAGTATTAACTTTCAAAATCTGAGTTTGTGTGGTAACTGATGCTAAACAGCTACCAGGAGCCACAGACATGTATAATTGGTTTTATAAGAAGAATGACCTCACTTTTTCTTTTTTTTTAATTTATTTATTTTTTAAATTCTGTAGCATGGCAGGTTTCAGTTAAAACTTGGCTGCCTTAATAAAACTTGGGTGAAATTTATCCCACATATTATTCCACTGACTTCCCTGCAGTTACATCAAGTATGATCCTGACCCTGACACACGCTATAAAAAAACAAGGAAAAAAAAGTCAGTTTCAGCAATGTTCTTTTTTTTATTAGGGAACAAACAGTGCAAATTAGGTAATGAATTACATTCAGTGGGGAAAAGCTAAGATTAATAAAAATGTCAAAGATATATAAAAGATGCATTATAACAGAAAAGCTATATAAATTACAAAGTATTTCACAGTAACATAATCTATGGCCATCATTCCAGAAACTGCTTTGAAAAGACTGTTTTTTGTAGCAAACTCCCAGACAAGAAGTAAATGCACATGCACAGATTAGCTATCAACAAGTGCAGATGAATACAAGGCATCAGAGATGCACTGAACCTACTCTACATGAGATGTACAACCAAAATGCATGTGTATCTACCACATTTGCATCATTTAGTGTGCTTGTGTGAATACTGTGCCTGGAGGCGCCATGTTCCTATTCCATTTTTAAATTTGAAAATAGACATTCCGATTTCCCATAATAATTACCACAAATGAATGACTCAACATGCAGTTCTCATTTTTTAGCTTTCACAGTGATTCCAAGGAGCAATGGGTATCTGCAATGTTTTCAACCACCAACTATTTATCCCCATTACTTACACAGAAGAAATGAAAGATTTACAGATTTCCACTGAAGTTAACAGGAGATACAGATGCTCCAGATTGGGCCTGTCTTACTATTTTTCATCATCCATTTAAGACATACATAGAAATATACGCAACCAATATACGCAGAAAACCTTAAAAAATTGATTATTACCTTAAAATATAACAGGAGTAGATTTTACTAGTAGCCATTTTGAGAGCAGATTAAACAGGAGAAATATGCAACATATGTCTCAGAGAGCTCTAAAAGAAGGGTGTACTAATACATTCTTACTTACAAGAGCTGCTGTATTGCATCACATCCACTCCACTGTTTAGGGCTGTACCCAACTAGAAGGAGAGGAGTTACCAAACAGATGAAGCACTGTTCAAAACCAGTGCAGTCCAGGCTCAGGGCATAGAAGAATTAATGAGAAAATGAGAAAGTAGCAGATGGTGCTGCAGTACTTCTTCCTGCATTATCCGCCACCTCAAGCGATTTCTATACATGCAAAGCCCCAGGGCCCCACCTGGTAGCAATATAATTACCCTAAATGCGCACTTATGTTTCATTACACCTTAACCATTACTATGCGCACTGATTACAAGTATCAATCCCTTTCATTTTCATACACCTCTGCAGTTGTACGGCATTCAACTGTGAAAATTCAGCACTCTCGTCACTTCTAAAACAAGGCCCATGCTGATAAACAGCAGTGGGCAAATTATTTGTCACTCTGCAGGGTGCCAGTAGGGTTTGATAAGGATGACATCACTCCCATTTTACCAATAACAATGACACTAACAAGAACATGTAATCAGCAAGCCTCAGTGCTTGGTCTAGCTGTGGCAGGTGCAACTCTTTTTATGCTAGAAGTAAGCCAGCATTAGCTTCCAGCACAAGTACAAAACTATTTCTTTTATCATACTGTTAAGCAGAAGTTGGCTTCCATAAGGCACTGCAGCTGCTGTTGCTGCTTCTACAGATGCTTTCATTAATTTTATCAAGGACATACTGAAGTAAGTGCTTGATCAGCACAATGGCTATTTAGGAACAGCTGGAGAAATGAAACAATTAACTTAAGAAGACCATACAGACCCAACATGCAAATTAAAATAATTAAAACCCCCAAAATAGATTAAAATACATTTAAGAATTGAGCAGAAATCCTTATAAAGCAAGAGTTACAGTTCTCTATAAGGGCGAGGCAGGTTGAGAAAGAAAAGATAGCTTCATAGATCTAACTTTATTATGTCTAAATAAAATTCTTGTAACCTGTAAAATTACTTATGTCACAGCTACTTTAACACTAAAATTGATATTCTATGCTCAGATACTTTCAAAATCAAGCTACAATGAAGGACATTGCACTTTATAATAACCAAGCATGAAAGAGACTTTAAAAACCTATAGAACTTTCATTTTATTATTTGTTGTGGAGATATTTTTTGCCACAGATTATTAGAAATATAAAAACATTTTCTTATATGAGAACATTACTGCTTAGAGAATTTAAAGGATAGAGCACTGTACTTAATATATAAGATATAAATTGTGCTTCATTTTTTCTTCAAAAAATAACTTCATATTGTGCTCTAACAAAGCATTAAAAATTAATTTGCTTACTCCTCCTCATTCAAACTCTCGTGGATAAGCAAACACTGATATCTGGTTGACTAAACCTCAAAGGAAATTTCTATCCCTATGTTTGCAAAGAACTTTCCACCTAACTGGAAGATGAGTAGCTGAGAAAGTTTCATCTCTCTGTATCTTTGGGTTCATCCACCTACCTCTCCTCACGGATTTTTGAAAGAGCAGCAACAAAGAAATTAATGCTAGTTTTGTTAGTTTCTCTGTTTCTTTTCAGAATCCTAAGGGTTTTCTGCAACATTATTCTTTCTCACTGTTGCAGCCTGGGAGAAATATGAGCAGATGCAGGTACTAGCATATGTACAAAGCAGGAAAAAGAAATGGCCCTGGGGAACAGTAAAATAATGGAGGGTATCCATCCCCTCTTCACAGTCAGCAGAAGATCTGGGGCAGAATGGCATAATTACCTTTTACAGAAATGCCCTGGGTAATTTTACAGAGTCAATTTAGATGGAGATGCCGTCTGCCCACTGCAGATGTGGTAGACTAGCCTAGATGCTGTGTGCTGCCTTCAGTCTGTGGTTCGTGGTGGGATGATGCAGTAGACATGCTGAAAAATATCACTCCAGTGATGTTTTGAGTAAATTTTTTCTGGATATACCATCGGAATCTCTCTCCATTCTACACCAAAGAATGGGAAAATGTTTCTCCTGGTATGGAAGGCAGAAAAATCTACTCTACTTGCAGAAACTAGAAAGCAGCGAAGGAGGAAGAAAAGATAAGTCTGCTACACTCTTCCGGTAGTTGAGTGCCCCTGGCATTTACTGGCTTTAGCAGAAAACATATTTATTTCCACTAATTAACTAAAGAAGTCCAGAAGGACATGTGTTTCCAGAGAACATGAAATATACCTTCATAGCTTAACCAGAAGCTCTATTAAAAACCCAGAGGTTCTGAGCAAAATTTTTTCTTCAGGTACAACGAGAGCCTGAACTTCTCTGCTGATACTGCACAGTGAACTTTCCTGAACTCTCCATTAGCCCTTTCTCTTTCATATCCTGCAGCTAGAAGCTCTATTTAAGATTTGCTATAATAGAATGTGTTATATACAGATTTCCCTTCATGTCACTAGTGTTTAAATAACGGTACTGAGAACAGCAAAAGAAGAATCACATGATTATATAATGTTAACATGTGTGAATAATCCCACCCACAAAAAATTTTAGTCTAAATACACGCAGATATGCTTTATAAGAAGCACTGCTTGAAGAGTGTTAGATTATACTTGGACTATATAGATCCCTTTTAAATCAATGTTGTGAGCATCATATTTCTTCCAGTGAGACTCTGCAGGTTAAGAAACACAATTTTACCAAAGTGTTATTACTAACGTTCAATTCTTGGTTGGAAAGTACGTCAGCTTATTGCCTGCCCCAAAACAATGAAAAGACCTGCTCTGCAATGAGTAGGATTCCTACTGAGCAATCAAAAAGGGCTTTGAAAAAAATGAAGGCTGCAAAAACTGGATTTCCTTGCTCTGCACACATTAAAAATCATATATGTTTTGTCCACATATAGCAAATTTTATTTTGAAGCTACTGAGCAAATTGAAATTTGAGCCCCCCAAAAGAGCACTACCTATGGATATACAAATCAAACTCCATATAAGCCTGTAATATAACTTAAAGAAAAGCCCACAAAACAAACACCACCACCCTCAATGTAAAAATAAAAATAAAAAATTATTAGTAGCAGCAGTAACATTAGTATCAATTTACCTATTCTCTTCTCCCCCATGGAAAAAAAAAAAAAAAAAAACCAGAAAAAAAAATCAGAAACCTTGAGTGCTGGAATTACAAGATATCCTTGCCTTGATACAAGAACCAAGCAACAACTATGTGGTCTGAGAAATTTGCTTTTAATGACTCTCTTTGACTAATAGTTACCCTGAAAAAATGCAAACACACGCTAACACACTCACAGAAGCGACACTATAGGAAAAGACGATCCCATAGTGCAATACAAAATCTGCAAGGCTTACTGCAGTCTCACTCAGCTGCTTTTCACACTAGCCCCAAGCTGGACACAGACATTATCTTATCACTGTGCAGAAAAGTTAAAGCCAAACAAAATGGCTTTCACCAACAAGGCTAAGGACAGCCTGATACTTTGGTGTTCTGAGTGATTCACTAAGGCTTACTGAAAACAGCTGAAGAAGCACCAAGAAACATGTGTTAAACTTCATGACTCTGACAGAAGTCAACTGAACTAATCTAACCCATCAAAAACTTTACAAATATACATGAATTAAAATACATAAGTTGTAATATCAAGTCCCACTGACCTAGTGTACTTTTACAAAAAAGTCAATAAGCACACAAATAGAGAGAACATAACGTAGTTGGATTTTCAAAAAGTCTTTGGCAAGATTCCATACAAAAAATTATTAAAGAAACTAACCTGCCACAAAAGAGTTGAAAGCTAGTTAAAGGACAGGAGACTTAAGGGTCACTTTCAAAGATAACGTCAGCAGTGGGACACCTCAGGCACCAGTGTTAGGGCTAGTTTTATTCGCCATTTTCATAAGTGACATAGCAGTGGGAGCATGCACCACAATCGCCAAGTTTGTTGATTATACCAATTTCTCACATATAGCCAAATGCCACACTGACAACAAGAAAGATCTCCAGGAAGATCTCCCCAAACATGATGAGTGGGAAAAAAAAAAAACCAACAAACCCACAAGATAATGTAGATAAAGGCAAGATATTGTACTTAGTCATGCCAACACGATGCTCCAACTACAAAAAGACCTCAAAGATTTGTCACTGACAATTCTCTGAATTCACAGATATGTAGCAGCAAGCAAAAAAGCCAGCAAAATGGTGGGCATCATCAGGAAGGCTATCAAGAACATGACAGAAGCCATCATTTTGCCACCACAAAGTCCTGTTGAACTCGCACCTTGAGTCCTGTGTGCATTTATAAACTAATGTCTGAAGAAGGATATCCAATTTAATCATGTGCAGAGAAAGGCAACTAAAATTATCAAGGGGCTGAAGCAGCTACCCTACACGGAGAAACTAAAAGAAGCCATGGCTATTTAGTTTGGAAAGGTGAAGTCCAAGGGAAAACAGATCTGAGGTTTACAAAATCAGGGAGTTGTTAGGTAAGCTGAATGCAAAACAATTGCTCTTCATATCCTACAACAAAGAACCAGAGGTACCAGGTGCAGCTAGCAGGAAAGTTTTGAAAAAGATTAAAAAAAAAAAAAAAGTACTTTGTATTGAGGTAATTAACTGCTTGAACCTACTGTTGGAGACATTACAGAAACAGATATTATCAGCAGGTTCAAAATGTCTTAGACGAATTTGCAGACAACTGATCTATAAATGGATACTAAAATGACCTAGCAGGGATGTAGTCTCTTACTTTTCTACATAGTACAATGGGGTTCAGGTTGCAGAAGGAAAAAGAGGTAAATAATCACTGAAATCAGCCAAGACTGTGTGCCCTCCATGTAAAATGTATGCCCTTTACCACAGTCAAGAGACAGTACCACTTAGCTGCGCTGGTCAGACTCAGCAGAGAATCATAGAATCACAGAATCACAGAATATCCCGAGTTGGAAGGGACCCATAAGGATCATCGAGTCCAACTCCTGGCACTGCACAGGTCTACCCAAAATTTTAGACCATGTGACTAAGTGCACAGTCCAAACGCCTCTTAAATTCAGACAGGCTTGGTGCAGTGACTACTTCACTGGGGAGCCTGTTCCAGTGTGCAACCACCCTCTCAGTGAAGAACCTCTTCCTAATGTCCAACCTAAACCTCCCCTGCCTCAGCTTGACACCATTGCCGCGGGTTCTATCACTGGTGATTAAGGAGAATAGGTCGGCGCCTGGCCCTCCACTCCCCCTCGCAAGGAAGTTGTAGACTGCGATGAGGTCTCCCCTCAGCCTCCTCTTCTCCAGGCTGAACAGGCCAAGTGACCCCAGCCGCTCCTCATACATCTTCCCCTCTAGGCCCTTCACCATCTTCGTCGCCCTCCTCTGGACACTCTCCAGCAGTTTCACATCCTTTTTGTACTGTGGTGCCCAAAACTGCACACAGTACTCAAGGTGAGGCCGCACCAGCGCAGAGTAGAACGGGAGAATTTTATTTTTTTCTTAAACAAATGTTTATATAGATTTATCTATCAAGCTTTCCAAACAGCTTCTTTTCCTCCTCCATTACTTATTCTTTTCCTTAAATAATTCAGAAAATTGTGTGGTTTTGTTTGTTTGCTTGATTGATTACCAAGTAAGGTTAAGCAGTCTAGATTCTGGTGAGCTAGCTAAATGCAGAACAAGCCTTCACAAAACTCTAGTTAAGAGAGAACATCCTGTTCCACCCCTGGAAGTAGGAAAATCCAGACCAAAAACCTCCCCTGCTCCTAGCTGAGCAGTATTAGTTAGGTATAGAAGAAGTGCTTATACCAAAGTCTAGGTCCTCAGCCACACGGACTTCTCAAGGGTGATGCAGACACCTCTGACTTCACCTTTAACATTTACAAAAAATGTCCTGCAGATCTCCGAGGTCTGCTTTACATAGCACAACTATAAAATTCCATTTAAAAAAGATACAAAAGTGTTTCCCAAAGTAACTCAGGTGGCACCTTATGCAGCACAGTATCACAGTCTTAAAACAATAAAAGTAGTCTATCATGAAATCCATTTAGGAAATCAGGCAACAAGCATGCTTATCTAAAGATGACAGAAAACATGTCGGGCCATGGCAGCTACAATCATTTCACTATCTAACATCTTGTTAACTTTCAAATCAATGTCCAGTGATGTACAAAGCCTCCATATTAATGAAACCAATACAGAACTTGCTGTCTCTCTTGATCATTTCAGGAAACTATACTGTTATACAATAGTATTTTGAAAGGTAACATCTGTCATTACATGAAAAGATATAATGGGAAAAAAGAGCCAAGCTTTCAGCTTTTGGCTGGGGGAGGTCCCATCTTTTCTCTTTTTTCTATCATCTTACTTCACCACAATTTGACAGGAAGTGGACCTGGCAGATTTTGCTAAAACTTACTTTCTGAGGAAACCAGCAAACCATTTCCTTAACAATAAAGATGTGTACCGGTTAAGCAAAGACATGCTTTCAAATTTCTTCCTCTTCTTTGCGACATCAGCATATACTTCATTTAAGAATTGCTTCAAAAGCTCAAGATACCAGATATAAAACTGGCATATTATTTAGGTTGTTCTCCAAGACATATTCAGACAGATGCGCTAATATCCATTTCACAGTGAATTCCAGTGCTAAAGCACAAGAGTTTCTGCATGAGCAAGACAGCAACCCATGTAACAGTAATGCACTGGATTCCTGCAATATTTCAGTGAAAATGTGCTTGTTACACTTGTTACATGTATTCTACATTTGCTTACCCCTCAAACACAAGAATTGAATTGATTTCTAGGGCTGGATTAGTATTTTTGGCATCATTCTTTCTAATTATGTTTTGAAAGAGAAAAATAATCTCAGAAGGCAGAAGAACACGATGTCCATGCACCACAAACACAATTTCAGCTATAACATCCTAGAATTAAGGGTATTTTTCCCACATCCTTTGCACTTTTGTACATCTCATATTTAAGGCATCAATTTTTTATTTATATTTTTCATGAGACTCACCAGCATGACAGTTTCTGAGAAACTAGATTCACAGTGAAGTACAAAAATAACATGTCTCTGCTAAAAAGTTTGCAGTCAACTGACATACATTGAACTCAGAACTGAAAGTGGGCATGAAAAATACTTTCCAGACAATCTGAAAAATCTATGTGTACAGAAGCACAGGAAGTTGACAGCTTACTATGTATATACAATTTTTCAAAATTCCTACAAAATCAAAGCAACAATCCACCTACACCTTCATCACCATCATTCATCAATACAGAAGACTGAAAGAGCTGTAACAAAATCCATTACTTATTTTTATGAACACAAAGTGCCACGTAGTTTTTATTAAGAGTCAAGACTACAGAAATCAGTTCAGTGTGGAAATAATTGAATGTTCAAAATGAGTTTCACCTACAACATTTATTTTTTTTAATACAGCAAAAAGTCCAAAAAGTTCAAAGTTCTTGAATGTTCTACATTCATTAGATCCTCTCTCCCCTTTTGATCTGCCAAATCTTAGTCTGAAAAACACTGAGAAAAAATATTCCTATCCAGAATGCCTAGCTGCATGGCCATAGAGTGTAAACACTTTCCACTTTTGAGTACCTCTGATATTTGACAGCTATATGAGCACTTGAACATCATTTATCATGTTTATTTTTAATAGCTCTCCCTGGGCACAGCTGCCTTGGATGCCAATCTTCTTTTCTTCTGCCTCCTGTAAATATTTGAAATAGCTATTCATTAACAGTTGCACATTTATTCAGCACTGTTGTACTGCTTGTGAACTGGAAATAGCTTTTATTTTTCTCTCCCTATCTCTTGGCTGATCTGAAAAAAAAAAAAAAAAAAAAACTGTTTAGGTTCAGTCTGTCAAGATTTAAATTATGCTCCAGCTGAGACCTAATCAAGGGTATCTGACCTGGTTTACAAATAAACTAGGTACAAGAGTGTTATTTCCCTTGTTTTTTCTTTTTCCTTTGGGGCACTGGACCCATAAATGAAAGCAAACCATGAACAGAGTCTTGGGCAACGTGCTCTAGGTGCCCCTGCTTGAGCAGGGGTGTTGGACCAAATGACCTCCAGAGGTGCCTTCCAACCTCAACCATTCTGCAATTCTGTGAACAGGTCCCAAATACAACTGCCCTAAATTAAAGCAGACACAGCTGGTCTCCACAGGTAAACCATGCATCTTCCCTAAAGGTTCTGAAACCTCACTGACACCTCTTAGACCTAGCTTACATGCAGTGTTTCAATTTCAAATTTCAGTACCTTTAACACAATGTACACAGCATTAAAAAGGCATAAATTTAAGCTATCAAGACACCCTGGTGTGCACATCATGAGTCCCATGTATCTGCCCATCATAGCTCTCATTTTCATGAGCCAATAAAGCAGATCAATTTTTTTCTGATTCGACATTACTACTGATCTGTTTCCAGACACAACCAAACTGAGTATAAAAACCATCTCTGTTTAAAGCCTGAACTTAGCATGTTGTACAAAGCACTTAGAACATTTGTTTTAAGGACTATTTACTCAGGATTTAGAACAGAGAGATCACAGAGCTCTCTAACGTGCAGGTGCAAATTATACCTAAATTAGCACTTCTCTAACACTCATAACAAGATTAGATTTATGAACATCAGATATTTGGTCACATGAGAGAGGGTTCTAAGAGAAGAAAAAATGCAGCCATGCCTTGTCCAATGCAAAGAGCCAGTAATGAGTCCATACAATATAACTAGTTTCCCTTGAAAAGCTACTAAGTACCCTTTTTCCTAAAAAACATGCTGACTGACCAGTTTGACTTTTCATTAAATGCTATCAGTAATGCCAGAGCAGTATGAAAGCAATGTTTTCTTCTACCCACTCTCGAACTGTTATTTCACAAGCAACTGCTACCACTATAGCATTATGTCTAAAATTGACTACAAAAAACTCTAACTTGTATTGAATTTTGTCTTACCATAGTAGAAAACACCCGAGCAATGGTAAAATAAGAAGGGACAACAGCTAACCTTGAGAGGGATCAATCAAGTTTGTGGGACCACACATGTAAACTTAGTTTTTCATAAGATACATCTAGTATTCTTTCAACATTTTCTCACTGTCACAACTGTGCTTGTCACTGCACAGAGTTTAGCTCTCACTATGACTTCAGCGAATACAGCATGAAAGATTAGACCATTTCTTTTTATAACTTACAGACTGTTTACACTTGACATTTGTTGTGAGTTGTTTGATGTTGGAAGTGCTTTGCTTCTGTAAATTGCAGCTTTTTCACTTAATCACCTAGCACTTTAAAGCATTTTGGAAGAAAGTTAACTCAGACCTGATCAGATGAGCTCTTAGTTTCCTATTAAAAGAACTTAAAAAGTTTCCATCTTATAGTAGCATTAGATATGGAGATGGTGTGTTCTTGAATCACAAGGATATTGCACAACATAGCAGGAATATCAACACTGAAAAAAAACAATCTATGCACAGCAGGTAAGCCTTCATTATAAAAACTGGCAGAGAACAGAATTAAAAAGCTAATGCACACTTTAGATTAAGTAAAACGGGGGCAAATCAGATATTTGCTGAAATACAACTTAAGAATAGTCATAATGAGAAAGACCACACGTTATTTCAGCCCAGTGTCCTCTCTCCAAAGGCCATCTACAGTGGATGCTTAATGAAGTATAAATATAGGCAGCACAGAGTATTTGCTGAGTATTCAGCAAATTGCAACACTCCCCAAGGAGCCTTGTCTGTATTTAAAGAAAATGGATTCTTCTTCCATGCATCTGTCCTATCTCTTCCAAACACGTGTAACTTTCACCATGTCCCATGCTAGGGAGTTTCTCAGGTTTAACCATATTATGAGATTAAGTATTCCATATTAATTTGTTCTGAACCTCATCTTTGCTGGTTTCATTTAATACTTTGAATCCCTGTACAGGATGACGTATCTAACACTACTCTTCATTTTAAGAAGCAGTTGGCACACCAGCCACCTTGCAACGGAAGGGGTAGTGGGGCACGCATGACGTGAATCATTTGGTCCACAAAGAGAAATGCAGGTAGTGTGCAAACTTTATGAAGAGAGATTCTAGTTCTGTTAAAACTCTTATTCTCCAAGAAATTATTGCTCTCCTTCAATCCCCTGCAGCAAAGAAAGAAAAGTCAGCAGAAGGTATCATCTAGAGTTGTTTTTTGACCAGGATGTTTCACTGGCATAGAATGACTGACACTTGTTCCTCCAGAAGGCCAAACTATCCAGGAGGGGACCACTTACCAGTAGATAAAATAAATCACTGCTGTATTCTGATAAAGTACCTTTGGACATAATAAGGATGACCTATACTGTGCTCGGTGCATGACTGGTGCAACACGGTGCATCTTATTTGTTAACAACATAGATTCTGATCACCATATACGTTTTACAGAAGGAATTGCTTGTCTCATTTTCACAGAAGCAATTGAAATCTCTAAGTAGGTGTGTGCTGCATAATATGCAAGGTTGGCTGTGATAATAGTATTGTAAAGTTTTGAAAGTATTTATAGCCAAGGTTTTACAAAACCAGCAGTAAATACAGGAGCAAAACAAGTATAACCAACAAAGAAACATGACAAGTTCAAATACTTGAACAAATATTTACAAGTAGCTTAAGACTTGTGGAAAAACTCCAATACTCCTGTAGCTAAGAAACAATATAAAACCCAACATTAATTTTCAAACAAAATTAAAGATTTTTTTCCTGAAAGTAAGATTAATTAGAAGGTACACTATGCCTTAATTTGAATTGCTTTTAAATTCAACACTAAATACACATAAGACCAGTTTAATCTGTCTGGTAAAGACTACTGGCTGTGGCATTACTAAATCTCATGTTTTACACTGCATTCCAAATAATGCAAACTTAACAAAAATACTTATAAATAAAATTAACAAAAAAAGAAATGCTACCCAGCTTTCCTCTCCTACTGTTCCACTGAATAAGCACGGAAAAAATATAACATACACAACTTTGGTATAAAATAAACAAGTTTTTAAAAAAAAAAATTTAAAGCAAACATCAGATTGGGTAGCTTTCACTGAGGAAGCTCTAAGCCCACCAAACATTCTACTAAAAAGCATGAAGAATCTCCATCTACTTCATTGCCAAATTTATACAGCATCAAGCTTTTTCTTCCTTTTCTCAGTAGGTCTACCGAACAGTGAATATTTTCAAGGCATTGCAAATCATAGCAAAAGTCCAAGTGACACAAAACTGGCTGCCAATACTTTCAAAGAAAGAAAAACTCTTCTCTCTGTATAAGCTAAGTGCAAGCTCAAAGTGAAAAACTTCAAGGGAAATACTCATACTGACAATAGGGCAAGTTCAAATAAAACCATGATAACTACCTACCAGTTTGCATTTATGAGTTTTTTAAAAACATCAACCTTAGTGGGTGCATTTTGTTCTAAAAAGACACAGCTATGGATGGTAACAATTACCTTTCCTCTAAGAAGTTACATTCAAAAACCAGTATTTATTAACATGGTTCAAAAGTAACTTCAAAGTACTATTTATAATCATAAAATTACTAACAGTATTAAACAGCAAGAAGACAACCACAACTAGCATGTATGTTCCTACCTCTACCAGAATAAGCTGGTGATTACTTTCTTGTTACTGTACACATAAAGTGTACGAGTCTTCCTTTGCACAGAGAATTTGGAGAAGATGCCCTTGCGTGTCAGGTAAGTTTTTCAGAAAGACACAAGTCAACTTGCATTTGAACTTCAATTTTGTTTCCAGTATTCTGCTACCACAGCATTTACAGGCACCAGCCAGGAACTGGAAGTTCATCCTATTAAACTTTTTTTTTTTTTTTTTTTAAAGGACAGATCAGAAGTCCTTTCCCTTGCAAATTTAGCAGCAATTTTAATAATTTCTTGTTGGATGAAAATGCTAAAACAGTGTGAGTTTAGAAAGCCTTCCTCAACTTATTGAAAATACTGACTGGAAGAAGAAAATTTACATTTCTGAGGAAGTCTGTTTCAATAGGGATGAACAAAATGCATATACATGCAAATTATTTTGCTATTTGAAAAGCACTTAATAAAATTTTCTAAGGCTAACAAGGTCATACTGCTTTATTCCTTAGTGTACTGACATCTAATTCAATAACCGATGAAGAAAACATTGAATTCTTTTCCATAAATTACTTTGGCTTTGAAAAGATACATATTTTTGTAATGTTAAGCAAGCACACTAAGAATGTAGTAGTTTTAGATCCATGATTAAGTAGAATTAGCTCAAGTAGAATACATAGCTCAAAGACACCAGGAAGTTAGTTTCCTACGACCGAGCCGCTTTCAGAAAAGCAGCTTTGCAAAGTCCCACTGCCAGAGCCTGCTATGCAGAGCTGTACATGCAGCTCAGTTCTTTCTACAAGCTTTCTAAAACACCAGATCTCCTATGCTAAGTGGTTCTTCAGGTTGACCAACTTCTGCTACTATATAAAGGCATCTGCTTCAAGAACATCTCATGTTTGAGGCCAGCTTGGGGAACTTTGAAACATTACCACTTGGGAACCTAGAGGCTCCCAAATCCCAGTCCCCTTCATAGTCTGGGACCATCCCAATACTCCATCTTTAGCAGACATTTTAAGATTACAATAAGAATCACGTCGTTTTTTGTCAGAGCCACCCAGCAGTTACCAACAATGAACTGCTATCATGGTATCACCAACTCTAACATATGCAATATCAAGTAACACTCAAATTATTAAATCAGAGGTGAGCTCTGCTTCCCCCTCCTTGGTGAGCATCCCTTCTCTCTTTGCTGAAGTGCCAGAAGACATTAACATTGCAGTGCATATGTGGCTCACAGAAATCAGCGGATCTCAAAGTGTTAAGCTGGAATAGGTATCTCACGCCTTCAGAAAATGACAGAAGGCGGCCCAGCTTGTCCAATATTAGCTGAAGCCTTGTAGGGACAGTTCTCCTAAACTAAATAAGCTTGCATAGGAAACAGTGGCTCAGTGATGGGAGAGGAGAGCTTGGGCAGATCGCCACTTCTAGATTTCCCGACATCCCTCCAAATCCCTCAGTCTAGTAGCACTGGGACATTGCAGAAGTGGAGTATTTCTCTAATGTCAGCATCTTAAAAGATTCAAATTGTATCACTTATTACTGTCACACTTTGAGATTCTTAAAATATTTGACTAAACAGCAAGCGTAAATTTAGTCTCCTTAAGTAAACCAGACTGGAGAACTAACCCAAGTTAAAATGGAGGCAGGGGCTGGTTCGTTATTGGTTTTGGGCGAGGGGGGGATGACAGATATTTGGTTTTATGACAGATCAGTTCCCCAGTCTGGTTCATACAAGGAGCTCACTCCCAGCAAGAAAACTGGTGGCCAGCATGAAAAAAAAGGGGCCAAGATAGCAAATAAATGGTTCTTTTAGGTGCAGTGTTTGCTTAAATTACAGCTGAAACCATAGCCTAAGGCTAAAGATAAGGTAGTACTTTTAATTGCATACATCTCTGCTTTGGCTCTTTTACACTAAACTTTTATTTCAAACAAAAATAAAATGCATCTTTTTTTCCACAAAAATTTGAAACTAAAAGGATTTCTTGTCATTCCAGGAGTTAAACAACAAAACCACAAATATTTGGGTAAAAAAGAATGAGAAGACTGAATTATGAAGAGCAAATGTGACCAAAACTTGTGTTTTTCCACTGAAAGAAAAAAAAAAATACAACCTTTGTTAAACAGACTTCTTTGGTTCTTTCAACTGCCAAAGCTAAGAGATTAGTGGAGTCTTCTTGTCTGTAGAAGCCTTAGTCAGGCATGCAAAATAAGCATTCACATACATTTTATATTCCCCTTTCCAACACTGTAAGCCACAACAACCCATGCGCAGTTAGAGAGACTATTGAAAAAGCAACATTACTAGGCAGGTTTGACAGAGACTAAAAAGGTAATCTGGTCATGCTACAAGAATTTTTGGCAACAGTGTCAATACATCTGGCAAGCTCTCCTCTGAACAATGCCTATTTGCCTCTGACAACAACTTACAGAAAATACAGCATCCTAAACCAACAAATAGTCTGGATTTTCAGAAAATATGCATTTTATTTCATATTACAGCATCAGTGGGATTTGTATTTTGGAACAGACAACCATGACATGAACAACATTCCAAAGCATCTAAGGAATCCAGTTAAAGCTATTCAAATTTTTATAATAATCCTCATGGAGAAGAAATTACTACTTTAAGAAACATATCCCAGCACGCACAGACTGACTCCTGATGAAAATCTTTAAGAGAACATGAATTTTGCAACTTTTAAGGGCATAGCTCCTCCCCAAAATGAATGACCATTCCTACATCATCTACATCATCTTTCCTAAATAACAATCTTTCCTCTATCATCCCACACAAGACCCTAAACCATGTCTCAGTAGGAAATACAGTGACCAACTGATTACTATCCTGAATGTAATCACATAATATTATTCTACTGTATTTCTCTTCTATTGTTTATACTATAACATTATAAGATCTTTAGGGCCAACTCCAGCTGTTGTTTTTTTTTTTTTCTAAAGGTACACAGCACGTAAGCATTCTAATTATACAAACAGTAAACAACGCCTAAGTGTTTTTCCTTGCAAGGGCAGGGCCTCAAGTTACAGTTTTGCACGTTACACTGCATACTTGTAAAATCTAGTCTGATTCATTTGTCTTCTAAATGCGGCATGGATAAGGTTTTTTGGCAAATTAACTGTTACAGAACATTTGTTATATGAGGCTGCTACATGGACAATTAAACAGATTGTCTGGACTAAAACCTTTACGAAGTTGGTCAGGGGGCTGGAGCACCTCTCCTATGAAGAAAGGCTGAGAGAGCTGGGGATGTTCCGCGTGGAGAAGAGAAGGGTCCAGGGAGACCTCATTGTGGCCTTTCAATACTTAAAGGGGGTTTATAAAAAAGACGGAGAACAACTTTTTGCTTGGGGAGACAGTGACAGGACAAAGGAGTATGGTTTTAAACTAAAAGAGGGGAGATTTAGATTAGATGTAAGAAAGAAATCCTTTACTCAGAGGGTGGTGAGGCACTGGAATAGGTTGCCCAGAGAAGTTGTGGATGCCCCATCCCTGGAGGTGTTCAAGTCCAGGTTGGATGGGGCCCTGGCCAACCTGATCTAGTGGTGGCATCCCTGCCCACAGCAGGAGGGTTGGAACTGGATGCTTCTTAAGGTCACTTCCAACCCAAGCCATTCTATTGTTCTTTACCAAGGACAGAAGAAGATATTAACACATGGAGCAAAAGAGAAAAGAGGTTCCCCTTCCTCATTTCTGATGCCTGGTATCACAGTAGACCTTGCAATAAGGAAAAAAATATGCATGAAATCAGCCTAAAGGGTGGAGCATGCATAAAAAATCTAACAGCCCAAATCTCCTGAATCTCTATAAAAAACAGTCGAACTAAGTACTACATACATACATACAAATATATATATATAAATATATATAAAAGTGACCCAAAGGCAAAAGATCGATCATACTAAGGCATGAAGGCCTCCTGAACTTGTCAATAAAAAAATTTTCTTCCTTCTAAACTGGTATAAAATAACATCTTCTACCTATTTCTTGCAAATAGTTAAATGATTTTAAATGGAAGTATCAATTAAAGTTTAACATAGTTATAAGCAAATGGAAGCAAGATTCTATTAGTGAAAGTTCTTGGCAACTATAAAATTAGAAGATGCTATGATCTACACAATCTATACCCATAATGAAAATATTGACATTTTAAACAAACTAAATCTGTTTCTTGTAGTGAATCTTAGCATCCCTCAAAAACAGAAGCATGTTGTGAATCCCAAAGAAGTCCTTGGAGACCACAGAACACATGATCAGCATCTTTAGTATTGTGATGGAAGCATCACATATACCACAAGTGCACTGCAGAGTGATCAGTCTTTGGAAAGCATCAAATTTATTCTGCATGAGTCGATCACCTATACAGTATGTGCAATATGTTTGAGGCTTTCTGAAAACACTGGACTGACTACATATATATTATATTACAAATGCACAAGATCTGGTACACCATGGACAGAAACATGATAGTACTATTTAACAGACCTGCAATATAGTCTGAAAGATTTTAATTATAGAGGTACTTAATTTTTTCCCAGAAAGTGATTCATAAACAGTTCTGTGAAAACATGACAAACTAAAAGCAATATGAGTGTATCCCAATACAGTCATCAGCTTGCCACAGCAGAAAGTAAAGAACTAGCAAATAGCTAGAAAAGTATATTTTACAAAGCGATTAAAAAAAAGAGATTTTTACAAATCATTTCATCAAAAATGAAAAAGAAAACATGAATTAATTTTATATACAACTCAAAATCAGCAAGAGTAAATAAAAATAGAACAAAGCTAACATCTAGTTCAGGTTTTTCCAGATTTAAATCAATAAAGTTTCAAGTCCTCCACTGAAGTATTAAAAGCAAGTACCATAACACTAACTTAAACAAAGGTCACATTATCTCCAAACTACTGAGAACAATTTCAACGAGAATGTTTTTATGTTAGCACTGTTGCCATCAATTTCAGATCATCTTCCTCCAGGAAAAATAAAACTGCAGTTTAGCCAGCAGCTAATGTTCAGCACTTTCAATGCATTTCTCCTTGCATGACATCTGCCTGTTAAGCAGAACATGCACTGTCACATCAATGCCTGGACATCTGCAGGGCAACATGTAATGTATGAAGTAACGGGAAGCTTCTGCTGACAGCTCAGACAGTGGACTGCAGGTCCATCTCAGTCCATCTCCATATCATCATAATAGACTGATTTAGGAAACTTCCATTAGAAGTTTGAACTCCTGTGTCTCAGCTCTGCTGATGCAAGTGTTTGCTTGGTTGCACCATAAAGCATATTACTAAACTGATCTGTGCAACCCTGCAAACCCTCCTGTTGTCACAATCAAAAAGCATAAAACTGCAGGCATGAAGAAGGCTGGAGTCATTCCATGAGAGTGCCTGACACACTACTGAAGGTTTATGTTTCCACGAATCCTTACCTGTAATTCTCTATACACAAAACATCAAAAAAGACTTTGGTTTGTGAAAATGACAAACGAATAAATTTATTTTTCTTTAGCTTAATATTTCATTCTTGCTAGTGTGCTGTTACCTACCAAACAGCATACAGCTTTCATTCCAATCTACCCTCCATCATTAGGATGTCATCACTTTTACCTATACCTCAGGACAGTGGCATACAGAAAGACTCAAGTTCTCTTCACCCAGGACTTAATTACCAAACATAACCCCATTCTAAAGCCATATTAAATGATGTTTGACAGCGTTGTGCATGAGTTCATATGATAAATCTGAAGGAAAGCTGAATTCAGTCAAAAACCAGCAGTACACTGGAATGGCTACATGGTTTTTAGGTAGAAGCCAGTTCACATCTGGCCATCTCAGAGAAAGACTTCAACTCTAACTGCAAAATACCAAGCAAACACATGCAGAATAGCAATGATTTTTAAAACGCAACTATTTTTAATAACATAAATAGTGCCATAAGAACCCCATAGATATATTTCAACAATAATTAAAGGACATAATGAAACTAATGGAGGAAATCATCTCTTCACTAAAGTTAGGTGCTCCGGCATATATCTCAATGGAAACTCAGTCATTGTATAGCAAACACAAATGTAAAATAGTGTCATCTTTCAGGACTAATGTGCAATACAAAAGAGAGACTTTTAAAACAATGTGTAAATGAAAAGTATTACTGTGGAAATATTGTCTGAAATTGGAGGAAGCTCACTGCTGTAATGTAGTTTTGAGATATTCTGGAGGAGACCGGAGAAGAAAGACCTTCGATCAGACCAGAAGAAACAGTTCAGCTCAATTATCCAATGCAACATATATGAGTTTGTGTCTTGAATCAGTCACCTAAAATTCCTATAAACAGGCAGCAAGATAATTGTTTTCCCACATGTAAAATGAACTTGCTCAGGTATTCTAATACATAATCTCAGAATACAGCAAATTAAACAACCTAGAAACCAATAATCTAATGTAACGGACACTGCATTTCTCAAGTACAATTAAAAATTATTCAAAGGAACTTTTTACGGAGACACAATAGAAGCAACTGTACCATTTCAGCAAACTCGACCATATAAAAGAAACACATACCAAAAACATGACTGGGAATTTCTTTTTGAGTCAAGAGGAAAGCTCACTAAACTTGTAATTTTGTTGCTCAAATGAAGCATGAAAATAATGGCAATATTTTAATATGCTACAGAAAAGACATCTTTTTATTCTTTTAAAAATCTTTATGTTACAGGATGTTGCTTATGTGTGTTTAAATTTCTGTTACACAGCAGTTTTTACTTACCTGAAGACATTGCTTTTAATCACTACTGATGGAATGTAAATATATCTTTTTCTTTCAGGATCATTAGAAAAGATTACATGGGGCCATGAAAAACTAATTTATTATGTTATCCCATATAACTCTAAGAAATGACAGGCTGGTACCAAAATATTTATCTTGGCCTAAGTATTCTGTGCATTAGCAAAGTCAGCAGGCAATACTTAAACATTCATAAAACACAAAAGACAATACAGAAAGAATTTTAATAAACTTAACAACAACAACAAAAAACCTAGCTCTTTAGCTATAGCCAAAAAGCACAGAAGAACAAAGAAAAGCTGTTTATCAAAGTTTCTCAAACACAGCAACCCAAGCTCCCTGGAATGCAACTTCAAATTGGACTTCAGGAACAATATTAGAAGGCCTACTCTGTCCAGAAGTCAGTAAAAAGGCTGACAGAAGATGTTTATCTTAGAAAAACACTGTCATCACTTTCCTCCCCCAGCCCTAAAACCTCCCACCCCCCGCCCCCAAAACAAACAAACTAAAACAAGCAAACAAAGAAAACCCTAATGTAACACGATGCCTAGCAAAGCCGTGTATGTATCAGATTATCTGTGATATGGAAAACTCTGCTCTCAAAAAATGTGACTGGAAAGGAGTTGAGAAATTAAATGGGGTTTGGGTTTGTTTGTATGTTTTTAAGGGGAAAGAGCAGAAAAGATTCCCATACACAATTTTCCTTTCTTACATATCTTATATTCTATGTATCAGAACATTCTGACTATAAATTGGAAAATACAGAGGCAAAACAAAAACATTCTACAAAGAAGATTCAAGTATCTCATTATACAATGCTACATGGAACACATTCAGCTCCTACAAAATCTTGAATTCAATATATTCCAGTCAAAAATTCAGCATTCTGAGAATTTGTCTACTCTGAGAAATTCTAATCTGACAAATTTGTCTACTCTGAGAAAACTATTATGTAAAACAGTTTACAACCAATTATAATGGACACAGCCATCATACTCTCACAATATCACTCTTGCTGCTAAAAGACAGCAAGTAGAAGCCCATATATGCTACTTCTTCAACATATTATTTTGTATCAAATATTAAGTTTGGGTTTATTTTCTTGCAGAAGTTTTTATGAGGTAAATGCATAATGTAACTTAAGTATGGGAGAACTACAGAAACAGCCAACCAGCAATGAAGTTTCATGTCTCTTCATTACAGTTACCTTACAAGAAAATGTTTGGCTTTTGCAGCCCCTTTCGGAGGTGTTTAAAGGGTATTAACATTTGCTTTTTCACTCTCATGCTTCCTTTAGTGTGGATAAAGAAGCAAAGAAAGAATAAAATATGGTCTGCATTTACAGGTAAAGCCTGCCTTTAGCTTTGATTCCTTTTTGCTATAAAGGACACAGCATGAAAAAGTGCTCTGAGCTTAACTTTCTTAATTTTATATGCAAATTTTTGCTATGCTACCCCAGGCAATGATTGGTAAATAGTACTAAAAATTTTCCTTCTCTAAAGCTGTTTTTGCTGAACAGAAGCAGACACTTTCCAAAGTATAGCTTATAGCTTTTGGGGAACAAGCATAATTTCCGTACTGAAATCAGTAAACTTCCAACAGGAAAGAGAATTTAAAATTTAACAAAATTTCAAAATGGTGAGTTATTTTACATAGAAGGAAAGAGTAATGTTTCAGTGTAAACATCTTCCACATTAAACCATTCCCATTTTTCAAAATAAATACATAAAAACACACCCTACTCACAAATGTTGTTTTGTTTCGAAGTTGACCTGTATTTTGAAAGCCAACAGGTATTCAGAGAACCAAACAAAACATTCATTTCTAGTTGATCTAAATACCTAATCCAATCCAAAATTAAACAAAACCCTAAACATATTTCAGTTCTGTACAAAGTACATTTCCCAATCTTTCCAAATGACAACTGAATTAAAATATTCCAAAAACCATGTCCATCTAATTCAACCAATTGATTAGCTGTATGTCATTAACATGATATTGTTTAGTTATTCTAGGTATATAACAGTATACGTATTATCAAGAGTTTTTCCTTCCCACAGAAAGCACACCCCAGTCTATCCATACAATAGATTCAAAGCCTTTGACTCATTGAACTATAAGCACAGACTCCATATCAGGGAATTTCCAAACATTTTCAATTATAACTCTGATAGAAATTATTTCACAGCCACAAAATCAACTTTAAGTATCGGTTTGCATTTTGTCAATGTTTGAGTTTAAATGAACAATGGAAACTCAGTTCTTGGATATCAATGGGTACCACCAGTGCCCTTTTTTTTGTATTGAATTAGATATCCAACAGATTCTCAACCAAGTCTCTTCATCACGTGGCTAACATGGAAGAAGACTTAGCTTTTTGGGGGGAGTGTTGCAGAAACTGTTGAAAAAAATTTAGGACAAGGAAGCACAAGAAAATGATTGACTTCAGATAAATCCTGTTAGGCTACAGAAGAAAAACACCAGTATAAGTAGAATGGATACATATACTTATTTGACAGAATATTGACACTAGAAGGGCAAAAACATTAGTGAAGAAGGAATTAAGACTAGCTCCTTAAGAAAGCTTTGCTGGGGCATGCTTAGGTTCATTAGCAAAGGCCATGTTTAAACTGCTAAGGGCACTTCCTCATTCCTGGGTTTGTGTCCAGCCTCTGATTAACTCTTCATCTCACACCAAGGTGAGACCTCAATACACAACAACTACCCTCTCTACTGTTTTGTTTTATCCCCCACCCCTGAAGAAACTTGAGTCCATAGCCCAGGTCTCCATCTGGGTGACCAGCCACACAGTCCTTCAAAGCACATTTGAAGACCAAGTCCACCACTCAGAAGACATAACCTAAAACATCAAAACTTAGTACTGCTTTGGCTAATTAACAGGAAACAAAAAAACATTGTTGATATTAAATATTTGTCCTTTCACAAATGGCAGCTGCTCTGAAAACAAACACATAGAGAGCTTACTGGTAGTGCTGCAGGAAGAAAACCAGGAAAACCAGTTATCAATTAATAAAGCAGAATGTTCTGACAGCATCTCATCAGAACTACTCAAACCAGAGATCCTTAGCTAGGCTCACAGTAACCTGAAAAGCTCTGGAAACTAGTCACACTATATAAAAAGAATCCTTATCGTTACACACAAACATCTGTTTATAATGATACTTGTAGAAAGAGAAATATTTAACATTAATCTCCTTTAAACTCTCAACGCTTCAAATCTACAAGATAAGGCATAATTGGTAAAGGCTGCTGATGAAAGAAAGTCGAGACTCTATATCTTCCTTTAGGTAGCTCCTCTGCCTTGTAATACTACATTTTCTCCAAAATTTCCTTGAATGAAATTCACATCCTTGAATGAACACAAGCATTATTCAGAATTCAACACCATGCATGCCAGAGAACCATCATGTAAATAACAGAATATATTTTGCCACTGCAATTATTCATCCAGAAGCAATTGTTCCACATAGCTTGAGGATACAAGTATGTTGTTTACCAACAGAACCTGACTTTCCTTTGAGCTCCCTGGTTGCTTCCATAAAATAAACTAATATAGTAGTAATTATACAGTGTATATTTTAATAGCAGCATATTCCCTCTTATTTTTGACAGGCATGCAATGCTATAGAATAATAATTTTCTACTGGTACATGCAGGAGATTTTCATTCTAAACTAGAATGAATCATAGAATCATTTAGGTTGGAAAGGACCTCCAAGATCTTCCAGTCCAACCTATAACCTAACACTAACAAGTCCACCATTAAACCATGTCACTAAGCTCTAAACCCAAACGTCTTCTGAAACCCGCCAGGGATGGTGACTCACCCACTTCCCTGGGCAGCCTATTCCAATGCCTAACAACCCTTTCAGTAAAGAAGTTTTTCCTAATATCCAACCTAAACCTTCCCTGGCACAACTTCAGCCCTTTTCCCCTCGTCCTATCACCTGGCGCTTGGCAGAAGAGACCAATCCCCACCTTGCTACAGCCTCCTTTAAGGTACCAGTGGAGAGCCTCCTCTTCTCCAAGCTAAACAACCCCAGCTCCCTCAGCTGCTCCTCGTAGGACTTGTTCTCAAGACCCCTCACCAGCTTCGTTGCCCTTCTTTGGACACACTCCAGCAACTCAATGTCCTTCCTGGAGTGAGGGGCTCAAAACTGAACACAGTACTTGAGAGGTGCGGCCTCACCAGAGCCAAGTACAGGGGAACAATCACTTCCCGAGTCCTGCTGGCCACACTGTTCCTGATACAAGCCAGGATGCTGTTGGCCTTCTTGGCCACCTGAGCACCCTGCTGGCTCATATTCAGCTGGCTATCAACCAATACTCCCAGGTCCTTCTCTGACAGGCAGCTTTCCAGCCACTCATCCCCCAGCCTGCAGCGCTGCTTGGGGTTGTGCCCTAAGTGCAGGACCCGACACATAGCCTTGCTGAACTTCATACAGTCGGCCTCAGCCCATTGGTCCAGCCTATCCTCCTGCAGAGCCTTCCTGCCCTCGAGCAGATCAACACATGCGCCTAACTTGGTGTCATCTGCAAACTTACTGAGGGTGCACTCGATCCCCTCATCCATACCACTGATTAAGGTATTCAACAGAACTGGCCCTAATACTGAGCCCTGGGGGACACCACTCGTGACCGGCCTCCAACTGGATTTAACTCCATTCACCATGACTCTTTGGGCCTGGCCACCCAGCCAGTTTCTAACCCAACGAAGCGTACGCCAGTCCAAGCCATGAGCAGCCAGTTTCTTCAGGAGAATGCTGTGGGAAACGGTGTCAAAAGCCTTACTGAAGTCAAGGTAGACCACATCCCCAGCCTTTCCCTCGTCCACTAAGAGCATCAAGCAGGACCTGCCTTTCATAAACCCATGCTGACTAAGCCTGAAGTAACAGCTAATTCCATAAAACTATTTATATTTTTAAGTTAGTTTGCTGAACCTGCTAAAATTGTTGGCAATATAAAATGCTATCTCTGCTCAGAAAGTCTCTCAAAATAGGTTGGGTTTACAAAAAAGAAGCAGCAATATCAGTTATGTATCTTTTTACGGTCACTAAAATTCCATTAAAGAAAATTCCGAAATCAATTAAAAGTCTTGCAATTTAGCCCAAGCTATCCCAGGACATCATTCCACACAACATTTAAAGCACAGGATCGTTTTAACTTTTGTGTCTCCTTGGGGCACTCTTCACCAATGGCAGCAATTCCAGCCTTCCACTTCATGAACTAAGCAAAAACACATTGTCATACATAGAGTTGTTTTTGGAAGGAAAGAAAGAGCTCTCTCATAACTGCAAATACAATTTCCTAAAATATAGCATTGAATGTGATACAGTAAATTTTGAAAAAACATACCACTGAAGTGATGACACAAAGAAAGTGCTGTACTATCAGCTGTGGAAAAACTCTTTGCATAAACATCCTTACAGAAGACATTTGTTCCCTACTAAAAGACCACTTTACTACATTTAGCAATACTTTTTCTTTTACTAGCTGTCTTACAAAAATCTGTTATATAATGTGATTTGACAAGGCTGTCCATGTTAAAAAAAAAATACAACTACCTACTGAAAGTTGAAATTGACAGAAAAACCATTCAAGTTAAAACAGCTAAAACTTCAATATTCTACTTTTAGTTAATAGTTAATAGTTTCAGATGGATTAGTTTGTTAAAAAAAGAATTTTTGTGAATTATTAAAGTCAATGTCAGTCATAACTTCTAAAGTACTGTGGATGTCAGACATAAATCCATACAAAGTATGCAAACAAACTCAACTTCAGGACACATTAACATATATAAAATAATTGTCAAAACCTTAGTTCAGTGCATTATGAAATTATGCAGAACGTACCACGAACTTGCAACACACTTAGTTTTTGACTATACCAAATTTAAGATACAAAAATAAAATACAGAAAGAAAGAAATATAAAGAGCATTTTATTTCAAAGGTTGGAAAAGTACAAGATACAGGCTGATATCTGTTCGGCCATGATGATTTCGGTCACCTCTTTTTAATCAGTTGATTTAAATCAAGTCTACACTTGTAAAAATAATTTGTACACATGTAAATTTTAACAACATTGTCATCTGTTGTCATCTAGTTGCCAATCTCAGCAGAGTGTTAAATTTTGTTTTTACAAAACTATGATATAGACCAAAAAAATAAAGGTCTGGACTCTAAAATACATTGAAACAAGTACTTACTAACCTATACAAAGTATGTAAAACTTTCAAAAACAAGGAATGAAATAAACTTACAGACTAGACCGCTGACTACTTGAAATGGCTTGCAGACATGTAATGCTGCATATACTACAGCTTGGAAATACTTGCTACATAGAGACTTCCAACCCAGAGGTTGCAGTATGTAAATGACTGAAGAAAAATTGGGAGCATCTGATTACAACACTAAAGCTCCATTTGACAACATACTACTGCTAGAAATAGTGACAAGATGGCAATTGGCATCTAGAAACAAACAGTGATCACCTGAATAAAGCATTGTAGAGAGCTGTTTTAGTGCTGAGATTTAAGGACTTATATCAAAATGTCCTTAAATACAGGTCTTCTAACCATTTTTGGTGTGTTCCATTAACTGCAACATCCCACCTTTGGGCCTTATCAAGTTGTGTACTATAAGACTATATATCTACAAAACACTGCAAATAACATTAGTCTCCCTTTTCTTACATGACTTGATCATGTAGTTGTACAAAATCATCACATACTGTTTTTTGCTGCTGTTCTTCTAAGACACTTTAATTCTCCCATGAATAATTCCAAAGTGGAAAAACTTTTCATCACACATCTGTACCTCTCTGTATCTTGCACCAGAGCTTCATCAACGCATCTTCTCAGAAAATGGAAAATTGTTGAAGAGCGTGTGGTTCAGTAACTCAGCAATGACTTTAATGAATTTGAATTGCTTAAGTCTTTCACTGAATTGATGAAGAGTTTCTGCAGCCCAGCTGCAGCAAGCTGGCAGTAATAAATTCTCCATACACAGCAAACTAAGTATCTAACTATTTCATGACTGTTTCTAAATATGTTGAAGCTGGAGGCAAAGCCTCTTATTTTACAACTCAGTACTTGCTTCTTTTCTTATTTCCACTAACAAAGGTACTAGTGTAAGGCCAAATAAGAATAGAACTCCCTGGAGATGCCTGCTGTGAGACATGTCATAGCATTTCTTTATGAAATTTTAAAACAATAGCTTAGGGGCAACTTTTTCCACTAAAAATCAAGTTATTTTGAGAGAATCAATATTTATAATAAGGGCCACAGTACAACAGATGAATTGAATTATTGAATTTTCAATCCAAATGTACAATCCTTGAAGTTCAAAATGCTTTCCAAAATTTCACATTTATTGTCTGCAAAGACAAACCAAGCTCTAGAGTTTTTCCTTCTAGTTATATCATGCAAATACATCTTTATGTTAATTTAACGTGGACTTTATGGCATGTATATACAACAATAACAAGACAGACAAGTCTGATTTTTTTTTTCTTTCTATACAATAAATCTGAATAAAATTTAAATACTAACCTAGGTAAGGCCACAATCCTGACTGTATTACCCATATTTTCTCTTTGCTTTCTTTGTCATATTCCCTTGCTAAATTGTTCTAAGTTTCTTTAGAACATTTCAATGGGTATTTAGTGCTAACAGAATAACACTCTTATTACGCTACTAATAATACAAAAGTACTTGAGAGATATACCTGGATGAAAGGAAAAGAATGTAGTGTTCCTTTTCTACCTGCATACCGTGCTATTACCAGGAATGATCACTACATAATAAACATGACCATCAAATGGCAGCTTTTAACCTGCACAGTGACTACTTACCGATTTCAAAATCACCTATCTTGTACTACTGAAAACTTGTAACCTTCTGAAATGTATTTCCCATACTGTTTCTCCACCAAAGTAGGAAGTGTATTTACACATCTTGTATTTCAGTTACTGAACAGATCATTAAATTCATACAGGTTTTAGAGACTTGTTCTATTAAAATAATAATTCTGAGACATGGCAGTATTCCTGTCTGTCATAACAGACAATCTAATTCACAGCAACAACTGCATTAATTGTACAAATCTAAGCAGTAGGAGAAATTCTGTGGCAGTCATAGAAATTTTGTAGTAGTTATAGATAAGCTTCATGGAAGAAAAAGAGGAGTTTGGCTTGCAGGACAGCAAGGTTTTAACAAAAGCAAAAGAAAAAGATATTTACATTGTTAAGCAGGTAACGTAGACTCAGAATTTCTGAATGTGGACTTTGATTAGGAAAAGGACTTTTCTTTTACATAGTGCTGATAGGAATAGCCAGAAGTCCATCATGAACGTGAATAACCCCCATTGTGGGTCCCTAAATAAGGATAGATTTAAAAACACATTGAAGCATTGGAGACCTACTTTTTACTAGAACAGTTATGACAGTCAGCTGTAAAACCCAGTGCTTACACTGTTTGCACATGCCACCAAATATGACATTACATATTGTATTTATTGCTATAACTTTGGTTCAAAGAATTTGATTCAAAGATGGAAGGAGATGCTATATGTAAATTACCTCAATATTTTTTTAATAAACCTTCAACATGGCACACAAACACAGAAAACAACACCTATGCCTTCATGGAGGTTGCATGAGAAATGAACACAAAAATATTTGAAAATGTTTATTTTTGAAAGATAGGCACAATTTAGATACAAATAACAAATAATTAAGGTTCAGTAAAACTAACATACCTATGAAACACAAGAGTTTTAGGCAAATACTAGGACAGAGTACCGTACTGCATGAAAAACTTTTGATGTTTGGCTGGATCCATGTGACATCATTACAAATATCCTATTGAAGTTGAAAGCAGAAGTCTGACACTACTTGTTACATGGAAAGCCATTAGTCTTATTTGTTTCAAATTAACCCTCAAAACTTTGTATGGCTTACAGAATCATCCTAGAAGTCCTCTAGGAAACCCATTATGAGAAAAAGCAACATATCTTAAAAGTGCTTTCAGAATCCTACAAAAGTTTTCATGAAATTTACTGTTATCATTGAGTGAGAAAAATTACTATCTTCCCTTTTAAGAAAGCAGCAACAGAGTAAAATGAACAAATCTTACAGTATCCCCTTCATCATGACAAAATGCATGCATGGAACTTCATCTGAGCAAGCCTAAAATCAAAATGAAATAATTCTTGTGGTAGGACTACGTTTTGTAAATAGTGGCACACAACATAATGACAGCATGGCTTTCTACCACAAAGGCACCACTAGACACAGCCACGACATATTAAGAACACCAATACTGTAACAGAGCCATTTTGTATCAAGATCATTACATGTGAAAATAAGACTTGGTACGATTCAAAGGCTGACTTTTATTGTTGGGATAAAACCCCTTACCTTGAAAAGACTGTTTGGCTCTGTCCACTAGTTCTTCAATGGGATAGCTTGCTAGATCTCCTCTGGCATGCTTAGTTTTGCAGTATGTACATGCATTGAGACACCTGTTTAGGAAATGAAAATGCTCAGTTTCTTGCCAAGAAAGCCTTTACATGCACAACTATATTTATTAAGAACATCTGAAAAAAGAGCTTTTATATATACAACCAAAAAATAATAGTATTCTGTTTTGAAATCAATAAACTAAACTGATTTCAACAGTGTTTGTCTCATACTTCCTTAAAATATCCTTCATGTCTACATAAAGAATGAAAAAAATGATCAGTAGAAACCATGTATTACAATTCAGAGTGGGAATTTACATCTTTTTAGAAAGCTGTAACAGGATAAACAGTTGTTCATTACTAAATCATTACTAAAGACAAATATCCAGACTTCCAGTCCCACTATTTATACAAAAATTCCAACCTGAACAAGGAAGGGAAAATAAAAATTAATAAATCATGAAAAACTATGCATAGATTTTTAAAAGTCTGTATTCTTGAAAACACATTTGAGTTAGATTTTCCTTCTTTCATTTAGCTTGTATAAACCAAATAAATAATATAACAAAGACCAAATCATCAGCTGTGAAGACAGCTTGGCACAAAATATCTCGGAGCTTATACAAATCTCCCATAAGAAACTAGAGGAACAAAGTGAATGGCTTGAATTTACCTGACGTAGTAACAAAGGCATATTCATTCAAAGTAAGCGCAGGGAAGGATCAACAACAACAACAACAACAACCACACCACATCACTCATTGCAGGTTTTTCTTGAATTAGCCTTTGGATCCTGGCAGTACCATAAATGTGAATGTAGTAAGCACAATGTTAAGTGGAGTTCATTGTACTCCTCCCCCCCTTTTTTAAAGCTGACATGGGCCTACATTTTTTTATAGGTTAAATCATTTCAAACTTCAAAAAAAATTATAAATATCTCTCTTGTTCATGGTTATTGGATCTTAACAAATTCTTACAGCTTCAATACAGTAAAGCATTTGTGTGCAAAAAAGGCTAATGCTGGAACTACAGGGGTAATATTATATAACTTCCAAAACAGTAATGAAGAGGCATAGATAGCGCCAGGTGGTTTCTGAAGGAGAAGTCACCAGCTACAATACCGTGTTTACCACTTGGATATACTATCTTGTCTTCTATTACAGTGTCTAATAACTCTATGACTAGGTAGTTACTCCTTTGCAAACTCTAAAGGTTCTCCTTCACAAAGATTCCCCTCACATGTTAGTTACACCTTGTTTGTACAATCAGTGGATTAGGAAGCGGAAAAAATTGCTCAGGTATTCTCAGGTGCCCTTCTGCCCCTCAGCTTGACCCTGAGACTTTCCTCTACCAACTCAATCTTACTTTCTGCCAGAGGACAGTTAGAGAGTTCCTGATGCTCTCTGCTAGCTTGGATGTTGAAAACTACGTATTGACTTATTTATGTATATTTTTTCTTTCCTATCAGATCACAATGTCAGATTTCAGTGTCCATTTTACATAAGAAACCTTTAAAGAGGCTGCTTGGCCATAGTGATGAGAATGTTCTATTAAGAACTACAACTGTGTATGAAATATAAGCAAAGCAGAGACATTCAATGCTGCCTTTGCCTCTGTCTTCAACACCGATGATGGGCTTCGGGACCCCGGGTGCCCTGAGCTGGAGGACCGTGACAGTGGGAATGATAAACTCCCAGCCAACCCCAAACATGTGCGGGATTTGCTGCTCCACCTGGAGCCATACAAGTCCATAGGTCTGGATGGGATTCATCCCAGGGTGCTCAGAGAGCTGGCTGATGTCATCGTGGGACCTCTCAGTTATTTTTCAACGGTCTTGGGAATCTGGAGAGGTCCCGGTTGACTGGAAGTTGGCAAATATTGTGCCAATTTTCAAGAAGGGCAAGAAAGAAGACCCTGGTAACTACAGGCCTGTCAGTCTCAAGTCAGTGCTTGGTAAAATTATGGAGAAGATTATCCTTGAAATTATTGAAATGCACCTGGGGGACAATGCAGTCATTGGTCCCAGCCAACATGGGTTCACGAGGGGTAGGTCCTGCTTAACAAATTTGATTTCCTTTTATGATAAGATCACCCATCTAGTCAATCAAGGGAAGCCAGCTGATGTAATCTTTTTGGATTTCAGTAAAGCTTTTGACACAGTTTCCCATAGGATCCCACTGCACAAAATGTCCAGCATACAGCTGGACAAAAACATCATACGATGGGTGAACAATTGGCTGACGGGTAGGGCTCAAAGGGTTATGGTGAATGGGGCC
>VXAA01007187.1:383682-434913 GCA_013399115.1 Anseranas semipalmata
GAGGTTCTTCACTGAGAGGGTTATCGCGCAGTGGAACAGGCTCCCCAGGGATGTAGTCACGGCACGAAACCTATCGGAGTTAAGAAGCGTTTGGACTGTGCTCTTAGTCATATGGTCTGAATTTTTGGGCAGACCTGTGTAGTGCTAGGAGTTGGACTCGATGATCCTTATGGGTCCCTTCCAACTTGAGATATTCTATGATTCTAATAAACAAACAAATAAAAACAATCATCTGTCAAACATAGGCTGACCTACAGGTTTTTGTTTGTTTGTTTGTTTTGGTTTTGCTTGTTTTTTTCTTTTAGTTCTCAGGTTATTTTTTTCAGTTCTACTTTCATTTCAAGGAAATTCAAAATCAGTTTCACAGTGGAAGCATCTGTTCTTTTTACAGAATGGTTTAGTTTACACTGGTGATATTTGCACTAATCTTTGTCTTCCCCAAAGCAAGTAAAATTGCCAGCTATTTCGACAATTTTCTCAGGTCATCAAGAGCAGATTTAACTTGAAACAAACCTGGCCCACGACCCTAGCTGTGTTTTCCACTTTTGTTTTTTGATCAGTGTCCTAGGAATGTCTGAAAAATCCTAGGCATCACAACACGGGCACATACACTAACCAGACTTTCCTTCGCCTTCCTCTAATGTCTAGAAGAAATTTTATATTCTCCACAGCTCACCATTTCCCCCACTGACACCATAAAACAAAAGATTACACTGTCCCTTCTATCCACAAAGGAGAATTTTGTCAGTCATCAGTAAAGAAGGGATGCATGAAGATTTTATTTCTTGGGATGAAGTAAATTTTTAAACTCAAATTTCATTTTAAATTCTTCTTCCTTAAGCTAGGATTTGGGAAGAAAAAAAAATGATACAAGTAACTTTTATTATTAACTTCAATTTACAAACTCTAAATACAAATTTGTTGGAAAAGTTCGAGTTTCAATGGAAAACTTATTACCAATTCTTTGCCATCTGTAACTGTAACCCTGCCTGAAAATGAAACTTTCTTAGACCTTCAAGATATGTTACTTCATCATAAGCTTGATAATAAGCTATAACTTTAGTAACATTGACATTTAAAATAAACTTCTAACTTTACTCCTGGGTGATAGATCTAAATAGCACAGAAAGCGGAATCCAAATCTTCCAAGATAAAACCAAGTCTATGTAAAAACATCTGGTCCACAGCCTGATCCCGGAAAGGACAAATCTAATACTGGACATAAGGACCTCAGGTTGGTAAGTCACACAATCAGAAATCATGCTGCAACATCATTTAGTGACAGGTTCTAACAGTATGTCATTAAATTTTGGTCTCTTCTCCCACGTGCCAGGTGATAGGATGAGGGGAAATGGGCTTTAGTTGTGCCAGGGGAGGTTTAGGCTGGATATCAGGAAAAACTTCTTTACTGAAAGGGTTGTGAGGCATTGGAACAGGCTGCCCAGGGAAGTGGTTGAGTCACCATCCCTGGAGGTATTCAAAAGACATGTAGATGTAGAACTCAGTGATATGGTTTAGTGGAGGACTTGGTAGTGGTTAGGTTATAGGTTGGACTGGAAGATCTTGGAGGTCCTTTCCAACCTAAATGGTTCTGTGATTCTGTGAAATGCAAGAAGTCTCCATGAACATTATTCTTAAGTAATAAAATTATCATAAAAAAAGGGATCTTTGCCAATTTTGTTGTCATACTAAGGAAGAAACTACCTCTTCTTACTGGAAAGTAAAGCTTGAACAAAAAAGTGAGAGCATTAGCATAGGAAGGTATGTCAGTTTTATTACACAGGCTACACTGTCTGAGGTGCATTAACTACTATTTTTTTCCATAGGCTTTCAACATTGTCCTTGCTAAACTGCCCCAACTGTACTAACACAATGTTAAATCTCCCTACTTAATAGCATTTTAGGGCTTTTGTTTTTTAAACTTCTTTACAAATTGTGTTTGTGTGTATATACACATTATTTTTTGCTCTAAATAAAATATTAAGGATATGATCACCTTTATCCTGAAAGAAAATATAAGCAAGGCAGCAGCCACAGAAAAGAAACAACTCATCGAGGTTATTTATTTTGAATGCAAAGGTCAGAATATGAATAGCATTATCCACTCATCTAATACAAATGGATGAGCCGAAATCTAAACTATTATCAATGTACAGTAAAAAGGACTATTTATGCTATTTACATAGAATTTCTTTGTCACAGAAGTCCATTTACAGTGTATTTAAAGAAAACAGCATCTTACCTCTTGCTCTTTTCCTTATGGTTTATGCATAAATCATATATGTATTAGTCACTGTATGTACGTTGCTCTATATTTGGGTAGTAGTATTTGAAAAGCTCTACAGCAAGAGTACTAAGTCTCAAGAGAACTAAGTACTAAGCAACAGCAGTAAGTATTGAAGTTATTAATCTCTGAACCTTGAGGATAAGTTTCGTATCTTCAATCAATGTTCCTTTTCTACAAGACCTAACAGTTTTTGACTCATCTCTCACTGCCTCTTCTCTCTACAACCTGTTATCTAGAAACATATGAAAAAACACACCTAGTATCCAGCAATATTTATAGTAAAGAATGTAAACTAGTTTCTCATGCATCTTTAGACTTGCCTTATAAGCAAATACTCTTTAATGTCCTGGGCTTGTTCACAGAGTGAGAACAGAAATATGTAGCAATAAGCGGGGAGAAAGAAGGGGAAGTTATTTTCCAAATGTTCACGGTATTATGTAGGACTGTTTCTAAAAGCTTTATTATTATGGTCTTTAAGTACAACTTCAGGGGGATTGTTGATTTATTTTTGGGTAGGAGCTGAAAGTTAGGATTTGGAAGCAGACTTCGACCAATTAACTAAATCCTACTATAAAATAAAAATATTGTCTAATGCATAAATAATTTAGTCTCTCTTTTTTTGGTAATCAAAGAAGATAATGAAAACAAGATGTAATAATAAAAACAAACAGAGAATTTGAAGCAATACAGAAAAGGATCAATTTTAGAAAACAAAAAACTTCTAAATCCTATTTGTATCATACTTGTTAATTCCAATTTGGAAAATAATCTTTTGGACTACAGCTGACCAAAGACGAAGATTTTTAAATATGCATTGTAAGAATGTTGAACTAACCACTTTTCATAGGTTTTAGAATTATCTTTTCTTGAAAGTATATATTTATAACCAAACGACAAGTATAATGAAGTATCGGTAAGATTTTTTTTTCCCCTAGTAAGCCAACCTCTATTCCAAGTTTCCAGCATAACAAATTATTCATACATCCATTCTCCCACATCTTCAGACCACTATCAACTGGAAAAGGGTTGTTGGGAACTCTGAGAATCACAGAATGGCTTGGGTTGGAAGGGACCTTAAAGATCATCTAGTTCCAACCCCCCTGCCAAGGGCAGGGACACCTCCCACTAGACCAGGTTGATCAAAGACCCATCTTTAAACACTGGTCTTAAAACACTTCCAGGGATGGGGCATCCACAACTTCTCTGGGCAACCTGTTCCAGTGCCTCACCACCCTCTGAGTAAAGAATTTCTTCCTTAATCTGAGCATTGCGTCTCACTGAGTGTCATCCACCAGCAAGCAGATCTTCTAAAACCAGCCCAGTAAGCAAAACTCTCCTTAAAAATTGGCCTTTATCACCCAAAAGATCAAATATACAGGACTAAAAAGCCAACAGGCTAGTAGTTGCAAAAGAGTATTTTTCTTTGTGTTAAATTGAAACCTTCTTCAAGCATTTATAGTTGGTTTATAAATATTGCTTTCTATTAATACAGGTCAAAACTTTATTGCATAGAGATATCATAGACATTTATGGAAAAAAAAACTATTAATGGCCATTGTGTTTGCAATCACCAACTTGTTTTGGATAAAGTTTTTTAGTGTTTTGTTTTCTGGAATCACTAAATCTTGGTTTTCCAACATGCTAAATTTAATCAGGTAGTTTGAATTATTAACCTTTTGTTTTGAATTATCAACATTTATTCAGCCATGTGCCCAATACACAGAAATATTTCACAGCAATATAAAATATTATCCACAGACAGATCACTACCATGTGGCTCATTAAAAAACTTTTCACACATTACCAAACTGATCATCATTGACGTTTTGGTCAAGTGCCTGAAATTTTGTTGTAGAAACGGGAAACAGAGGTCTTCACATTGTGGAGCTAGTGTGTGTTCAAGCAGTGCATTAGATTGAGCAGACTCTTCATCTTCAAAACAGTAATATTCCTCATAAAACACACACTTAACATGAAAGGCTACCCCTTACAGATGGAACTAATTATAAGACTACTCATGACATAGCAGACAAATAAGGACTTTCCTACAGTGGGACTAATCAGTGGATTTCAGCAGCAGAGGAGAATGAGAGCACAGATGAGAAGCAAAATCTTGGTTCTTCTTAAATTAATAAGAGTTGTGCCACTATGTTTAGTGAAGACAGGATTCCAACCTCAGATATTGGAAGTTTAAAACATCTTTCATTCAAGGATTGGAAAACAGCTCAATTACAGACAGCGATGTGCAATTAGCGTGTTATTCACTCACATTTAATGTGACTGACCAAGACCAAACATCTGTGAGCAAGATGGGAGAGCTGCATAGCTGCAACAGTGTCATATGACAGAAGATCCCTTCTGCTCTGTGGGGGGTTAATTTGGGGCAAGGGGGGCAGTATTACCCTCTTAATTTCCTGAATAATCCAGTAAATTCTTGCATGCTATCAACCTAATGAGCTTGTTAAAAAAAAAAAAAAAGGGCAAAAAAACCAAACCAAAACAAACCAACAAACAAACAAAAAAAAAAACAACAGTCCTAAGATGATGATCTCCCACATTAGAAATTCAGGGAAGTAAAATACCATTAATCACATACCCTTTTGAAATCTGACTAGTTATATAAATCCAAGGTTTTATGAAGTTTGCCCTAATAAAAAAAAAAATCCGCCAGTAGTAGAGCACCCCTAATAGTACACAGGAACATCATATCAGTACAAATGCAGAATGATTGTCACACAGTCACCCCCACCATCACTCTGCACCTACCATCAGATTTCCTTAGGCAGCCTTGATAATTCCAGCAGAGAGTATTTTGCATTAGCATACAGCAGTTTTCCTGAAAGGGGAGCATGACTTGCTTGTTTCAAAATACAGTTCACAAAAAAAGATTTAGGCTTTTGTAAAATACTTTTAGAGTTTGTATCAAATGTAGTTTTGATAAAAATGCTCTGTAATGCAAGTAAAGGGAAAACTCCCTTTGCAGGCTTGACTGAGCAAAAGAAACAACAGAAATATATACTCCCAACAGATGAAAGGGAGATGGATATTACTCAAAACTTATTAAACAAGAGCTAGTAGAATTCTACAAACATCTTTCTTCTTAGGATACAAAGATCTGTAATTGTAACAACAGCCTTTATACTATATTTATAGAGTTAAATATTGTGAATATTTGTTAGCATTTTACCTTCGTAAATGCTATTTTAGACTTCCAACGTTTTTAAATCTTATCAAGCCTAACTGCAATTGATCAGGACAAAAAGTAGTTTATGGAAGAGAAAACATGCCTACTACACCTGACTTGTTTTCAGGAAACTGTTCTTGCACTTGAAGTTTGGACATTTTACAATAAAGTTTTCCAATCCACTACGGCATGGAAGATATTTTCCTTTAAAAATCTGGGGCGTGGGAGGTTGTTTTCACTTTAAAAAAGATTTGGGATTTAAAGTGCTTTTGAAACAGTGGCAAGCTATTTCTCATCAAGGCTAATCAGTCTGGGCAGCAAAGCACATTATTACAGAAATACTGTTTCTACTGTCCTGGTTTGTTCAGAGTGAGCTTGGACATGAGCCATAATGGCTATGCCACATAGATGCACTCAACAGAAGGTCTATGTGATAAAAACAGGACTTCTCTGAAATTATCTTTGTAGCCAACTGTTTTAGAAACTGGTCTGAAACTGCAACACCTACTTAAAAAGAAAATGCCTCTCAACAAAGTTTTAGCAGACAACAGGATGACCCTTCAAGACACCATGCAGTGTATGGGACAGCACATATTTTTCTCAAGGTATGATGCAACTATCAGATGCTATTTTTTAATTCTACAACCTATTCCATGCACAGCAAAATGGGATCAAGGTGCATTACAATGTCATTCTTCCAAAGACCTTTGAAGCCAGTATTTTATTTCGTAATGTCTCAACAGTTCCTAATCAAAAGGAATTTGGAGACAAGGCAGCTCAGTTAGTTTGATAAGCTATAATATGATTTAATTCTGTACTTTAAATATTTGCATTTTATGAAACTGAATTCCTGCAGTCAAGTGCAGGTAATTCAAAGGGCACAGGTATGTAGTTATACCATCACACATTCAATGTGTTCACTTTAAGGCCAATGATTTAACATTAGTAAAAACAAATGCATCAATGTCACTTTTCAGTGTTTGTCTAAAGAACTTCTTGATGAATTATTTTGCCTCCAAAGTTCTGCATTATTTGAATTAATTCATTCAGCATTCGAGATTGTCATTAAAGGGTAAAGCAATCTACCACAAAGCTGTATACATGTGTTCCCTACCCTGACCCACAACTGCGCGTTGCTAGGTGTTTACTGGAAACTGCAATGAGTTTGTCTCTGCAATTCAAACTAAAGCTCTGTGATTCACAGAGTCATAAGTTATTCTAGAAGCATTTCCAAATAGCTGCTGGGCTACGCAGACCACAACTTTGGGGGCAGATCATGACAGTCACTAATGTAAGAAAGCAACTCAGCTGAAATAGCACAGGTAGATAAATTAGGTTCTGTGATTGCATAGAGCAGAATGTGCCACAAAACTGTAACTACAAGTAATTGATTCTTTCAACACTTTATACAGAGCAACAACATTTGGAGGACCATTTCTCTTGGTCTCAGTCAAATAGAAGTAATTAAGGCCGTAGAAATAAAGAGTTAGGACAGAAACACCTTAGATAGAAACAACAGTTTCTTAGAAATCTGCTCACAGCTAATCCTCGAGATGCAGTGGCAGAATACCCCAACATTACTATTTCAGCATGCATAAGCAACTGCTATTCTCAGTTCCCTACTAATCAACAGCAGTAATTGGAAAATGACCTTTGAGGAAAGGATTTTTGGAGGATTGCTTTAATTTATAAAGTTTGAGAGCTGTGAATTCGTAGTTGCCTTGGTATTTAAGGCATCAAACATTATAATTTCATTAAAGAAAAACTCTACTGAGGACAGATAACTTAGCGTAACACATATGGAATGTGCTGCAAAACCTAATTGGCTTAGTAATGAATAATTTCATAAGCTTTAAAAAAATCAGCTTTCAAAGTTTTCTAACAGAATACTAACTATTAAAAGAATAACTTCAACTCTAAGTAGCAGGGGGAGATAAGCATATTTAAAGTTCTCTTTCAGGAATAAAGCATCTTGGCTGATCTTCACAAGGGGAAGGAGAAAGGTGAAAGAGGGAGATGAGGGGAGTCAAGTGTCTTTCTACAAGCAATCCACTTTATTTACCTTGCATCTTCACAATGTTAGCAGCTCCTGAATCACCCTTGCAGAAAGCAAGGTTGAAAAGTAGACCACTGCCTGTGATAAGAGCTATTGTTTTTACTTCCGGAATGGCTTTTGGGACAGACCCTTTTAGAGTGGTGAAATCTCACAGGAAACATTAGGCTGCAGTTAATTCTGTAGCATAGAGCAGGTACCACACAGATTCTTGGGATAAAAGGTATTGTTTTTGTACTGGTCAAAACATCCTGGGGGGAAAAACCTGTATTTCAGCAGCACTGAAACTACCAGACTTAATTTAGAATTTATCTGAGATTGCCATCAGACCAATTTCCAAAAAAGTACTTGTACAATGTCTGTGGGAAAGTGGATCTGAATTGTCTGGGTAAAATAATGGCAGAAATAAGTGCTTAATAAAAACAAACTCACCATTTATAACCTAGAAAGAATCCCTCCCAATGATTGTGTCTACACAACCCTTTCTGCCCCAAAAATGTCCTACTGGTTGTGGCAGTAGAAATGTTAAAAACTCTGATGTGGACAAGGATCTAAGCATTATCTATAATTAATACTATGCTGCTGCTCTTAAATGTCATCTCTGTGCCTTGTGATAAACTGGTTAGTCTTAGTGGAAAAAAAAAGTATGTGCAGCAGTAAAAAGAGATACATGCTTCAAGTACATACTCTTTGCTATGTATCACTTTGTCAACTTAAAATGAGAAAAGACCACACATATCAACGTAATTGCCCAATCTGAAATCTGTTTGAGATTTTTCTAAGCAGTTTAATGGACTGATTTACACAGTTATATGCATCCAATGATTGATTTATTTTAAAAATAGAAATTTAAACCAGCATCTTATGTCTGCATTTAAGAGTCTCCAAGGAGATTTTCAAAAGCAAATGAATCCCTGTTACAGAGTTATATAGCTAAGTCAGTCTGATTACCTTCATGGACACCTTTTAAGGATCTCCCAAAGAACATACTAGTTAAGGTACCGACTGTTGAATAATTAGGCAGGCTAATTTGAATGATTAGGCAACCTAACATTTAAGTGATTTTCTCTTCATTATTTTATAGCGTTACTGTTTGAAGTATTTTACGGTAAAAATACAAGTAAAAGCATACGACAGTGCAGAAAAACAGGAAACAGTAGCCTTTAGTTACTAAATAACTAATCATCCTCAACTTCCCCATCTGCTTTGACTTCTCTAAATTTCTCCCCTTCCAAGGATTCCTCACAGGTTTTTTGTTTGTTTATTTTTAACTTTTCTTCTTCCATTTTCTTCCTAACTTTTTCCTGTTGTCTTGCATTCATTGACCATGGTGCCTACAACTCTCCTGTGGTGTCTTCATGTCCCAGTGACTGGAATGGTCTGACTTTCTTCCAAGCTGGTTGGCTGGTGTTTGTAAACTTTGATTTCCTCTTTAACCACTCAAGTCTGCGGTGAGTCTGAAACTTTTCCAGTTCAACTGCTGCCAGCTTTGACAGAAACCATAACTTGCTAGCCTGCTTTTATTTTATTTTTTATAAGCACAAAGACATCTAGTTTTTATCTGTTTAGACTTAAGTTGAAGAAAATTCTTTTGATTGTTTTTTTTTTTCCTTTTTGTAACCTCCATTGCAACTCAGATAGTTATGGTCAGTCATTTAAAAAGAAAATCAGAAATATCATGAATTAAGCCCTTAATGCATAAATCAGAGCATTCAAAACAGGCCACAGAGACTCTTGGGGAGTCAGGATCTAAACAGCCTCTAGACATTACAGGCTGGAAAATACACAAGAGGCAGCTCTAGTCATCAAAAGCAGAACTAAAAAAAAAAAGTGGACAGACAAAACACAAATTAGCTCAGCAATTCAGTTGTTTACAGGCCCTAGTCAACACTTAAATAAATGGAAGTTTCTTCATACATCCACGGCAACGTTTGGCTATAAGAACATTACCCTTGCAATGGCTCACTTGAAACCATTTTTCAACATTAACAGCACTCTTAAAAAGACCCAATCTTTAGGATGACAGGAGTTTTGCACTGGCTGCCTTTGAAACAGAATTTCATGGGCTGTTTAACAGACCCTATAAGCCAACGTAGCAACAAACACTACTGTTTTGTTCAGCGAGCACTGCAGACCAACTTCCCAGAGCTGCAGCAACACTTTCACAAATAAATAGGGTTGATGATGTCATACTGTAAGACATTTGTTTGCCTTTATTAGCAGGGGTCAAAATAACATTTTCCTTGTGAGGCAGAATGGGCTGAAGCAGAAGAGGTGACATGACCTTGCCCTATACAAGGAGGTGACTGACTGTGCCATGGGGAGGGCAGGAGATGTCATATACCTTGATATTAGGCTGGCCTCTACCACAGTCCACACTTAGAGTCCTTAAAGCCAAATTTCAGTGATAGGGACTGAAGAGGTGGGCAACAAAGCAGATGAAAAACTGACCAGGCTGCTGGGCTCAAATGATAGTGGTCAGCAGTACAGAGTCTGACTGGTGGCTGGTTGGTAACAGTGCTTCTCAGGGACTGATGCTGAGACCAGTATTATCTCATGTCTTGCTAACAATGTGGCTGAAGGGACATAATGTATCCATAGCAAATCCCAAGCTGGAGGTGGGGGAAGCAGCTTATGTGTGCTCTTCTGAGGGATCGCAACACCCTGTAGAAATGTGCTAACAGGAACTTCATGAAGTTCAACAAGCACAAGTAAAAAGCCCCATGTCTAGGACAGAATAACCCCATACAAAAGTGCAGGTGGGGAAGGAGGCTGACTGGCTAGAAAGTAGCTTTGCGAATAAGGACTGTGGGGTCCAGGCGGGCGATAAACTGAACGTGAGTCAGCAGCGTGCCCTTACAGTGAAGAAGGATGTATACATTGCTCTGTGCAAGTGAACTATACACACAAGAATGAAACCAACAGGTTGAAATGATTAGCGCCCTCTGCTTGGCACTTGTGAGACTGCATCTGTAATGCTGCATCCAGCTCTGATCTCCCTGGAACAAGGCAGACTGACATACGAGAGCAAGCAAGTAGATAGGAGGACTGCCAGGATGATTTGGGGAATTGTTGTACATGACACATGAGGAAAGGTTGAGAAAACTGAGTTTGTTCAGTGTTAAGAAGAGGAGATCTTACAAAGATCTACAAAGAGCTAATGGGAGGATATAAAAAAGATAGAGCCAAGCTGGTTTTGGAGTTCAAGGTCAGAGGATGAGAATCAACGGACAGAAGTTGTACACAGGGAACTACAATCAGAAGGAGAAGTACTTTACTATGACAGCGGTCAAGTACTGGAACAGGCTGCATCACAGCTGCTCTCATCTCTTTGAGAGGCTGGAACCCAGCACCAGCACTATCCCTTTTCAGAGCCCAAAGACTTGCTCTGCTCCAGCACTGAGTCTGCATGGACAAGTGCGTGCCCAGAAGTGTACATGTGAGAGATACACGTACGAGAAGCACAGCATACTTCTAACACCACGGGAAGCCTTGCTTCAACTAGAGGGGTAAGAACATCTAGAAGATGAGAAACCCATGCAGAGAAGAACCAAGTCTGGCCTGCACAAGGAGAACCAAACAGCATTAAAGGAAAGACACCACAAACAGTACCAACATTTAATATTTTTGGTTCCATTTGTTATCACATACATTTAGAATGTGATACTAACATGATACTCGCATGCTGGAAGTATGCTATATCACTTTCAGGTCTAACATTAATAGAGAAATAGGTATGGACCTCGTTTGACAGGTCTGTTGGAGCAGAGAGCCAATAGCCAGTCATGAACAAAATATTCCCAAGCATGCTATTGAAGCTATGGTCAGCTAAGAGTCCACAGAAAACAATATTAGAACTCACTGAATGCAGAGATGACAACGAAGATACCAATTCTACGCAAATTAGTTTTCAGCTTTCATTGTTTTCCTCCACAGGAACAAAGGATACATGGAAAAAGTGTACTTTATCCATACAGTGAACATTAAGAAAAATGTGCATGTGGGCATTCTTTCATGTTCATGCAGTTATGGACTGCCATATAAATCTTTTTTTCCATCCATCACCTTTTTGCAACATTAATCTGTATGCCTCTAAGTTTAATGTACAGTCATACAGATAGTAAATGTGCAAAGCCCATAATTTAGTGCCCTGAGGGATGTCTATTTGTACTATCCATATTCCTCTGAAACATTCTAATCAAACCAAATTGTAAACATGTCCTACCAAAAGAAGGACACAATCTGTCAGTTTTGCTATGAGTTATATCTGGCCACATTTAAACTTGTGAATTCACTTAACTGAATTTCACTTAAGAATCCTAAACTCTCTTCTGCTAACACACCTGTATCACAAGTATAAAAGAATTTGATGTGGGGGAGGGGTGAAAACCTGAATGCACTGTATAAACAGCAACACACGTGACAGCATATTGAGCATCTGTTCATGGCTAGGGCAGTTTATACAAACTACAGATTCTGAATTTCTCGTCTCAGTAGACTTATTAGAGATAGGTCTCTTTCTTTATACTTCACATTTCAGAAGAGTATTATTCCCTTTGGAAAACAAAGCCATTTCAGCTGATCTAGACTAACACAAAAGAGCCACTGTTTACTGAGTATTTATGGTATTACTTTCACAATTTCACTTCAAAAGGGGCCATTACTTTTATCTACATATTGACTACATAAGAATATAATTCAACATATAATATTAAACAATATTCACAAAAAAAAAAATATTCAGCATATAACTAAGATAAACCCTAGATACTCCTAAAGGAAGTATAGTAGGGTGACAGTAGATACCAGAGTTCTAAGAGGAGATAGGTGTAGGAATGTTACCTTTATGAGGCATCAATAAGTGCTATCTAAAAGAATACACATAAATCAGGTACCCATGACTTTGCCGAAAGTATTTATCCAAAGTCTTGTAACCTTTAGGTACTGAATTCATGTTATTAAAATCATAAAAGAATACCATGTCTTATTTTTCTCTGCTTTTGCAGAAAGTATCATAAACTGGACCAACATATGCAGCTGAATAGCCTACAAGGAAAACGGCATTGTAACACAAACACCAGGAAGTCTGACATACAGCTAAAGAAACAAAACCAATTCACAATGAAAATCTCCTTCACAGTATTTTAACAGTTGTCAGACAGAGCAAGTATTATTCTTTTAAAAAGATGTATTCCTCCACACACACAAGAATAGGGCAAACACGCAGATCTACTTTGGTTGTTGTGTTTCAGCACTGTTTTCATACAATGTACCACAGAGCTGCAGCCTACACACCATCTCTCAGCAAAAATATCCTTATTTTTGTACAGTTTGAAATTCAGTTGGCAGATTGAGGGCATTTTTCCAACCACAAACATTTTTGGAACGTTTTTTTGAACGATGTATGTTCAAACAAATGTTTGCAGCTACAGGTCCTAAAAAATCCTAGTTAAAATGTGCTTATTTTAACCTGCATTAATTGTATACTCACATGCTTATCTCATCCAGCCATCCTGCCGCCCTCCCCTCCACATTCAAATAGATGGCATTTTAGATATTAAAGACAGTTTAGATACAAAAAATTGAGGTTAAACTGTATTTAGAGAACAAGGGAAAAGAAGATGAACTCTAATACACAGCTGTCATGTTCAAAAGAGGAGATACTGTGAAAGAAGAATGGGGAAGCCATAATAAAACACAATCCTTCAGACTGCTTCTATTGCCATTAAAGAAATATGGCATCTAAAAAAAATACTTTATAGCAAGTACCATCACTTCACACCTACCTCTATTTTTCAAAATCATTTTACAATATCTTACAAGCTTTCTGTTCTTTTACTTAACTGTTACCATTTTATGGAAAGGTATGGCTTTACTCCCATATTTGACCACTAACTACACTTTCTCACTATATCTCTCCTCAAAGAAACAACAGTTAAGTACGTAGGGTAGAATGAATTGATAATATAGATGGAGGGCCTAGTTTAAGTTTAAGAATTAAAATTCCCATTACAGTCCCTGAGATAAGTTCTGCAGCTGTCTGAATTGCGAAAGAACGCATATGTTAGATATTAGGTTAGATATTATAGATATGAAGTGCCTGGAAAATGCAATTTGCACTAGCTTGGCTTTCAGTATGGATGCAAGGGATGTATAACTAGCGCATGAGGGGAACATCTATAGGAAAAGGGAACCTTTATAAATAAGAAAGAGAGCTAAACAGCACAGCACTCAACAGCACAAGTTCTATGTTACTTTGGTTCTTTTACATACAGATATTTCTAACAAACTTGGAGTATATGGCCTGTTCCCACAAAAAAATTGCTAGACTATAATTTTAACATGTCCAAGAACAACATGTTCTGAAGATTAGCTGCAGTTACAGTAAGATTCCCTTGCAGATCTAGCATTTCCCTACAAATTGCAGATACAAACCACTAAGTGCAACATTAGTTTATGCCTTTGATATGAGCAAAACAGCTAAGCCTAGTGGAGAACTAACTACTGACCCTTTAGTCTGAATTCAAGGTTATTATAATGTTTATAGTGGGCTTGGTGAGCAGATGTCACTATATTATTTTGAATTACAAAACTGTAAGCTAATTCATTAAAAATTGCTGAACTATATAGCTGAACTTTCCTAAAGATGCTGATACTTACATAGTTTAACCTGTAATAATGTTTTCCCTCTATTACTTAAAACTTTCTTTTAGACTAGTCCTCATTTAAGTGGTAAAATGAAAAACAAAAGTTATTGCATTTTACTTTACTAAAGAATCATTCCTAAAGCAAAAAAGTTTTAGTATGTTTTTGAGTAGTTCTATTAAAGCACCACACTGTTTCACTTTTTTAAGTAGCAGGTATGGGTGCATGATCTATACTTTTGGAAAGGAAATCATAACAAGAAAACCTAATTTGCAGAAAAAAACTCTACACCAATAGTAAAGGGAGTTCTTTAAACTCTTTAACAAATGATGTAAAACAAACTGTTGGAACACAGGAATGTGGATGACTAAAGAAACCCTTCAGTAAACATTCCCCCAGATGTAGTGTTCAGTGTAATACCAACTTAAACTGTGGAGACACAAACTACCTTCTGCAAAATGATTAAACTTCAGAAGCTAAGCAACAATGTATGACATACATGACTAACAGCATACTCACTAAAAACAAAAACCACTAGACATTTATCTCTTAAAAACAGAAAAGATACCAAGTCTGGCACCAGTCTGCAATGCAAGAAAGACCATGTGATACTTAGACACTTGTGTATTAGTTTAAAAATAAGTTAGATAAGCATGTGATGAGTGACAATTTTGTACTTGACCTTTGCTTAAATAGCTCCTTTTCACAAAGTCCACACAAATATCAACAAAATTCCTTAAAAAAAAAAAAAAAGCTAAAACCCTACTTGTCATCTAATGTCTTGAAAATAAACTCTAAAAACAAAATTCTGCATGATTACTTTAGGAAAAATAGAAAACATATGTTTTGCAGCAGGAATTCAGAAAAAGAAATGAAAAAAAGCATTAAAGTCTTCTTGTAAATCAGGCTGATGAAATTCAACATGTTAAGTTACAGAGACAGAAGCTTGGGGTGGATATTTCCAGTAGGAATATTTCACTCTGCCTAGCAGGCAAGGAATTTGGAAATAGAGTTCCTCTTTCCGAAGACAGAACAGGCATACAGATTGCACAGGAAATGCTTTTAAGTCAGGAAATGGGGATGCATTCTGCATGGAGTGAGGAACCCATAGTTTAGGGTATTTCTTTTTAAAGTGTCAAATCACAACTACCTCAGAGTGAAGGTCTCTATTAGTATTAAGCACCTCAACTAACATCCATCGTGTTTGTCTTTGAATCCTTCTGGGCTTTTCCATTGCTGTGTGCTTTTACTTACATATCACGGAATGGCTGAGGTGGGAAGGGACCTCTGGAGCTCATCTGGTCCAAACCCCCTACTCAGAGCAGGGACAACTTGAGCAGGTTACTCAGGGCTGTGTCCAGTTGGGTTTTGAAGGTCTCCAAGGAGGGAGACTCCACAACCTCTCTGGGCAACCTGTGCCAGTGCTCTGTCACCCACCCATACAGTAAAGTGCTTCTTGATGTCCATAGGGATCCTGCTGTGTTACCGTTCATGCCCATTGTCTCTTGTCCTGGCATTGGGCAACAGTGGAAAGAGCCTGGCTCCATCATCTTCTCTCTCTCACACTCACTCACACACACAACTTCCAGTGTGCCAATGTCTCTTGCACTGGGGAGCCCAGAGTTAGACCCAGCTCTCCAGGTGTGCATCACCAGGGCTGAGCAGAGGGGAAGGATCACCTCCCTCGACCTGCTCTGTCTAATGCAGCCCAGGAGGCTGTTGGCCTTCGCCACAAGGGCACAGTGCTGGCTTATGTTTACAATGTACATTTATTTGTGAAAACAAGCCTTGAAAAATGTGTTTTGCAAACTTTAAACAGAAGGTAATGGGATTTATATAATAGAGATCCATATTTTCAGGCTAATCCCACAGTAAATTTTGTGCTTTACCTAAACAACTATGATCATGTACATACGTGGGTGATATTATTAGGCTTCAGAGGCCTAATAATAACTTGTTAACGATATTCCTTGTAGCACAATGCATTCTTTTAGGCATCTTCCTCCGTTCAGTGTATTCAAGATATAGAGTAGACATAAATCTAACAACCTTTTACTGGGAATTAAAAGTTGGACTTAAAAGTCCCCAACCACTCCTGAGTTATGGACTAAAAATCTCCACAAAAAGGGACAACCAACAATAATTCTGAAAACAACAACAACCATAACTACATGAACAATGTAGCTAGTCATGATCAAAAAAAGGTTAAAATGAAAAATTAAATTTTCACTTCTTACCAACCCGTCCCCTCATGAGTAACCTTTCTTCTTCCTGAAATCAAAGCCAAATATAGCTATGGCAGAAAAGTTTACCTAAAAAGTCAGACAACTAAATTCCATTTATAAGGATAAATCCTGTTTTAAGCAATACTGCCACAATCCCACCAGCAGGACAATCTGATTCTAGACTCCTTGGCAATGGTATGCAATGCAAACAGGAAAGCTTTTGGACTTGCAGTTGTGTCTGCAAGAAGGGAAATTAACAGGAATCACCGCCCCGCACACACACAGTGAGTTCCACTTTTCATCACAGAAGCACATGCTTCTGGGGACATTTCTTTGGAATTTTCTGTTTGTTTTTTTTTTTTAAGCAAGGACAACAGGAGTCCCTGAAGAAGGAAATAAAACCAAAGGAAACAGATTAAACAGAAGTCTAAGGACCTACCTCCTTGAAATGATGCTATACAGGAGCTAATACTACCCTGTCAACTATAACTGTCATATTTAGGCTAAATACATATAGACCTTTCATGTTTGTACAGATGTTTCGCATAATGATGAGTCAAGAGCTCTTTATCAGACTTATGAAAAAAACTTTAGGGACTGTACTTGAGATACTGACAGAGGCAGCTTTTACTTTCATGAGTTTTATAGACTATTGTCAAGCTACATAGGCATACTTAGAGAGAATCTACACACAGTATTCAATGCATTTGACTGAAGCCTTCTGTACGTCTTACGCTATTACTGTGCACCAGAGCAGAAGAGAATACAGAATATTTGTACAAGCCTCACTCTTCAACAGCACATAACATGTACTAGCACTCTGAAAAAACATACAACTATTTTTTTTTTATAGTGTAAATATGGATATGTGGTCTTGTTTTACCACTTATTTCCTCACAACTGAGCCTAGACTGAAGAAAAACAGGGATAATGACAATTTGAATAATAGAATTAACGAGTAATCTCTGCAAAGGGAGTGGGAATGCGTTAAAGATTTTCACTGGTGCAGTGAATTAATTTAGTTCACTTAGGAACCCCAAACAAAACTCTGAATCAGTCAAAGAGGAACTGTCTCCAGACACTTCTCAGATCTTCACTTTTTTGAAGAGAAACCATCCTCTAGATAAAACCCCACAGACAGACATGGCTCTCCATGACATCCCACAATTAGTATACAATTGTGGAAGGAAGGAATTACCTTTTCTTTCAGTCTGTCCAGACTCCGCCCTACCCTCCATGTGGTGAAGAACTGCTGCATGGTGCTCTACACTATAAGTGTATACACACCTCAGCATTTTGGGGGGATCTTCTGAGTATCCTCAGTTCCTAAAGCAGCAACTTCCAGATAAATATGTTAACCCTGAAGAGACCAGAAACTCAGGAGTTCAATCTCATTTGTGCTAGCAGATATTTAGTAAAACATACATTTGGTTTATTGAGTAAGATTAGTCCTGATGCAAGAAAAAAGTTAAAGCAGCTAGTCAAAAAGTTAAAGCAAATATTTCAACAGCTTTTTATTAAGCCACCCTGCTGGAGAAAAAGTTATGTTCCCACAAAAATTTACAATTTTATTGTCTAAATTCCACAAATGGGGGCAGGGAGCCCTTAAAGTGCCTCTTTCAAACTTATTTATTCTTGGTATAAATACTATCTCTTCTCAAATGCATCTTGGAGTAAAGGCAAAAGGAGTGCAGAAATCTGCTCTATTTTACATTTTACTAGACTATTTGAAGCACAAATTTGGTATAACCTGTTTTTACAATTAGGAATCTGATTTTTTTTTTAATTATATAGCATTTCAAGAATGACAATCAAGAATAATAATGCAGAAAAATATGCAAATTGTGAGACTTCTCAATAACATTAGCAATAAGACAATTTTTTTTTAATTTTCAGTAATTTCAACCTGCCCCCGAAAAAACAAATTTTGAAATGCATTTGCTATACAAACTGATAAAGGAATATACAGTGTAATTATAGATCCTGTAAATTGTCTTAGAAATAAGGACTTTGAGCTAGCAGATTGAAAAAAATCAGATTATTTGAATTTCATCAAAAATATCAGAATTAAAATACAAAGAGTGGTTTTAAGTTTCTTCTTTTGATCCTCCCCCCCACATAAGGAAGCCCTATGAGAAAAGATATTAGCACATATAAAACACTTGAAATAATGTTAAGGTTAATAATCAACAGTATGTTACATTAGATTTTGTACCACCTATTTTACATGCCAACCACAATTTTAATATTCAACTTTTCAGGTTTTTGTTGTTGTTGTTGTTTTGTTTTAAAGTCCATTTACTTAAGTGATTTTGCACTTATATCACATGCTGATGTTTAGAGAGAACTTGCCTTTTTCCTGCCTGTTCTTCAAATCTTAAGAATTCATATAAGTCAATGAGAATACCATAAGAAACTGAGTCCATGTACTTTGGCATTTAGCAAATAATGCAAAATCTTTTTTGGAGCCCACCCACCTTATTCAGGGAAAACTTTTCTGATTAAAATTATCTCTAACTCAAGTCTAAGAACAAATCCAAGCACAAGATGTTTCCAGTATCAAATCACCCAATTCTGATTCCTCTTTTTACACATCCCTTAAGATATTTCCCTGTCGGGTTTCCAAAAAGAAAAAAATTCACCTTGACCTATAAGGGCACATGAGATACTTCAATCAGACCTTTTGACATGTTCTCATTTTTGTTTACATTTAATAGTCATACCAACACAAGCAAAAGAGTTTATTAATATTGGGCAACTCAAAGTTATTTGATTCTACTGATGAGCAGTAAAGACACAAACACTTAAATTTAAACACTTAAGTTGTATAACACTTTAAAATAGGCCATTAAAAACACAGAATTATGACTATGTAAAAGCATAGGCATTTCTTAAACTAACTTTCAGAAAGACAGTATTTTTTCAAAACAATTTCTTCTCTAGTGCTTGCCTTGTTTTTGTAGTTTTGATTTTTCTATGTGAAAAGCTGAGACTAAAGGCAACACAATATCAATTATGACATATGAGGTTATTTTTCAGTATTTATTGTAATCTGAGAAACGAATAAAATGTTTCTCAGGATTCTGGCCCTTAGATTTCCCTTAGGAAATACATATGTAGGTGTTAAGAGAAGGGATGCAAAAGAACACTTTTCTCAACAAGGAGAAATTTATTTCCAACCTCAGAAAGAATATTGATGTTTATTAATTACTGATGTTATTAATTAAGGGTATATGAAATTGCAAATAACCTCAAAACCATCTTTTCTCAGTCAAACAGACTAGGACATGTAGCTCATTGTGTGATCCAAAAATACTTCTGTGCTTCTGCTTGTAAACACCCACCAAAAAGGCAGGCAGGATGTCCCCTTATAATATTCTGTGCTAACCTGTTATCAGATTCCTGTATGTTAAAGTTGTCTCATTTTCAGGATCATTATTCAAGATAATCAGGAATGCAGTATTGAAAAGAATCATCCGAAACTGCAGGAAACTATGCATCGTGTCTACACAAAACCAGATCAAGCTTGTTTCCCCACACACACATCCTTTCCCCTCATAGTTTAACTTAAAAATGGGGATTGAGTTAAATTCTGTTGATCTTCCTTTAGGGTTAACAGAGAAACACAACTGTGCAGTGTGGGAAGCCACCTAGTGACGAAGGAGCACAAATATGTCTGAAGCTGCCCAAAGTTTTAATAAGATGACGCAGTTGGAGCATGTGATTACTGCTGTTTTTCTCACTGACTTGTAAGTTCTGCGGTGTACTGTAGTTTACAGAATTCCTTAGTGATTTCTGGCAACTTTTACGAGTCTTCCTGAATCTTCTAAATGAACCGTGAAATAGCAAATTTACTGAAGATGAGATGTACAAGAGCAAAAGGAAATCTACCAAAAGGCATAAGGAGAAGTTTTGATGCCAATTTTAAACTCATTACGGTACAATATGCAGAAAAAGTTAAGATTTGTAAGGCTGAGGGGAAATAACATAAGGGAGGTCAATTTGCAAAAATGGAAACAATCAAAACTATTTTCTTCTAACTCAATGCAGAAATCACTCAGACTTAAAAGAAGAAGCTTTCATGAAGCAGAAAAACTAGTTTTAGAATTTATGTGCGTGTAAACAAGATTTCTCATTTCTCAAAAACTGAGAGCTCAAGAAGTAGTATGAGCACAAAACTTTGCACAGCAAGAATTCAAGGCCAGTAATGCTTCCTGCGTACAAACAATGTGTCATAATGTTTTTTGCCTACAGCAAAGAACTTCACTTTACCAACATGTACCTTCTGACTTCACTGAAAAAACTCACTGCATGAGAACAGCATATGACTGGACTACGTAAAGAGCCAAACAGATAATGCAGATTACACGCCAATTTACTTTGCCATGTCATCAACTTGCACCATCGAAGAAACAGGAGCAAAATTCATCATCATAAAAACAGGGAAACGGCAGTATTAGAAAATAGGATGAAATTGCCACTGCATGTCCTCTTGAATAATAGAATAATGCCAAAAAAAATAACAATTTACTGGAATAATTCTTAGGTGTCCTATGTCGGTAGACTTAAGGAAGGATTGGCTGAATGGCTGAACATTTCTTGGAACAGGAAACAACATACGCTGTTCATTAAAAAAAAAAAAGTTCCTCCTTAATCCATTCAAACAGTATTTAATACCAGCACTGAAAAACACAATCAGAGAAAGGACTACTAGTTTTGAAGTGTCATACCACAAATGATGGCACAGCTGCAGGTATTTGATGTGCTGGTAAAAAAACAAAAAAAAATTCTTTGATGCCCTTTGAATTATTACTTTTTTCTTTAAAAAAAAAAAAAATCTCAAAATGGCTCTTGGCAGGGGTCAAGCTCTAGCCCTAAAGGGAAATTAAAGAAGCCTAATTCAGGATTAGTTTGTCATTGAATTAAGACAGCATGTGATCAAACTCAGGTGATGTAGCTAAAGAATTTCGCAAGTTCTGTACTTAAAACCCCATGGACAGAACTGAAGTTTAAAGAAGTGATTTCATACAGTGAAGATGCTAAAAATGAGAATGAAGAGGTGTGCAAAGCAGACAGTTAAGTCATAAACCATGAGAAAAAAATGTTTTTTTCAGGCAAATAGTGAAAAGTATATACCCTTATTACACACAGAATACAGGTACACAATAAACTTACTGTGTATAAACATTTTTCTTTTTTGTGAGGGATCATCTGCAAAACATCTACATCATAGTCACTATTCAAAGCAATCTTGTGTTATACAGATCAGTATAAATGGCAAAACCACCATGTGCAACAGTAAGAGAAATTAAAGACATCAACAGCTTCCACCTTCCCAGCAGCAGAAGGGGATTTATTACACTAACTGCATTTTTACTACACTTTAGTATACTTTACTATACTAACTTTGTCCAACAAAGTTGACCAGGACTGATACTATGGAGGAAAGGAGAGGACTGCAGCTGCCTCCACCACTATAATCAAAGAGGCAATTCCTCAGCTGTTGATTTCAACATATGAGCAATGCCAATTAATAAACACTAGAGGCAGGGTTTTTTCCATACTACAGTAGTACAAGCCTACCCTACAGAACCAGCTGACTGCCTCTGATGTCTGGGGGAAGACAGCAGTCCAGCCACAAACCAGGAGGGAGGAAACAATTATTTCCTGGCCCCAATCTGACTAATTTTATTTCTGTTTTCTTAAATTACTCTTTTACATAATCAGCTCAAGGAAACTAACAAGAAAAATGCTATTTTTCACTGATTCTGAATCAGAAAGCACAGGTGAGCAGGCGTATCTTCAGCAATGGGGACACAGAACAAGACACACACAGAGAACAGAAAGTTAACCTGCTTTCAAATGTTGAAATGACTACAAGAGTGACAGTTGGTAAGGTAAGAATGTAATCCACACCAACATATCATCTTTCTGATAAACAATACATTTTTTTCCACATTCGTAGTGAAATTGTTACCACGTAGCATCTACAGATGTCACAGTAGACTTGTATCTTATATCCCATTCTTTAAATGTGAAATATTATAATTACAGGATGTTAGTAATAATTGAAAAAGAGCAATCTTTTAGAGACTGTAATCAATACTCTATTTAAATATCTAATTAGGAAATAATAAGCTTGGATGTGAGTTACAGTAAGTTGCAGTGGAAAGAGACCTTAGGCAAAAAAGTAGACTGTTCAAATTTTCTGTTGTAAACAACTCTTTTTCCTTTTCTCTCTGTTACAGAAGTGTGGTTTCTGCAAGGTTTGAAATACTTACTTTACAGATGTTAAGACTAAAATTAAAATGCCTTCCCATATAGATACACACAATTGTACCATCTATCATTCTCATTATGAAAATTATTTTGTGAATTGTTCCAGAGTAAAACAGATTGATACATTGATCCTGATCTCTAAATTGGAAAGATACGGATTTGAAGGGTGGACCATCCGGTGGATAAGGAATTGGCTCAATGGCTGCACCCAGAGAGTAGTGGTCAATGGCTCTATGTCCAGGTGGAGGCCGTTGACAAGAGGTGTCCCTGGGGGGTCCGTCTTGGGACCGGTGCTTTTCAATATCTTCATCAACGACATAGATGATGGGATTGAGCGCAGCCTCAGCAAGTTTGCAGATGGCACCAAGCTGAGTGGTGCAGTTGATACAACAGAAGGAAGGGATGCCATCCAAAGGGACCTGGGCAAGCTTGAGAAGTAGGCCCATGTGAACCAAATGAGGTTCAACAAGGCCAAGTGCAAGGTGCTGCACCTGGGTCAGGGTGACATGAATACAGACTGGGAGAAGAACTCACTGAGAGCAGCCCTGCAGAGAAGGACTTGGGGGTTCTGGTGGATGAAAAGCTCGACATGAACCAGAAGTGTGCGCTTGCAGCCCAGAAGGCTAACTGTGTCCTGGGCTGTATCAACAGAGGCGTGACCAGCAGGCCAAGGGAGGGGATTGTGCCCCTCTACTCTGCCCTCGTGAGGCCCCACCTGGAGTACTGTGTCCAGGGCTGGGGCCCCCAGCACAACAAAGATGTGGCCCTGTTAGAGCGGGTCCAGAGGAGGGCCACAAAGATGATGAGAGGGCTGGAGCACCTCTCCTATGAAGAAAGGCTGAGAGAGCTGGGGATGTTCAGCCTGGAGAAGAGAAGGCTCCGTGGTGACCTGATTGCAGCTTTTCAATACTTAAAGGGGGCTTATAAAGAAGATGGAGAGGGACTCTTTACTCGGGTCGATGACAGGACAACGGGCAATGGTTTTAAACTAAAAGAGGGTAGATTCAGACTAGATATTAGGAAGAAATTCTTCACTGTGAGGGTGGTGAGACATTGGACCAGGTTGCCCAGAGAAGTTGTGGAGGCCCATCCCTGTTTTTCAAGGCCAGGTTGGATGGGGCCCTGTGCAACCTGATCTAGTGGGTGGCATCCCTGCTTACTGCAGGGGGGTTGGAACCAGATGATCTTTAAGGTCCCTTCCAACCCAAGCTATTCTATGATTGTAAGACTGTACATGCACGGTTGAAATACATGCTTAGTATATACTACATCTGATATCTAAATATATGTACACGCAAATATCGATTAAAATATAAACAAAAAAGCTCCAGTGGAGAGGTTTTCTTTCAAAAGTATATATACTATCCTTTCAGGATTTCTACCTCCTATGTTTTCTCAGGGTAATTGACATGATAGACTGTCATGTAATTGATGTTTAGCTAAAGAGTTATGAAAAGTGTCCTTTTAAATATTACACGTTAAGATAGGGCCTAAGTAATCGTATCACTGTATTTTCTGAGGAGTTTGCTCCAAGCACTTATCTTAAATGGAAGTAAATATAATACGTGGCATTATGTGTCACACAAGTATCTTGAACTGTTAAACATTAAAATACAGAAAATCTGTATGTTGTTCATGAACAAACTAAAACAATTAAATTGAAGACATGGAATACATCCTGTAAGTATTCAGTCAATGATTTTACAAAATATGTACTTTGGGCTCACTATTCATTCAAGATGGGTGCAGCAACATTTTAGGAGAATATAGAAACATTGAAAACATTGTGGGATTGTTGGATAGACAAAAGTATTTAAGCAGTTGCCAAAAAACAAGTTTATCACTGTCATACAGTAGGTAATTCAATTTTTCACATACCAGAAAGATGTCTGTTTTCCATGTCTCTTTGTATTTTTATCTAGGGATAATATTGTACTGAGGAAGAGATTTAAGTTCACATTAGTAAATACAGAAAACCAAAGAAATAGTGGTTGTTCTGCAGAACTGAATTTCAGATTATTACTCAAATATCCCGCTAACTTCAGCATAGGAGTGCAAAGCCTTCACAAGCTCTCAGACTTAAGCCACAATATCCTTTCCTGAGCAATCAAAGATATTTTGGTATGGTTTCAAGATAGTACCTTCAGAAAACTCATTCCAATTATAAAGAAGTCAAATTGCTTTGTGCATTCACATCACCTCTAACAGGTGGACTCACAGGTATAGGTAATGTTTGCTGAATGCCATAAAAAGGTAAAAATCTAGCTCAGCCAGTTCAATTAGCCACAAATCTGGACAGGCAACACAGGCCACTGCAAGAAGTCAGGAATCTAACAGTCACAACTACGGCCTCTTTTTAAGGCCATTACCAAATATTAATTTGCTACCCTAATTAGAAAAAAAATTGTGCACACTAGTTGATCTGTAAACTACTTTGCCAAATACCTGTTTTAAATAACAGACTAAGAAGATTGCTCTTCAGCCAGGCTGGACCATGGGCAAATATATAGTTAATCAGCACAAACTGATCAGCTTTTTTTTTTTTTTTTATAACCCATGTCCACCTGGTTTATGACCACGTTCCCTTTCCTACAGGGGGCTGCACAGTGCCAAATAATTGTGCGGATCTGCAGTCACTGTGATACACTGGTCTCATATAAAAGTGGTATTGTAACAGGAGGGGAAGAACCCACATGGCTTCTGGAGAAGAAAGACACTCTGAAAAGGTACTGCAGGAGTGGAATATTGTGAGATCAGCACTCCAAGCCCAAGCCACTGTAGGGCAGCTGCTCAGCATCCCAGTGATACAACTGGGCAAGAACAACTCTTATGGAACTAACATGAAGAAAAAAAAAAATCTCAGCAAAGCCAGAAACTTACTCTAGCTGCCAAAAAGCGAGAGAATCTAAACTTCGAAGAAAGGTAGATTCATCAGTCCAGTCTCCCAGCTCTGTGTTCACCACAGATCAATCCTGTGTCACTTGTCCCTGGGGCTCTGATTCTGCATCTGAGCCTGTAACACTTAACTCATTGCATTACTCTCAGATTAATAACTAGATGCATTTTTCACTGATAAATTTCTTTTTCTTCAAGTACCCCCAACAATTTCTGTCACTGGGGAATCTTACACTGGCAAAGGAGTAAATACCATTCTAACTGGGATCTACACATCTGCCAGTGTACTGGCATCAAATGACTCCAAAGCAATAATTATTCCTCCATCAGAGGAGGCAAACAGAGACACATGCTTCACATCCTGATGTTTTTGTTTGTAAGTCCCTTATTTCTGAGATGACGCCACTGCCTCCCTACATACTGCCTTATGTGAAAAGTTGCTGATATTTCTTGTCCATGAGATCTCAAACAGCAGCAGTCATTAAAGAGAAGGAATCTGATCCACTTTTAATACTGAAAACAGTCTGAAATGTGCTGATTCAAAGACAACCTATAGCAAAATGAATCTATGCATATCACCAAAGATGTTCCACATCTCTTATGAGCATTATTTCACATTTTTTATCTAACATCTCACAAGTACCTAGATATTAAGGAGAAAAACATCTAGCATTGCAAAGTTTTAGAACATGAGAAAATTTAACAAGTATATTCCTTTCAGATATCCACTTTAAAAAAAATAAAGAGTTGAAAGCATTTCATGGTAAGTTTATGTCTTTTTTGGAAGAATTAAAAACAAAACAAAAAGGATTACTACACTTTCATGTCCGTATAACTCCAGAGTACTTTATAGACTTGAACCTAAACGAATGCTGAAATGCAATATTATAGACAGAATATTATGTGACCTTATACAAAAGTAAAATGCAACTCTTGAAGAAAATTCAATCCTCATATTTCCCAACTCATCATAAAACTGAAAAACTGCTTATGACAGAAAATGATGAAAGCGTAGAATTTTAACCTTTCATAATTCATAACCAGTGAAATATTCTTCCCTGGGAATGTCAGGATTGATGACAGTAACTCTACAACTTATTTTTTTAATGATGAATTTTTGATCACTTGATTCATAAAACAAACCAAGTACTGTAAGTAGAACTACTTTTTTTTTTTTTTAATTCTTCTGCTAGATTTGGATCCATCATCAGATTAGAAACATTCTGCATGACTACCGACACAGAACTCCAAAGCATGGCATAGAAAAATACTACAAAACTAACGAGAAGCATCAAGGACTTCTACAGAAGCTTCTAAAAATGATAATATGTATGTTCACTCTCATGTTTGCAAGCAAGGACTGTCCCTTGAAAAGAAAGTTTGTATTTCTTCAACATTCAGAGTATCCACTGAGTAACACTGTACTGTTGGCATCACTGTGGATCTGCTCCTTTTGAACTACATCAGCCCAGTAATCTAGGTTTGGAATGTTAAACAGCTCCCTGCCCTGTGAGCAGCTTAATAATACAGCTGAAAAAAGTGACAAGACAATGAGACTACAAGGGATTCATACTGTCTTTTGAACTGATGGAGAACAATAGGAAACTTAGACAGAGACCTGACACTTTGGGTATGTCCACACTGCAATTTATCACGGGTACCAGTTCTTAGCTCTCAAGTTATCTAATACAACACGCACTTTGCTATGTCCTTTTGTTTCTGAACGTCCTGTATGTGTGCTCAGATTTCTTTTCTAGCCAGCCATATCAGCAGCACAATAACTTGCCTGCTCAAGAAGTAAAAAAAAGACGCGGAAACTTCAGAGTACAGAAAGCACTTCAGTGGACGCATGTGCAACCCACCCAACAGTATCTTCTAGAGCGGGCTCACGTTCAGCTCATACAACTCATACTGTACTCCCTTCATGCTTCCCAAGGCATCCAGGCAAAGCACAAATAAAATCATGTTTGAAGTGTATATGAGTGGTAGCAGCTTGGATAAAGGGGAGCTAAGGCCATGGCAACAACACAGTTACATCAAGAAGTAACAGTCCAAGCTACGAAGCAGAGAACTCAGGATACAGAACTACTCAATTAAAATGTGGAAGACCAAATTTTCATCCACTAAAGAGAGTTGTCTGAGTGGCGATATAAGTTATGAGACTGGTAGTAATGAAGATTAGATCACAAGGAGAAAGTAAGATTTTTCCCTAAACCAAAATGAAGCTGTAATGCAAAATGGATTTTAGAACATTTCTCTTTCTTACTTCAAACTGGCAGATGGAATAATCACATCAGGAAATTAGTGAACAACTTTATGCTTTTTCTCCAAATAGCATTTAACATGCTATTCTACTATTATTACCTTGCTCGTTTCAGTAAGATGACCTGCAAAATACATGCTTAGGACGTGAACAAAAGTGAAAGAAATGGAACCAAGTGTCCTTAACTCAAAGCAGAAAATGACTTTGGGGGATGGGAACAAATCACTGTTTCTAGGTTCAAATCTAATATCATTGCAGAACTTGCTAGATACCAATACAACTACCCAAGCTTTGCTGGAATTTTGGATTTTTATTAACTGCCTATTATACAGAAAAAAAATAAACGATTCATATGAAAAATACTGAACTTTTTCTTTCTAAGTGATAACAGGTAAAAGCAAACAATATAGGAAGAAAGGGGCACTTATTCATTAGGGAAAAACCATGGAGGTCAACCTAAAGCATATATGGGATACTGCAATGGTAAAGCATATATGGGATACTGGATGGTAAAAAACCTGGATGTTGGACTAGAAGGAGTTTTGAGCAAATTTGCCGATGACACCAAACTGGGAGGAGTTGTAGACTCGGCTGAGGGTGGAAAGGCCTTGCAGAGAGATCTGGACAGATTGGAGAGCTGGGCAATCACCAACCACATGAAGTTTAATAAGAGCAAGTGCCGGGTCCTGCACCTGGGACGGGGCAACCCTGGCTATACGTACAGACTGGGCAATGAGACGCTGGAGAGCAGCCCCGCAGAGAGGTATCTGGGGGTTGTGGTTGACAGCAAGTTGAATATGAGCCAGCAGTGTGCCCTGGCAGCCAGGAGGGCCAACCGTATCCTGGGGTGCATCAAGCACGGCATTGCTAGCCGGTCGAGGGAAGTGATTGTCCCGCTCTACTCTGCGCTGGTGCGGCCTCACCTTGAGTACTGTGTGCAGTTCTGGGCACCACAGTACAAAAAGGATGTAAAACTGCTGGAGAGTGTCCAGAGGAGGGCGACGAAGATGGTGAAGGGCCTAGAGGGGAAGACGTATGAGGAGCGGCTGAGGTCACTTGGCCTGTTCAGCCTGGAGAAGAGGAGGCTGAGGGGACACCTCATCGCAGTCTACAACTTCCTTGCGAGGGGGAGTGGAGGGCCAGGCGCCGACCTATTCTCCTTAATCACCAGTGATAGAACCCGCGGCAATGGTGTCAAGCTGAGGCAGGGGAGGTTTAGGTTGGACATTAGGAAGAGGTTCTTCACTGAGAGGGTGGTTGCACACTGGAACAGGCTCCCCAGTGAAGTAGTCACTGCACCAAGCCTGTCTGAATTTAAGAGGCGTTTGGACTGTGCACTTAGTCACATGGTCTAAAATTTTGGGTAGACCTGTGCAGTGCCAGGAGTTGGACTCAATGATCCTTATGGGTCCCTTCCAACTCGGGATATTCTGTGATTCTGTGTGATTCTGTAAAGCTTCCTTATGTATTTGACACACGGAAAAATTAAGATTCACTAATGTGTATTAGTGTGTCAGAGAAGTCTGGTAAGTCCTTTGTACCCCTATTGTGGGACTCACCACAGAGTCTTTGGGAACTTACTCAGGAACTCTGAAAAGTTGCTCCTGGGATGGAAGGTTTTCTCTAGAGTCACAGTTTGTTGACAATCACGAAGTGCCATGGTAAATTAAACAGATAAAGATAGCTTGGATTTCTAAATGAGAAAACAGTAAACCTCAGAGAAACAAAACTTAACAGTAGAAAATTTTCAGAAAAAAAAAGTCGAACATTGAACCAGGTCCTTTTGAGGATCCAGCAACACCATTTTAAGGATAAATGTGCTCTGGGTGAGAACCCTGAGCTGGCTCACAATGGGTGGAGCAGCACTTGTCTCCACAGATATTCCGTATCTCATTTTTGTGTGCGTGTGTGTTTTTTTAAATTATTATTATTGACTACATACTGTAGAGGAGACAATATGTTTGTCCCTTGGCAGGACAGACTTGATTCATTAGACAGAACAGTTGAGCCGGCTCATGTACAATGGCAGTCTGTGGAAAACAAACACTGAAAGGGACGCATGCCTGTGTGTGCATACATTCACGTATGGGCAAGAAAAAAGTTCATGGTTATACAAGGACAGAATCCTTCAGGACAGGAAATTTTTTCTCCTCCATGCTTGAGGGAAGAAACAATCAATAAGAAGAAGCCCCAAGTCAAAATTACTGGGGAGCATCTGACACCATCTTGAGTTAAGAATCAAATCTTATTCTACAGTTTTGCATTTCAATTGTACCCATGTTCTCAGACACAGCTTTATTAAGGTATCTCTAATTCTTGTAATCAGTGTGCTTAAAGACTCCCAGAAATAAACTGGCCCTCTTGAACTCTCAGAAGAACAGTTCCAGCTGGCAGGTGCCCACATACATAAAGGTATTCATATTACTGAAGAGTGAAAGGGGTTAGCACAAGCCATCAAAGACTCCAGTGTTTTGGGGCTGAGGAACACACGTGTTCCAACAAGCCTCTCAGAAGAGGCCAAGAGTCCATTAAGACCCATACTGTAAAGGGTAATACACCTCACTTGTCACAGCCCTGAGGGCACCAACAGGCCTTAACTGCCCTGACCAGCCCCAGCTGCCATCTCCACCAGACCCCTCTGGGCGAGGAGCCCCAGTTAAGCTCAGGCCTGCATTCCCAGCCCTGCCCTGGATTTAAACAGTGTGCCTGTTTCTAGCCCTGTGCCTGTCTCCTGGACCCTGGCTCTGGTTAATTGACTGCCATGTCTGGAACTGTTGATGGCTCCTGCTGCAGGTCCCAGCTCTGCCCGCAGTGCTGAGGCCCCCTGGCGTGCTGTCCCGCTGGTGAGGGCACTGCTTGGGCTGGTGGCACCCTCTGGTTCCTTCTCATCCTTCTTCACCGGGCAGCCCTGCTCATGCTGATCTTGGACACTATTAATCAATAGCACCAGACAAATGTATTCCCCAAGCAGAAATCACTATTTTTAACTAGGTATTTCTTATTATATCAAGACCTTCCAGTCTGATCCAAATTCATCTCTCCATAAAAAGCACTGTACCAAAAACTAATCTTCAAAGATTTTTCCAGTCTTTAAACAGAGAAAACAGCTCAGATCAGATGTGGTATGGGTACTAAAAATCGCCAAAGGCAGACTACTAGGGCAAAGCTGATAGAATGAACAGAGTCAGAATACAGTAATACATACTGTGTCTTGTTCTTCACTGGTTATGTTTTTCCAATTTGAGAAAACCAAATGCTGTTGCCTTTGCACAGCTACAGTTTAATTTTCAAACCCATGCTAGTAACCAAAAAAGTCACCTGTAATACACAGGTGGAGAGACTGGGTAGGGGGAGAGGGGAAGAGAAGGGCACAAGAAAGTAATAACCTGCATTTCAAGAGGGACAGGATTCCCTGAGCATGCTCTATAATATAGAACGGGACACAAGGCAATTCAGATACCTCATACAACTGACTTGTGTGTTCGAGGTTTTCAGAATACTCTGATACATATTTGACTTTGTTCTCTGTGAAATAAATATGTTTTGTGGCTTCTACTATTTTTTAGGTTATTCTACGGTATGAAATGCATATTGTATTGACCTAAGAATAGCAATAACTACTAATGAAAGTAATAAGGGTTTGTAAACTGTCATGTCCTAAATAAAAGGTTTTCCCAAGATAACATATTTGGGGGATGTTAATTATTTTAAAATGATCAATTGATTGATCATTTAAAAAAAAAATCTGTAAAAAAAAAAAAAGGTTGGTACTCATCAGCTGCCTAACAGTAAGTGTATACACCCTACCGTAGCCTGTTTCTATTAACTTCTATAATTAGACTAGCAATAACCCAGTAAAACCTATTATTTCCAGTACCATCTTTGATGTACTTTGAAATCAACAGATATGTCAATGAGACCATGGATAAATCAGTTTACATCCTTGACATCTACAACTAGAAATTTGTTATTACATTAGATTGTTATAAATATCAATGGAAAACAAAAATGTATACCATCTGAAACTCAGACATAACCAAATGTAAAATAATACTTTGCTTATTTTTAATCATGAAAAGGATTTTGATCACAGAGGCACAGAGAAGTCATCTACAGGAAAGACAATAGGAAAAGAAAAATTTAGAACACTTAAAATAACTGTACCAGAAGAACTCATATGCAGACTTCAAAAACAATCAATGCATGAAACTGCAGTTTAAAAAAAAGTATTACAATTCAGCAATACGAAAAAATCACCCATACATTTATGGTCAGAGGAAGAAAAAAATAACCACACTAAGTCTTGAACTGATATTCTGTTCCGAATAGCACACTAGCTGTTACATCTAATTATGAAGAAAGATTATTCAAAGAAAAGGAAGAGAAAGGGGATAGTAGCTAAACTGGTTTATGAAATGTTTATGAAAGTGCTAGACTAAACTCAAAACAATGAGAGCTAAGATCTACCACTGTTTTTTTTTTTTCCTCTAGTCAGTAAGTTCTCACCTACCTGGGATGCCTAGAGTAACACATTTCATATTCACCAGCTGGGAAATTACTATGTAAATTGAAGAAGATGGGAAAAATCAGAAGAGGACTTGTGTGGGGGACTTTTGTTTGTTTTTAGGAAACAGACCAAATGGTAGGTAACTGAGCGGAGTGGAGAAAAGAAAAGCATCAAGGGAAAGGAGATTACAGATGGAATTCCAAAAAGCAGAAATACAGAGTAGAAAAATGCTTGTGATTTTATAGAGAAATAGGCATCTAGAGTTGCTTGATAGGCAGAGACTAGTTTATTCAAACAAAGCAAAGGCCGAAACGTGAGCATGAAAACTCTTAGAAACATATAAGAGGGGTAAGAAACAAATGCATCTAATTTATCCATTTATATATCCGGGCTGACAATCAGGTGTTTACAGAACTTAGTAAATTACAAATGATATTCCAGAACTGCCTTCTAAGCCAAAAGAGATCAGGAAAAAAAGCTCTAAAGATTTTTCTTCTCCAGTTTTCTTTGGAATTTTTCTTTTGAGAAACACTTAGATGAACAAAGAGGACTGCATGACTGAATGCAGCCTTGAACAGCAGAAGTCTTGCACCTACATAAGCAGAGATTTATTTTCCAGAAAGAATGCCACTTGAAATCATTTACTATTTAAAACTGGTCATCCTTCCTTTCTGTGTAACTTAGATGTTATATACTAGGCCTACAGAAAGAGAGAAATTGAATTCCTCAGCAGTACTAAGTATTTTATGTTTGGAAGATTCTTACCCTGTATTGATGGAAATGATTTCTATCAGTGGATTCTTCCTGATCTTTGGCAAATCCAGTCGTGCTCCACCCAAACGTTTTCCATTATCCTTTTTCTGACCCAGCAGTCTCACAGAATGACCTTCAAATGAAGCACAAAAATGCAGTCAGTACAAAGCACATATTTGTTTTGATTTGCTCTTCTTCACAAGCAGTGTTTATACTTCAAAGATTGCAAATGAGAATAAGATGTAATAATTTATTTCCACCAGCTGGAGCATTTAAAAAGAGACATTGACAGGTAAAATAAATCATGTTAAAATGAACAAATTATTTCATCCAATTATCTTTTCACACTTGCATTTTCTGGTTTATTCAATTAAAATGATCTAAGTGGTTTCATTTGCAGATTCTCAAGCAAATATCAACTTAGCAATATTTAAATAAATAGTATGGCAGGTTTAAAATATTTTTTCCACAAATTTCATGCATGCCTAAATTAGTAGGTAATAAACTACTCCTAAACATTTTTAAAGCTTATTATATGGAGAACTAACTTATTTGAGTCTAAGTTGCCTGACTATACAACTCTGACAGAAAGTACTCTGAAGTATATCCTGATAACATGTTCATGGCTAAACCGACAAGCAAGATTTATGGTCAGTATTGGCTTCCCCAGTCCAATTCCAGCAAGTCAGATTGCCTAGAATCAAAAGGGATTTTTGAGCAGTAGAGAGCTTTGGGAGGAGGCATTTATTGTTTATTTTGTCTCTATTCTATAATTACCTGAGATTTTAATTTGCAAATTCTTTGCTATCCAGAGACAAATTTCCCCTTAAGCTCTGTTCTCTTCCTGCGACATATTACCCCGACAGCCCTGCTCTTTCCCTACAAATCTTGTTTCCTGCAGGACATTGAGAGTGTTCTGTTGCCAGCTGAGTATGCAGACACATGCAGAGCTGCTGTGTTAAGACCCTGCTAAATACCAAATCTACTGCATTAGTGCCCCTATCTGAAACAGGCTGAAATCGATGAACTGAAACAGGGGGAAAGGGATCATTGCACTCTTACTCCCCTAGACTTACAGAGGTGATCATATGCACCACCCCAGGGCACGTTCCTCCCACACCAAGGAGACTGCAAGTCAGAAAACTGCCACACAACTCCTCTCCTGTAGCCAGTAATACCCAGACAGTAAAATACAGATACTGTCACCAACTGCCTGCAACAGTACCTCAGTTATACCACTTATTTTAAAATATATCTTAAGAGCACAGATGACAGTCTTCACCAAAAAATCTGAAGCAAAATCTAACGATAAAGAATAAAAACAATTGCGTGTATATTTTTGCAAGACTTAGGGTAAAATATCCCCAACTGAAAAACAGAAAGCTTGTATCATTTACTTCATAAAGCCCAGACAGAACAGACCATAACAAACAGCAAGGGAAACCAATGCTAGATAACTGACAAGACATGGAAAGTGACCACTACTTGGAGTGAAGCAAAGGGAAAAAGCATGTATCCCCTGAAGCTGGAAAACTCTTTGATAATACATGCTACAACTACAGCTACAGATGTGGAATATTCCTTACATATTATTTAAAAAAAGAAAAGGCTATCCTAAAAAGGGCGGGCGGGAAGGACGGGTGGAATGGAAAGCATGTGTGAAGTACTACCTGAACTACATCTAGCACAGCAATCTAGATATCAAACTCAGATCAGCTGCTCAACCAAATCTACTGACACTACCAACAGTTATTTACAAAACTAATTCATCCAGCAGTTTAAGCCTTTCAACACTACCTGTTTTGAGGAGATTTTAGTTAATTTATTAATAATGTGGCATTCATACTCGTACCCAACAACAGCTGGGAGATAAGCAACTACTTTTGGCATACCATCTTTCTCAGACTTAAGCTACATACAAAATTCCCAGTCGGAAATTTAATCTAATGGAGAAGTGAGCAGGACTGGCTGAGATCGTAATGGTTAATACTAAAAGGAGATGTCAGTAACAGTAATTGAAAGGTTATTATTTTTGCAGTTGCATTTGGGAAAAATTTCATTACACCCTGCTGTGAACTTAGAAATACACTACTTGTGCTATTAACATTTGCTAAATTATTCATTTCTATCTTTTCATGACAATACCAGCAATATCATTGTCTCACAATACAATCAGTTATTTTCCAATCTAATGCTTCATTAAGGAGTCACAAGCATGACACCATTTTATTTACTTATATAACAAAAAGTGATTGCATTATCATAAGCATACAAATTGAACTAGAAGCAGAGAACATCGCTTTTTGTATTTCTTAATACTGCAGTTTATTTGGAATAAGGCAGTTTATCCAGTTTTTAAATATTCAATTGTTTTTATCATATTAAAACTGTATTTAGATTTACAGCAGAAAATATAGTGGAACAATTTACAGTATTCTTAAATAAGCAGGCTTAAAAATAACAACCACACAAAATTCTTACATGTAGAACTAGAGTCAGACCACCATTCTGAAGATTAAAAAACAAACTGCCCTCCCCTACAAGTAATATCTCAGCAGAATCAGTGAAGCTTGATCTCTGAATCTGTGCCCCTCGCAAAGACCAGCATCATGAATTATTGTTGTCTAGTTAGAATTTAAATTGTGCTCTGCCTTTCCCATACTGGGAACATTAAACAAAGACAAGCTTTTTCAAGGAACTTCTGGAGAAAGAATATCCTTTAGGCTATGCAACTTGTCTCAAACCTGTTTGAAATTTATCAAAGGACTAAAAGCTAGTAAAGAGAGACAGAAATGGATATAATGATAAACCTCTTTGTGAGGTACAACTTTAAAATCCCCATTTGCTTAGGAAAACAGGCAAAAAAATAAACACTATAGTGGTCTAGAAAATCTTGTTAACTCTGCCTTTTAGATGCAAAGAAGGTTACCAGAAACATTAGAAAAAAATCCTCGGACATTTTCAAGTAAAATATAACTCACTATGATACATAAGACCCTGCCTCTCTTATCTTCAGAGACTTTCTTAATTCAGGAAAGAAACTCCACCTCAGTTATTACCTCCCATGTGATCCACACACATTCACAATTCTGTACTGCATGAGGCACTAATGGACTTGGTTTAGCAATGGGACTCGGTAGGTCTGGTTGATGGTTGGACTTGATGATCTTGAAGGTCTTTTCCAAACTAGATGATTCTATGCTTCTGTGAGTATCATTTGATCACCCCTAGCTAGCTTAAAACAGGCAAAGATCCATCCCAACCCAGCATACCAGCTCAGCCTGGGAATGAAACACGGGAGCTCATTTTCACATCATGTATGGCTACGTTTTTTTTCATATTCCCTCTGAATGACACTATATTTCAAGTTAATATGAGGCTGTAAAACCTGTGTGGCACTCAAGTATGGTAATATCCCTGTACTTTTCACTCCAGACACCATAGGATTAAAAACAAAACAAAAAGAAACAAACAAAACCAAACAAAACAACAACAACAACAACACAGCAGTACTAGGAGATAAGCTTTAGCAACAAGTTCAGTGCTTCCAGAAAGCAAACAGCACATTCATAACCAACTACAGTAATTTGTATTGCAGACACAAAAATAATTAAAAAAAAAAAATCCTGTTACAGTATGTGACCTTAAATCCTCTTTCCCTACTCCACACATGGACTATTTTGTTTCATTCTAAGTAATCGCTAAAGCATCTGTTTACAGCATTGTTGCTATTAATAAAACGTAACTTGATAAACACTGAATCATGCTTTTTCACATGCTGTAGATCGTTTTTCTCCCATACTTATTTCAAGAAAACTTAAAAATAATATTTTGTAATCTTCAGTAAGCAAAAGGCTAAACAACATTTTTTTTTAAATTGTCTGACCAGCCTTAACACCACACAAACATCAAATATAACAGAAAAAGCAGCAATTTCAAAATCTCATTTTTGATCTCCTTTCAAAACTAAGAATAAGGCAAAACATTGCAATAAAAGGTTTCCTTCTAAAGCACTACACCTGATTAAGCTTCCTTCTCTCTTACCTAACAGGTTGGATAACAACTAAACAAAGCAAGTGTCCCAAACCTAAATGTAGTCTCTTCGTTTCTTTTTTTCTTTTTTTAATGTTTGGTACAAAACCATTTTTGGCTAATCATAGTTCAACTCCAATAACAATGAATGCTCTATCTCAGATATAAAAAAACAAAAAACAAAAAACAAAACACTCCTTTTTTGATGCCTCTCTGAAAGATGCAAGCTTTGAAATACAGCTTAATGACAAACAGATCTAGTCAGGTCATCCAGTCTAGATCTGTTTATAGATCACAGTCTAAACATTTCAGTCCTATAAACCTCTTCAGACATAAAGATAACTTTTCTACTTCCACATAGTGTACGAGCAAATAAAATTATATTAAAAAAACTGATAAGGTTAATTAGAGGTTTAGGTCATGCTTCAGAGCAGGCATTCACAAATTAATAGATAATTAATGCAGATTACAGTTCAAGAATAGTACTAACCAAGTCCAGTGAGGAAACACAGAGCAGAATCACTCACAGCAAGTGTAAATGAAATCAAGCTAGAAAGAATTTAAAATGAATCAGAGCTCTCTAATTTTCAGAGCTCACTTAAAAATGAAACTCACCTTTACATACAAGTCAGTGGACACAATTCAAGTTACTTTGCAATGCCACAGAAGACGAGGTTGGAATGAATTAATGAGGATATTAAATCCTATTGTTAGACTAAATAAAGGCTTTTGAATGTGGCAGTTTGATAAACCACTGTGCAGAATGAAAGTATTTTCAAGGCATTCATTTTCACTTGTTAAAAAGGATACAAAGAAAGTACCATAATATTAATGTCATGTACATATACTTTTATCTGTAGATGGTATATGTGCTTCAGGAGTGCAATAAGAGAATGTCTGATCTTGAAATATGAGTACGTGAAGTGAATTGGTAATGTTAAATGCGCTCTGAACCTTAGACTATTGTCAGGTCTCTATGATCTAGACCCACAGCAGCTACTGAAATTACACCAAACTGATTCAAACTGAACTGGTATTTTGCCAGCTTTGCCAGTCAGAGGGAAGTGGTCTGGCTTCGTCATCTTTAGTTAAAGTTAACAACTGTCTATCAGCGTTGCAAATATCTGTCAGATATTACTGTGTTTCAAAAATAGCCAGCTTCATTCAATCCACAGGCTGGCACCCCTCAGCAGCTGCTCAGAAATATCTGCCTGAAAGATGGAACAGGGCATCCAGCGACGGTCCCTCCTCCGTCCCTGCGCACACCACTGGAAATACAGTGTGCCACTGAAACAGCTCCCAGCCTGATACAGAGCGCTATTTTTTAGCTGTTACCTTCAGAGTTCAGCGCAGATATCTGAAGGAGCTCAAAAACATGAGTTTAAAGAAAATCCTCAAAGATGCAGGAAACCCCTGCCTTGGCAGCACAATTTCTATTGTTTTCAGCTTCTTCTGTTACCCATTCTTTCCCTTTCCCAATCACATCATTATACTTAGAGGTTATTCACCATTTCCTGAAAGACACTTTTTTCCTCACAACAAGGCTGCCAATGTACAATACTATTCCTCCCAGCTGTCTCTCACCAACCCGTTTGATCTTCTCCAGCATCTTGAGGGAAAAGGACTAAGTACTATTTCATGTACTCTTGCACACATTTCCTTCCACCATTATTCACTTCTTAATGCATACAGAGCTTCCTTTCCTTAATGCTAACACTGGAAAAATGGCACATAGAAGCAGCATAGCTAAGGAAGGCAAAGTAATTGGAAGGGAAAACAAAGGAGTAAATTTGCCCAAACAAAAACTAAAGGAATAAGTGTAAGGAAAAAAACAAAAGCAGTGATAAAGACTGAAAGATCTAGTAAATATAAAAATTAAAAAGATTTAGAAAACTTCAGTGAAAGTAACAAAAACATGCAAAAGCATACTAAAGAGAAGGGAACCTAAGAAGATAAAATAAAAACAAAAATTAAAGGAAGAAGAGGCAAATCAGGAGCTATTACAAAACTTTAACATCAGATTAAATTAAGCTTTTATTTAGAGTGATGTTCTAACCCTGCAGCTACTGGGTACAAACAACCTTCTAAGTCATTTTGGATCTTCAGGCAGGGCTAACAAAAATAGCGTCTGAAATATAACGATGCAGCACCAATTGCCTAACACACTGTACAGCTAGCTGTACTTTAGGCCAATCCTCTCAGATTTGGAGCTGCTTTAAATCCAGACTTGGTGAGCTTGCAGTGGACAGACAGGGTTAGACCTGAAGTCCTGGTTTACCTTTGTGGAATCTGACCACTTGTGCCCACTCTCCCATCTTTTCTGCCCATCCTGAAGCACAAATAAGCTGTCCCACAACAGACATGACTGACTGCAAAGGAATCCTTGAGCTCCCCAGAACAATCACATGCTGCCAAACAAGTACAGAAACAAGGACAACACTAACCGACTTAGGGCTTTGCTGTGTGAATGCTCCCCCCCAACCCACCCAAGCTAGCCAACAGCACATTAGTAACATAGTGATGCCACTGCTGAGCATCATCCGTGGGATTTCCTGCCTCTTGTAAACACAGGGAACAGAGTCAAAGAAAAAACAAACCCAACTGGAAGATATATGCTCTGCTCCTGGCCAAGCAATGCATGTAAATTGTTCCTCTTCTAGATCAGCAAAACTGGGAATGCTGTGCAAGTCAAACTCCTTCTTCAACTGGTATAGGCAGGAACTGGGTCCCATTACAAGTCAGGGAATAATTCTGACTAATGCTGTCAGAATTGCTGATATTTTCCCCACCTGCGGGTCCCAGCACCACAGGAAAAAGCATACTCTCAGCCAAATGACTGGTCCCATCAGGTTGCTGATAGCAGGTGGTATGTGTGGCCTCATCTCCACAATTCAGAGCTTTTTCATAAAAGGATTACCTTCCACACTACACAGGCTCAAAAAAGCTTCAGAGAAAGCTGCAGATATTATTAAGCATGTGGCACATATGATATTGGCCTGAAATACGTGTATTTACCAAGCCTTGCATTTGAAATTAGCATCCAAGAACAATTCTGTTTCAGAAGACTCCAGAATCCAGTGCCACACAGGTGGAGATTTTTTTTTTTTTTTTTTTAATTCTTCTTATTTAATTTCAAAAACAAGGTATTAAATAGAGTAACAGTTCACAAACTTCTGAAAAAGCTCTGCAGGTAGCCCACATCACTAGAATCCATAGATCATTTTCTCTCCATTAAATATAAAATAACTCTTCATTCTTGGTATTTCTGCAATGTATCATTCAATCATAGCAATATCTGTAAGCACTAAAACAGTAGAGTGTAACAAGTAAAACTGCAAGGGAGATAACAAAGAATTAACGTTTGTATAAAAATTTCATAGAATGAAATTTAAAAGATATAATCCTGTTTGTATAATTATTCAAGAAAGCCATTTTCATCGTATTCACAGTACTTTCCACTCTTACAGCGAAAGAGATTGAAATGCACTATTAAGGCACTATTTTTTTCAGTATTCAATAGCTTCACTTTATTCTGATGTCATGTGATGTTACTGTCTTTCTGAAAAAATGACTAAATGTTAAATCTGTTATGAACTCAAAACACTGGCTACAGACTTCAATAGCTTAGAGAGACAATGCTACAAATCAACTGTAGGAAGAGTTCCCCTGACCTTCTGTCCTCACCTCTCTGAAGAAACGCATTTGATTAGGATCAAGGATGCTGCTCAAAACCTCAGGAGATTGTAGACAGAAATTTGCAAAGAAAAAAATTTTGATTCAGATGAAACAGGCTGTGTTCTAAGGAAAGGAAATATTGAAGAGTGGATTGTCAGAGCCACTTGCAGCAGTACAAGCAACTTACCTAATGTTTTTGGGGTGTGCAGGTTGAACAGAATAAAATAATCCTTAGAGTGAAATGCCGGGCTGAACCTATCACTGTAACCAAAAGCAAGCTTTTGGTTTCATCTCTACTCTTTTGCTATCTATCTATACACTTCCTACGGCTAATTAAATTGCCTTGTTTTGAACATGTTGTTCCTTACATTTACCAGCCAAAGGATTCTCTAACGGAGCTATAAGCACAAGCTGAGCTGAGTCAGCTAACAGAGCTGAGTCTAACCAACGTAAATAGTCTAGAAAAATAGGGATGTTGTAAGAAGATCATTCATTAGAAGTGTGGAAAAGAGCACATATGGGTCTGCAAGAAAAGGTATCCTCTCCATGCACATCACAGGCTCATTTAACAATGAACAAACAAAATTTTGCTACTAGGATTTTCAATGTTCCCTGCCATTGCTTGTTTTCCTGAACCACTATTCATCTCCCATTCAGGTTCTGTGAAATATTCACAAAACAAAGTCATATTCATAACACGGATAGTCAGTTGCAATAGTTTTCTAAACCAAGTAAATGAAAATAATTAAAAAATCCACCTAAAATTCTGGATCATCTCACACAGCTAATAGTCATTGTATGCCCAAAAGCATTTGAATAGGCACAGCAAAAAGGGCATAAGAACAGAAACCGGTTGCTGGGAATGGAAACCTCTTGCCCCAGCAAATAAAATTTTTATGTTAAGCTCCATGATTATTGATGTTTTACAAAAGCAACTCAAATGTGCCTTTTAGAAGTTTCTTGATAATTTCCGTGTATTCCTCATTGTGCTCTACTGTTTCTTTAAATTACACTCTGCAAAACTAAACTCTCCAAATTGATACTGGCTCAAATAACCATATTATTTTGAACTCGTCTCCTAAAAGTAGAACCTCTGATCGTTCAATATGCCATACTTCTCCTAAGCTGTCAGAAACACAAAATCAAAATTCAAACTAGTGCTCTTGTTGAAGTGTTCAGGTGAATGAAAACATCTTCATTTAAAAATTGTAAGGCAAGATACATTCAAGTCAGGTCCTTCTTAAGTCAATGTTCATTGTCAAAGTAGTTCTCAAATTAACAGAAGACAAAAATCCTACTAGTTTAGGTTAATGACACTCTTCCCACACACAAAGCTGTTTTCTTAGATAACAAAAAAAAAATCTATCATCATTTTTCTTTATACAGGAAGAGCTCCAAAATTACTAATCCATGACCAACAAGAAGAGGGTAGGGGGATGACATTTACCTTATTATGCTATTAACCTCATCTATTAATACATACAAATTGGTGATTTTGAACCTTTTAACCACTGTCATTTCAACAATGCATCTTCTAGCTATATGGTTCTATGTATTGCCTACTGAAAATCTGATTTAAATACCCCCCCAAACCTTTTTTTAGTCTGTCAAACATAGATATCATCCCCTTGCAAAATTTTTGCAGCTAGTACCATTACTGTTCAATAATCTCAGTTTAAAAGGCAATTCTACTATCTAGAGATAATGTTACAAACGTAATAGTGTGTACTATAGTGCACACCTCAACAGCGGGTGCAGGTGCCCCAGCGTTGGCAGGGGGCTACAGGGCAGCCTCTGTGAGAAGAGACCAGAGCCTGACCCTTGTTGGTCACGGACAGTTCCAGTCAGCTCCAACAGACCCACCTCAGGGCACAGCTGAGCCTGTCAGCCAAGCTGGTGGCACCTCTGGGAAAGCATTGTTTAGAAAGGGCAAAAACAACTGCACAGGAGTTGAGAGGAATGACGAAAAAAAAAGAGAAACGGGACTGCAGACACCAAGGTCAGTGAAGAAGGAAGGGAGGAGGTACGCCAGGCGCTGGACCAGAAGTTCCCCTGAAGCCCATGGAGAGGGCCATGATGAAGCAAGCTGTCTACCTGCAGCCTGTGGAGGACACTGGAGCAGGCAGATACGCCCTGAAGAAAGCTGCAGCCCATGGAGAAGAGCCTGTACAGGAGCAGTCTTGCTGGGAAAAGCCGTTGGTCCATGGGGGACCCATGCTGGAGCAGTCTGTTCCTGAAGGACTGCACCCCGTGGAGAAGACCCACACCGGAGCAGTTCTTGAAGAAATGCAGTCCATGGGAGGGACACCACTATGGAGCCAGGGAGGACTGCGAGGAGCAAGCAGCAGAGAGGAGCTGTTATGGACTGACTGAAGCCCCCATTCCCCTTCCCCCTGTCACTATCAGGGAGGAAGTAGAGGAGTTGGGAATAAAGGAGTGGAGTTGAGCCTTGGAAGAACTGAGGGCAGGGGGAAAGATATTTTTAGTTTTGTCTCTGTTTCCCACCATCGTACTCTATTTTTAGTTGGCAATAAATTAAATTAGTTCTCCCCAAGTCTAGTTTTGCCCATGATGGCAATTGGTACGTGATCTCCTTGTCCTTATCATGACCCACGAGCTTTCCCATCTTACTTTCTCCCCTGTCCTGTTGAGGAGGGGGAGCAAGAGACCGTCTGGGTAGGGGTCTGGCAGCCAGCCAAGGTCAGCCCACCACACAGTGAAATAAATAAAACAACCCATCCAAAACCATCCCCCTTTTCTGTGTCCTTTCAAAGGATACAGAAACTGGGACTCAGTGAGGCCGCTACCCTCCCTCTGACCCTCCTCAAGCTGCAATTAGGCACAGTCAGTTTCCTGACTGGGAGCCAAATAATACTTTTCCTCAAAAAGGAACTCCTGACGCCTACAATTTTTATTCCTCATTTGGCTCATCATCAACTTCTTAAGTCAAGGCCATTCTTCCCATAATCACAGAAATTGAATAGACAGTATTTTATCTACTGTTATCAGCAGATAATAATGAAAACAAACAGCACATACCAATACTATTTAATATGCTGGCATTCATATACATACCTACATACATGCACACAAACATACATACACAAACAATCTCTCTAAGGTATGCAATCTGGTATAAATTCTATACTCTAGTCTGTAATATAAGGCAGGTACCATTCATCTGCTCATTTTCATAGACTGACACAGCTATCAGCAATCCATAGTTAACAATTCAACAGTTAATGCTGGTTAATGTTTAAACTGGGAATGGATGGGCAACTTCACCAGACAGGTCAACGTGACTGAAATCAAGAAAGGTTATGTGAAGTATAAAAGGTTCAACCCTGAAGTAATTTCCTTTGGCTGTTTTTAACAATCAAGTCTAATGACCCATTGTAAAACCATGTTTTGTGAAAACATTTGACAGACACAATACAGACTAAACTCAATTCAACCTGTGCCCCTCATCTCCCTAAGGCCTAAGCTAAAAGCAGATTGTATACAAATGCTCCAGTTTCACATTCCCCACCCCCAGGAAAGCTTCAACATGAGATTTGACAGCTAGCGTGTCTAGAAGGGGAGGTGGAAAAAGCCCCAAATCCACAAAGACCTAAATTCAAAACCAAGAAGAATTTCCACATTAAGCCATTAAAATCTGTCCTTTAAATTACAGGCTAAATATATTTTCTTAATGATTTTTATGTAAACCTTTCTATCCCAGCTTGTACACACACACACACAGTGTTATTTTTAAAGACAGGTTTTAGTTATTCAAAAAATTCTGACTTGAGCATTCACCAGTGACATCCCGTGGTTCCCATCAAAGAAAAAGCTTCATCTTACTGGAACATGTTATAGAGACTGATTGGCCTAAACAGCTTTGAAATTCTGTACAGAAATCTTACTTAGTGATGGAGCATACGTCAAGTATAACCAAGTTTTCGCCTAGCTCAGACACTGCATTTGTTAACATACTATGTCATTGTAACATGTTACCAGGAAACTAAGCATGTGAGTGGAGGTAGGGTGCCCCAGTGATGTAAAAATACCTGTAAATTCAGTCTTAAGATTTAGGTAATGGTGCAGATGAAGAAAGTTTCACTTAACTGTTAAATCAGAGAATTGCATGATGAAACTGTTGCGTATCTCTGGAAGACTGACACACTCCAGCCACACTTTTGTGGCTGTCATTTTGTGAAACCTAATTCTGAGGCTGAGATCAAATTCATTTGTCCAGCTCCTCATAATCCAGGACTTTCCTTAGTTAGAAGTATAGAGGTTTCAGATTTTAGCAATATAAGCTATAAAATAGTACCTGAAGATGCCTCTAGTTAAAATACATCTTGGGATACAGTATAAACAGACATGACCTGCATACAAATATTTCACACTTTTAAAGATCCTTTTTGGAATTTACAGTTTCAGAATTTGCATGATAACCAGGGAATCTGAAAGTTCCATGAGACTTGTAATAAAGCTCAGGGTGATATATAAATGAGGCACCACAGGGTCTCTTAAAAATTCTGTCCCTTCTCACACTAGCAGCTAAAAGAAACATGAGCATTCTTCTTTTCCATTTTCTGATGAAGACGGATAAAAAGGTAAAGTCACATTAGAAGTGTTTATGAGTAAGTGGAGGATTGGGAACTGGCAATTATGCTGTTTTCAGACAGGTGAGGTAAAGGCTACCATGAAGATCTACTTCTTGAAACCACCTCTTGAATCAGCACAATGACACTGTTCTGAATAGGGTTTCTTGAACTTGACTTTAAGACTGAGAAATAAAGCTAGAAAAAAACACCATCATATTTCATAGAAAGAGTTTTGAATAATTCCAAAAAAGTAATTTTGGCGGAGGAATACAGAAACTGTCAACCAAATCCAACAGGGTAGACATTTTCTTGGAAAATGAGAAAGAAAACCATTAGGGAAAAAAAAGTAAGGGGTGGGGTAGGTTTGTTTTTGTTTTGTTTTTAAACAAAGTTTCCCTTTTTGTAAATTGTGCACTGCAAAATTCAAAAGTCCACAAAAAAATCTATGGTAGCCCTTAAGAAATGGAAGCCTAAGGAAAACCAAACTCTAACCTTAAAACTGACAACTACGATAATCACCATGGAATCTGGACAGAATATTCAGACAATTCAGTTAGGCAGACCGATCTACAGAGACAGCTGCCCCGCAGGGTGCAGATGCTATGCAGTTTAAACTTACTTAGTTTAAGTATTTAGTCAAAACATTTTTTTAAACTTTCAGTATAGACATAACCACACTAAAACCACCCATATAACCTACTGATTTTCTTTTAAAAAGACAGGTGAAGGACATTGTATCATATAACTATGACACGAATCCAATGGAAAACTTAATGTAAACTAGCTCTCAATTCAAAATCTGTATTTAATCTGTCCCACACCAACTACTGCCTCCTCAAGATATTTGGGGCCTCAGAAATTGTTACTGATGTCATAGACAAGAAAACTGAGGGCTACATTTCATTTGGTTTTAAATACAAGAATTTAAGCTTCTACCATGGATCTATTTTACAGTATAAAGCATTCTTAACCAACAGTCCTGTTACCTGAAGTATTTCACTTTTCTTAGATAATGAAAATTCCCAGTTAGAATCATTTATAAAACACAGGGACAAAGAGCTTCACATTCTTCTCTAATCGTGGAAGGTGATTCCCAAATCCATAAATTAACACATTAACTTTAAACAAATTTAAAAGAAAAAAATAAATAAATTTAAGTAAAAGCTCCTAATTTTAATGCTTGGCCTTTGCAAAAAAAGCAAGCCTTTATCATACCCTATGAATCCTGTCAATTTGCCAATTCTCTTCCAAATAGAAATTTTGGTTTTGTTCATTTTCCTCCAAAAAAACTTCAGAATTCCTGTGTTCCATAACCTTCTGAGAAATCCCTGAAGGAATTGACACCATGTATGGAATTAGCAGCCCACTTATTCCTTTTTATTCAGATTGCTTACAGTAAGCTAGAAAGGAACCTAAATCTTCCCCAAAATTCACACTTTTTAAAGCTCAAGGGTACATTAAAATTTTTATGCTATGTTTTCCAGAATTACACCAGTATGTAAAATGCAATCTTAAAATTAATTCAATGAAAAACATGATTTTAACAATTGCTTCTAGATTGTTTGCCTTCTTTCTAGTCATGTAATATTCAGTCACAATAACCTGAGTAACTACGTTATCAAAAAAGCAGTAATGTTCTGACTCAGTATAACTATTACAAAGCACATTTTTGTAAAGGTAGGGCATGTTGACCCAGGTTATCATCTTACCCCTTTAAGAATAAATACACTTCAGGAAAATTAGATAGGGATCTGTAATATTGTGCTCTTGTAAAATTCATGAAGTATCCACATCTCCAACATGTTGTGAAGAACACCATGATGTTTCAGGGAAAATAGTTGTGCACATTCAGTAACAAACATGAATACACTGAATATGTTTCTTCTTTGTTTCCATAGTACAGACAGTTATACCAAAAAAATAGAAGCCATAAGGTAAGAACCAACTGCAAAAAGTTCTGATTAGGAGTACATAAGAATACAGGTTTCATTTCTGAAAGCATTCAAAGCAATACAAAGTCTTAAGGCCTTCACACTGCAAACTCTAAAAGCCTTACAACACTACACTATTTCTCAACAGGATTTTTTTCCCCCTTCCTTTATGCTTTTTTGCATTGTTTCTATATTTTCTTGTTGTACTTCAAAAACATCAAACTCCAGCATTAAAGTTACAGGCAACATCTTGTGGACCAGACACTTGTTTATAATGAAAGTACAGCCAATTGAACTAAAGCTTGTAATTTAAAGCTTCATGGAACAGTAATTTTTATGGCCTGATAAGTAATGGAGACAAACTTAGGTAACCCAGAAAGATCCAGACAAATATATTTATTTAATAGCAAATGTTTACTAGTCAGACTGGAGAAACAATACTGTCTTTGCCCCCCTTCACTGCAAAGTACTGCGTGTACACACACATGAACACAGCCAGAGAGAACAAGGAACACAGTTACAAAAGAACATTAAACCAGTAGATAATTTATCTGTCCTGCTGAGAAACGCTCAGGGAAGTGAGCCAAAACATCTGAAAAGAAGAAAACATGAGAGGACTAAACATAAGAAAGTAGAGATAGAGCACTGATGTAAGAGCAGAAACTTTAAACAGTACTCTACATCCACCTACACTGATGCAGCTTAAATGGGTTCTTGAAGTCTCCTCAGGATCATTTGCCTATGTATCCAACAGGCCACAGAGCTCCTGCCAGAAAAGATCTCTGAAATTACTACTTATGCTAAGCACACATGGCAAAGTATAGCACTGCTCAAACATTTAGCTAGAGGATAAAGCAAGGATTAGGTTGGTAAAGAACATAACAGCATTTCTGCTAGCTAATTCTTACATCTCACAAACCAGCGGCATAATTGCATAATTTCAAGTGTAATGCTTACCTTTAATAGTTTCCTCCACAACTTCTACTACACGATCTATCTGCTGAACCTAAAAAAGTCAGAAGGTCAATATTTAAGCAGTGAACAACTGGACATACTTGATATAACTCTTCTTTCAAAAGTGTGTTTTTCTGGATTAAGGGAAAGCAAATAGTTTGGGGCTACATTTTTAGCCATTTTTTTCTGTGCATCTTTGTTCTTCTCTCATCATTCCAAAAGTAACTTTAAAACTCACCATCTGACTTAAAACAATCTTTGTCCTCAAAAAAATAGCAGGCTCCCACAAGTTCAGCAAAAGTCACCAAACAGATAGAAGAGAGGGATCCTATGGGCTCCTGCTGATAGAAGGACTGACAGACTTCAGGCCTTAACTGCTCTTCGTGGTCCGTTATGGTCACTGAAAGGCAGTGGTCACCCAGACAGTCAGCACCTGGGTAGCTCAACCAGCCCCATGAGCGATCCCTCTCCCCAGCCTCGAGACCAAACAGCAGATAAGAGAACATAACAAGAAGCTAAGGATATTGTGAGGCAGACTACATGAGAGAAAAATACAGAAAAGTAAGTATAGCAGGGGAAAGACACTGGAACATGGGAAGAAACTAAAAGTATCGTGGTCAAGATAAAGAGAACAAGACATTGTTCAGGACTTACTGCGGGCAGTGTTTGGAAATGGAAGGAAAAGCCCTAATATTTAATGATCATGACATAACATCTCTAACAAAGACAAAGGTTTTATGTTTTGGTGTTACACTTGCCTAAATTCTCATAATGTTATAAATAGTTCAATAATTTATTAGATAGATTATTCTTTATTTAGAGATAACAACCAATACACTATACAGCTTGTGGTATATTAAGTAGAAAGAATCAGCATTAATACTGCAAAATTGAACACTCAAATTCTTAAAGTTGAGATTCTTCCTACAACTTTCATCTAAAGTGCATATTCTATGTAAAGTCAACTAGATATGCACATATAAATATACATATAATGCAGAAAAACAACATTCAGAAAGCCCTACTTCGTACATTTAAATTAGTTCAGAATCCTTTCCACAATACTCATTTTTAAACACCGCTTCACTCAGCTGTACATTATAGGCACTAGACTTATTATGATTTTTGCATTCATTTCCTTGGACTTTTTTTTATTTGGTTTGTTTCAGAAACAAGTACAAAAGCACAAGATGCACAGTCCTCAAGAGGAACCTGGTCTGCAACAAAGGAGCTTGGAACTTGGATCACTTGCATCAAAGCTGCTGAGTCTATGTGCCCTTAAACCACTGGGTTTGACATTTCCTGTAAACAAATGTCTGCACAATCATCTCTATTTCACATTTATTTTCCAATCAGTCTAATAACAGCTAAAGAAAAAGATCATCTGTAGTTTGGTGTCTGATCTAGAGTTCCCCACTGAAGTCAGTGGGAATCTGTTCCTTTTCTTGCCTGGATGTTGGATCAAGTCCATGTTAAACTTTTTTTTTTTTTTTTTTTTTTTAAAAAAACAAACAAAAAACCTTTTTAAATACAGCCTTTTCAAAACACAAATCTCTGCCACTTCAGATTTCTTAATACAGCATACTAGTTACGAATTCTATAAATTCAGTTATTCCAAATATCACTAATAATGACATTTTAATAATCTTATAAAAGATATATATTTAAATCCTTTTCTGGATTGCAAACATCCATATTATGGACGTATGTCTATATTTATAACAATCTACTCATAAATAAAGCACACACAAGCATTTATGTGGAACACATGCCTATTTACATACTTGTATACATATCCCTTTTATATATGGATGTAAGTTAAAAAAATATATAACCAAAGATACTAACACATGGATTTTCTATTTAATTAAAAGAAAATTCAAAATGCAACTTTGTGTGTGTATGCATTTACAATTATAAGCACAGACACAGAACACAGTCTGTGCCAAATACATTGCCTAAAATATTATTGCTACATACCTCAACACTAAACTGTTTAAGTTCATAAGCATTTTAAAACAAAAGAAACCTCAACGGTTCACAACCTGAACCACCTCTATAATTACTTTCTGTATTATACATCTAGGGAATTTTTGCATAGCCCTGAACCCCCTGTTAAATAAAGACAGAAAGAAAAAAAAAAATGTATTTTCATTTCATTGGATAAATTAAATTATTCTGAATGTGTCTGTCAAGAAGATGGTTCATGAAAGTAATTAAAATGATTCACCTTGCAGGTAATGAGAACTGCAACCAGGAATGGATGTGTATTCTGATTTACATGTTATTTCCCACATTAAGCAGTTTTCACTGGAAATTATTGGAAATTGTTTGGCTAAAGCCCCAAGCACTGAAAAAGAAAATACTGAATGCTTCCAATCTTCATTTAAAGTATCTCAGTAAAACTGAGCTGAATCTGGTGTAAGAGAAGGGAAGTGTTCTGAGGATTCTTATTTGAAAAAAAAAGAGGGAAAAATAAGAAAAAGAATAAATCACAAATTCATGGTAATGAAGTTTCCTTGGCTATACAGAAGCCTGCAGGATTCCTTTCACCACATCCCACTGACCTTATGGACAATTCTGTGTAGAAGTGGTATCTAAAGCATCTATCAACCTTCTTGAGCAGAGACCCAGCAATGTCTCCAACAGGCACTGAGAAGCCCATAAAGCAAGGAGACAAAGTTCTTACTTGCACATGAAGGGCAAAGACAGCACTTCTCAGTATTTCTTTGCAGTGAGTCTGAATAATCTGAACATTCAGGACTGACAACAGGTACATTACTGCTGGATGTAGCACTATACTTAGCTCCGCAGATCATGTGATCTTGTTTCTAGTATAGGCATCCACACGGTGGACTTTTTATCCACTATAGATGGTTCTCCATTAGGATTTGGGTAGAACAAAAACCAATGGCAGACTGGAGCAGACAGATGAGCAGGAATACGGGGGCGGGGG
>VXAA01007190.1:0-34562 GCA_013399115.1 Anseranas semipalmata
GGTCAGCCTCACCTCAATCCCTGCCTAGGAATATGATGAAGGCGAATCCTCCTGGGCTCCCTTTCCAGGCACATGAAGAACAAGAAGATGATGGGGATGTATTTAGCACAGATTTATGAAGGGGAAAATACCTTACTTACCTGATAGCCNAACAGGTTAGGGAGCACTTAAACAAACTGCACATACATAAGTCCATGGGGCCTGGTAGGATTCACACATGGGTCCTGAGGGAGCTGGCAAATGTCACTGTGAGGCTGTTCTTGTTTATCTTTGGAAGGTCGTGACAATCAAAAGAGGTTCTGGAATTGAAAGACTGGGAGAAATCAAATGTCACTTAAGGAGGAAAAAGAAGGAGGACTCAGGCTGGTCAGCCTCACCTCAATCCCTGCCTAGGAATATGATGAAGGCGAATCCTCCTGGGCTCCCTTTCCAGGCACATGAAGAACAAGAAGATGATGGGGATGTATTTAGCACAGATTTATGAAGGGGAAAATGCCTTACTTACCTGATAGCCTTCCACAATGAAATGACAGGCTTGGTGAATCAGAGGAGAGCAGTGGATGTTGTTCATCTTGATTTCAGTAAGGCTTTCCATACTCTCCCATAATATCATTCAAAAATAAACAGATGAAGTATGGGCTAAACTGATTTACAGTGAGGTGGACTGAAAACTGGCAGAACTGCTAAGCACAAAGGTTTAGGATCAGCAGCGTGAAGTCCAGTCTGAGGCAAGTCACTAATAGTGTGCCCCAGGGGCCAATCCTGGGACAAACTCTGTTTAACGTCTTTATGAATGACCTGGACAATGGGACAGAGTGTGCCCTCAGCAGGTTTGCAGATGGCACAAAACCAGGAGCAGTGGCTGATACACCAGAAGGTTGTGCCGCCATTCAGAGGGGACTGGACAGGCTGGAGAATGGGCCAACAGGAACCTCTTGGAGTTCAACAAGGGCAAATGTCAAATCTTGCACCTTTGGAGGAATAATTACAGGAACCAGTACCAGCTGAGGGCCAGCCAGCTGGAAAGCAGCTCTGCAAAGAAGGCCACGTGAGTCCTGATGGACAAGAAGCTAAAAATGAGCCAGCAATGCACCCTTGCAGAAATGAATGCCAAAAGCCTTCTGGGCTGCATTAGGGAGAGTGATGACAGCAGGTTGAAGGGGATGATCCTTCTCCTCTGCTCATAACTGAAGTTTGGAGATGTTCAAAAGCCACCTGGACATGGTCCTGGACAACGTGCTGTAGGTGTCCCTGCTTGGGCAGGGTGGGTGGGCCAGATGGTCTCCAGAAGTCCCTTCAAACCTCAGCCTTTCTGTGATTCTGTGATTCTCAGAAGGCCACATGTGGAATGTTGGATCCAGTGCTGGCCTCCCCATGGCAGACATGGACTTACTGGAATAAGTCCAGTGTAGGGTCATGGAGATGATTAAGGGACTGGACCATCTGACGTAAGAGGACAGGCTGAGAAGAACTGGGACTGTTCAGACTGGAGATGAGAAGGCTCAAGGGGATCTTATGTAAAAATATCTGTAGATGGGGGGAGGGTGTGTGTGTGTCATACTTTTCTCACTGGTCCTCAATCAAAGCACACAAAGTGAAATACAGAAATTTCCACTTCAACAGAAAGATACATTTTTCCACTGTGAGGGTGGTCAAACACTGGCACAGGTTGCCTAGGCAGGATGTGGAGTCTCCATCCTTGGAGATATTCAAACACCAGCTGGACACAGCCTGGAGCAACCTGCTTTTGCTGTCCCTGCTTTGAGCTGGGTGGGTGGACTAGATGATCTCTAGGGGTCCCTTCCATTCTGTTTTTCTGTAATTCCTTCAACTGTTCTGTGATTCAGTGATTATTTGGTGCTACGGGCTGTAAGCATGCTATCCTATTCAACCTGTTCTGATAGCTTCAGTCATTCTCTAGAGTATCTTAATTGCAGCAGTAGATTAACGTCCTATTTCATCGGAAACTGGCTATATTTTTTGTTTGTTTGGGGTTAAAACATACTGCTGCAAAAAATTAACTTTGTTCGTTGCTTAATTGCACTTTTTATAGATTTTCTAAAGATTTTGTCTGTGAACTATGTACCTTACCCTAGTGTAATGAATTCAAAAAAAGGAAACATCCATAACTGATGAAGAAAAGCATCTCTCAAAGTAAACAGAGGGGTTTCTAGCCCACTTTAAAAAGAAGCAAATGATTTAAGATCAGTTTCATCCAATCTTAATTAAAGGCATGAAACTTTCTTACATGTATCAAGTTATCTGTTTAAACTGATTATATACATCTTGTTATATTTGGAGATACTGAAACAGAGTAGGAGTAATATGACCAAATTATATAGACATACACTAACAAACAAAAAGTAAGGCAGGTGAATCAGGCCTGCTATTCTCCATTTTATCACAGCAAAGACTGTCTAACACAGAAACAGCCATCTTCAGTGCAAGTGACTATGTACAATAATAAATATATTGGGGTGAATTATACTTTCAATTTTCTTTAGTGCTCAAAATACCTAAATCTCTACATTTGACCATACTTCTTCAGAAAAGAAATCTATCCTTCCCTGGAAATACTTCTGGAGAACTAAATTTTGCACATCAGTCTGACTGAGAAACTGAGCTTTTGTAAGTTTTCATTTTGTCAGAGCCTTTATCTGCATCACATGTCCATGGGAAAACACAACTCAACAGCATTTGCAAGATGCTGGGCTAAACAATAAAACTGCGTAAATATTCCCAAGTATAATCTGTCATTCCCATGGGCACTCTGTCTCTCTCCTCTCCACTTAGGGCAGACACCTTGGTGGTGATCTCAGCTTTGTTACACCCTGTGTTAACTTCTTCCAGCTCCTTTTTGTTCTCCGTTAAGGATTTCTCTGCTCTCTGGGAGACATTTTTAAACTACTCAATTGTTCTGGACCTCTGAACCCTCAAAGAGGATATCCTCCTGACAATAGCACAAACTTTGGTACATGGCAAGTCCAGTAACAGCAACTCTTTTCCTTTGCATTACAGTATAACACTTCGAATTTCTTATTCACAAATGTATCTTCTTCACACGCTTCCTTAGGAAGAATGTGCATCTTTGAGCTTCTTTTGTTTTATTTTGTGAATTTATCAATAGATCAAGCTATCTCTCCTGTATTCGTTTAGTGTGATTTCCATGGTTTGACAACTTCTAATTTTTTTGTTTGCTTGTGTTTAGGGATTAATTCCAAGTCTTTTGGTATTCCCTCTCTAAACTTGTCTACGTGTGTCAAGAGTAACAAAATTGGGAGAAAGGAGGACTCTCAGAGAGAGACTGTGTATATAGATGTGTGTACAATTCAGTGCCTACATGTCACTTCAGCTAGTGTACGCCCTGTAATTCACAAATAGAAGGTTCTACCTTGAAAAAGTGTGTCCTTGGTCAGATCCCAGTTATAATCTTGTCTCCTGCAAGCCTAGGTCAGCACCCATCATGTTTGTCAAATCTGTCCCATTCTAACACATTGTGTTTGCCTTTCTATCACATCCTTTTGTATCCTTCTGCTACAAACATCTTTTTCACATTTTGCTTTTATATAGGCTGTAGGCTTCAAAACCTTTAATACAGTTGTGTCTCTTCTGCTTGAGTTAACTGAAAGTTTGTGAACTTAGTAAATGTTTCAAGATATATGACAGTCAAAAATAAGGCTGCCTTTTTCCTTTCAGTTGGCCAGCTGTGATCTGTTGGCCAATTCTTACAACTTACAATAAAACCAGTGCCAATGTTTAAGTTAGGTCATAGTGTGCCATGACTCATATAAACTTATTCCCTCTTCATTTGCTCCTACGAAGTTTCTATGCCTATTTTTGCAGTTCACATAAACACACACATACACACACACATACATATATTTTGTATATAACTGGATTAAGCTTCATTAGGAAAAAAAGCTTTTATGCAAGAGTGTTATATATATGCTAAGGTTTTCTTTCTTGAATTAGTCCTTGTTTAGCCTCAAGCTCTTTAGAAATGGAATAAAGTTCTAGAGGAATACTTTTTCCCCTGCTTAAAGTATAAAATACGTGGGTGAGTTAACTTGAATATCCCCGACAAGCTATAACCCAGACAATTACACGTTCTGTTACACCTTCTATTTCAGCTCCATCTTTTTATGCCTGAGTGAATGATTATGAGAAGTGTAAATAAATATTTACAAAGATAATTGCAAGCACATCTTTGGGTTAAAGGTTTAAAGATATAATTAAAAACTGAAAAGGACACAAGGGGTCTGTCATAACATTGCAAGTGAATTTTATTTCTGTTATTTCCTAAATTTTAAGAGCATCCCTTTGCAACTAATAACAATATATGGATAGATGTGCTTATAGGTGGATAAAATACAATGTAAAGATGATAGCTTTCAAAGTAGTGAGACATGAAAGTCCTATTTGTCTTAGCATTCAAAATGCTTTAATTCTCAGACCAGCTAAAACTGAACTTGTAACTGACAATAGGGACTTGCTTTGTGTTTAAACAACAAAGGTAATGTTAACTTTTAGAACAGAGAACAAGGTACTGATTAAACTAGAAGTGTCTTTAAAGATGCCAGACACAATTCTAGGAAGTTTATCAAAAGTATCCATTTTTAAAAAGAATTAGGTATAGAACATCAAAGAAAAAAGTCTTGCCAAGATTTTAATTAATGTCTTCAAATAATGAAACCTGTATTTCATTTAGGCATTTCTAATTTGCATGTTGCCATGCTATTACACTTAACAAATATATTCACATACATACACTTGCATATGTAATCTGCTTTGTGCATAAGCGATGTAGCTGTGCCATGCCTGTATGTATTTTCAAAATATAAGTCATACTGTCTAACTGATTTGGATTAATTTCCACATGAAAGCTATACTTTCATTTCAGTTCTCCATGTACTACCACTATGTTCTCCATGTTGTCCCATATGAAGAGATTTGTTCTTTAAAGTGGAAACCATTAGATGGTCTTCAATTTCTGCAAAGACTCTATCCTCTGTTCTCTAAACATACTTATTCTCTCCCATTGACAGTAATGGGACCGTACTAACAGCTTCTAGACAACTTCCTGAAAGCAAATTACAGTTATAGTTGAAATATCAGTACTACTACTAACTACTAATATTATTGTCAAAAATGGCCATGCTGTTTATTTTATGATTTTTTTTCTGAGTGAAACAGAGCTTTCGTTTTATTTACAGCCAGACCCAATAACAAAAGTATAAACCAGTATAACAACTAACTACAGGTTAAAAAAGATTAAATTGTTTGACAGTTAATTGAATATCTATCCAAGTCTATTAAATTGATTACACTTAGAAATCAAAGGCCAATTATAACAGTGTTTGTAAGAAGCTCAAATTGTAATGCTTAGGTAATGGTTATTAAAAAAATTAAATATTTGGAGGGGAATAAAAAATAAAATATTCATTAGCAAAGAAAAAGACAAGGTTTGTAATCTGTCTTTGACTCTCAGCATCGTCTGGGTGACTTCATCCATCTATTCTTCTGTTTAACCTCTCACAGTAACACCTAAATGAAATAAACAAAGAATCATTCTGCTTAGGAATTCTTTGTTTCCTATAATCATATTGCCTTTGGTCTTCACTAATCCTTAAAGTGCTTTCTTAAAAAAAAAAAAAAAAATCTTAATTTTTATTTAATCTTCTTCTCTTGAAGAAAAGAACTGTAATGTTTGTTCTTCCTTTTACACTTCAAGAAACATTCATTATTCTAAAGGAAATGTCATGTTTTGCCAAAAGAAGTAAGCTTAGTAAAGACCAGTGGATGCACGAGATAAGAATTTAGCAATGTCAAGAACAACAATTAATGTTCTTCCTTACAAAATGAACCAATAATAAGTAAAATGCATTTTTACATGATTTTAAATTATTTGATTTTGGTAGTAATTACTCAAAATCATGGAAAGAATTTTCTTCATAACTCTTCCATCCCACCCCCTTTTATTCTGTTGTTATAATATTCAGTAATCCAGCATTTGAATGTGAAAAGATTAGCTAGTCTTTCTCTTCACCTTATCTACACTTCCATTTATGATTCCTTTTCTGTCATTTTGCTAACTAAAAACAATTATTTCAGTGCAGCTTTTCTGAAAAACATATATATTTTTTACATGTCCAAGAGAATGGATCCCTTGCAATAAATATTTCTAGCATTTAGCATCTCTAAAATAGTTCTAGCATTTTAAACAAGATTAAGATACTGTTCAGAAAAACATACATTCTCAGCTTTTAAAAAAACATTATCTTACAGCATAGGATCTTTTCTCTAGAACAAGATCTTCAGACAAAATTCTGACAAAATCTCTCCTATTTAATGTGATTACTTCTTTCCCCAGAGCATCCAGCCATCAACACCTACAAAAAAGAGCAGCAGGTAGGAAGGTGGTGAAATATACAGAAAATAAAGGGAATAATAAAATTCCAGGAAACCCAAAATAAGAATTTTTGTACATGTATTTAGTAGAGTACAGTTTTCAAGACCAGAAATATGAAACCTAGTTCTATTTCAAAACTTGAAGAGGTAAAATTTATCTTTCATTCCTTAAAAATAAGAAGAAGCCACTGTCTACAAAGTAATTTAAATGTAGTGCAAAGAACAGTTTCAGCTCTGTTGTCAACCTGCTCATGTCTGGAAGGTCTGCATATGCAAGTCTCCCATAAGAATTTAGAGATTCAATGTACTGAAGTCCCCGAATTTTCTTAAGAAAGCATTTATTAGTCTGAAGTACCAGTTCGCGAGGTGTTATTGGAATTGACATTCTTTTTGTTGGCAAACTATAGATTTTGCTTGCAGAGTAACAGGCGTTATTTAGAGACAAACAAAAAGCTTTCCACAAAAAAATAAAATAAAATAAAATAAAATAAAATAAAATAAAATAAAAATTAATTGAATCCAAAATATTAAACTTAAGTGAGCATCAACAGAAACTTCCTTCTACAGTTCCAGTAAATGTTCTGGAATTTCGGAGAGTTTTGCTTTAAATTTTCCATGAAAACTTACAAAGCAAATTAGAATCTTAGTAACTTGGAATTATAATTTTCAGCCTGCCTGCAAATTTTTATCATATGTTTGGATGTCCCAAGATCCGTATGTTCCTAGTATTGAGCACATTTGTAAACTTCCTGAAGTTAGTATGACTGTTTACATACTTAGTTAATGAGACTTCCTAAATACCATTTTAAATTATGACCTACAAGTGGCTGATATTGGAATTATTTGCAGACTCCTGTTTTCGTTTTTATTGCAGGCCTAATTCATCATTCACTAAAATACACACTCCCCAATGACCCTTCTAATAATCAGATAAAGTCCTGAGTCCTTTAGAATATCAAGTTTAGAGAATGCAGGTAGTATTTGTAATACCACTTTCCCTTGAATTTCTTAGAAGCTAGTTTATTCTGACAGTGTTAACACAACTTGGTATTCATGCACTGCATTAATGGATTCCTCATTGAGACCTATGAGTCAAATGTGATTTCTAATCCCTGCTGCAGTGATCATTAGTACACTGAGGCATTCTTTGGTAGCAAACATCAGTCTACCTTGTGGTGAGTGAATGTACTAACCAAATGACTCACCATGATTCAGCTAACATTTTTTCACAGGACAAGTAGAACGATGCTAGCAAAAAAGGCCAATGTTTTTTCCCTTCCCTTCTATTCCCTCTCTTTGCAGGTCCTAGTGTTTTTAATCCAACAGGGCTGAAATTTATGTTTGTTGTTGAAAGGGAAAAGGCCATGACAAGTCAGAGACTAGCTTAAGTGAGGATGTCCACCTGTTGGCCATGGCACTAGAGGAAAGTAAGTCATCAAAAGAGCCTGGCTCTGTGTCCAGATGAGATGAGAGAAATTAGAAGTCTGCTCCTTTTTATATCTTGCAGACAGACACAATCCTTGGAACAAGACTCAAAGTCAGTGTCACCATGATATTTATACCAGTAAAGCATACATACAACAAAAACTAAACAGATGAAATGCACAGTTACTGCCACTGGTATTAATTTTAGGGTTAAATCTTTTGATCGATATTGCAGTCAATGGACAGATTCTGTTTGCAGAACAGGAAATGCTTTATAATAAATGCAAATACCAAGCTCTGATTCCATTGAATATTGATGGCATGTACTTTGTTGATTTAATGATCTGTGCAGGATGTTCACCTTAACTCAAAAGTCTACCAAATTCACTGTCTACTTGAACTGGAAGTTATTAGCTTCAGTCAACAATAATCAACAGGCTTTAGACCTGATGTAAAAAAATTAAGAGAACAGAGACAGAGTAGAAATAGAGCTTGATGACTTCTGATGTTTGATATACTTAATTTTTTCAGTGCCCAACAACAAATACATTAAAATGATCTTGAAATTATTGAAAAGTACAAGTGGAAGAAAAATCAAACCAAAACATTTAAGACAGAGGCAGAACCAAAAGAAAGATACCAAATGCAGAATCTATAGAAAGAACAACATCTGAAAACAAAGCGGTGGATTTGCTTAGGTGAGATTTGGATCCACTTACAAAAAAAAAAAAAAAAAAAGTAGTGAAATTATAGTCAGCTAAAAGAAAAAGATGCTCTATCCAAAAGTTGAAATAGGATAAGAACAGCCACAGAAATGGATATTTTCCAAATTTATATAGCAAAACCTTTTGAAGAATGAAACTAATATTCTATCGTTTCTGAATTTCCACTCAAAGAGGGCAGATATACATGGCCATAGTGACACAGAAGATAAATATTTATCAAAAAGAAAAGAGCCTCATCTGTAAAACTTGGAATTTCACATCTGTTGGGAACTGAATCAAAACAAATTCTGTCATGCAATGAGTGATTTCTGTAAAAGTGCATTATGAGCCAGTTTTTCTCTTATAAATGTCATCTATATGCACCATGTATGGGTAGACCCTGCTCTCAGGGTCTGCTGTCAGTTATCAGACTGTGGCATAGAAAGAGGCATTTAGATGGCAAGTGCCAGGCAATATTGTCCCCCAGATTAGTACAAATATATAGCCCCACTCCCCGCCCCTCCAAAAACAAAACAAAAAAAAAGATATTGCCAGATGGTCTGCCAAACAAATTCCTGAAAATAGTTTGGGGTTGGGACTACTGGGAGTAGGGAAGGGAACATTCACTCCTAACCTTCACAGCTTTAAAGGATGCCACACAAAGAAAAGCAAGCTACACACACCTCTTAAGAATAGCCAAAAAATCCAAATAAATTGGAACTCACAAACACACAAAAAAACCCCAAAGTCTTAGTTATTGCTTCTATGAGATTTTATAGATGTCCAATTCATGAAAATATTTCAACAAGAGATTGGTCTCTAATGCTGTCAGAACAAGAATTAACCCAGTCTCCTGCAAATAAGAGAAGATCAAAGTTTGTTTCTCCATAACCTATAGCAGGTCTTGCCTCAGTGTGGTAATTTGAAAGGATGTAGTATTAAAAGCTAACTTTAGTCTCGTTTAAAAATTATTAATAGAAAAATTAAAGCTGTATACCCTTAACTGTTCTTAGTCTTAGTTTTTAGTCCTAGAACTCTACATTTTTCATTTTTTGACACTTATAAGAAAAATCTTGACTGTAATCTTGACTTAAATTTTTGACACAAAATTCCATAGTGCAGAAAATATTATTTTTACTTGTTTGTTTTCTGCAGGAAGAATTAACAGATCATCCTTAATGTTAGTGGTTTAGCTATTTCTTTTGCTTCTTTCAGCTATTTTCAGGGGTATTCTTTTAATTCAGTTATGATGTAATAGTAATTAAAACTTTGTTTGAACCTAATAATACATATATTTTTAATAAAAAAATTAGTCTTTTTTTGATATTTTTGATAGTGCTAATCAATTATAGTACCTTACTACCTTCCTATATTTGCATATAAAATGCTAATTTTGACATAGAAATTGTATCAGGCTTGTATTACACAAAAGCTTGTATTTAAATATTTGTAAATAAACATAGCAATAACATTGATTTTCAGAGAAGGCAGAGAAGAATAATTAAATACTGGTGAATGCCACTACCTTTCTCAATGTTTTGAAAGTATTGTGGGATATCATGGGTTTACCTCAGAAGAAACTATGCTTCAGTAAAAGTACCCTTAGAATTTGGAGTTATGATTAAAGGCTATCTTTCAGTGAAGGTAAAAGACATTCATACATGTTATTTCTAATAAAGATATAAAAATACATCTGACTGAAAATCAAGATTCTGATTTGACAGATATTGTTTATTTTTTGAAAGTATTTTCCAGAAAATTGGAAGATTTTGTCCCTGACTCTCCTTAATGAATGTTCTTGGCTTTTTCGCTGCTGAGAGAATTAGCAAATCTCCTAAAAGGATCATATTTACAAGGTCTTTTACAAGGTTATTCACAAGGTCAATTACCAGATCATTACAAGATTGGTGGCCACACTGTTTCCAGCAATGCAGCTTTTCTGAACTTGTTACACATCCACCAAAATTCCTGGCAGATTTTTCCTATCCCATTGAGACTCCTGTGTTGACATCGCCCAAAATTAATTGAACCATCAAAAGTTCATTTGAACAAAACAAAATGAAGGTCTGTAAATTGGCTTTTCCAACAATGCTTTACTTAAAAATATTTATTACCCATTCTACAGTCAAATCTCTCTAAATATGACTGTTAGGAATATAATAAATAATTTTCCTATGTCTCCTGGTATAATTAACTCTCTTTTTAAACATAAATTTTCTGAAGCAGGGGAGATGTTTTAAACAATCTATATAAAACATTGTCTGGTACAAGTGGAATATTTGTTACCATTGAAAAGACTTATTTTTATTATTTATTTCCCAACTGTTGTATGACAGCAGTTGTCCAGTAAGAACATCAGTGGCTTGGGTTCCAAACAGAATATTTTACTATTTGCCTTTAGAGGACATGTTTAACTTCTGTTCTCTGTGATATACATCTATATCACTACCCCCAAGAAAGACAATTTACTGACCTGATAAGGTCAGTGAAGAACGTTGGTCTAAAATTGGACTCAACAATAAAGAAGCACTATAATTAGCAAAGGAAATAATTTTTAAAAGTTCCTAATGCCATTTTAATATGCTTTGGTTAACAGTGCAGTCCTATCCTCACAAATCAGACAGGTCCATAAAGACAGCAAAATGCACATGCAAGTTCAGACTTAAGCATGTCCGTGGATGCAGGAAGGGACTTATGTGCCTGAACATGTCCAACTGTTCAATACCTCATGATATGACTGGACAGGTTAAAACCATAGTAGCTTTGTATGTAGGTATATGTCCTTTCTTTCTACAGAAGGTCTAGGGAAAAGACCTTTCTTGCAGAGAAGTTTAGACAATTGGTGGCACCAAAACTCAAACAGAGTCACTGGCAATGTTTAGCCACCAAAGAAGAAATTCTTTACTCAGAGTGTAGTGAGGCACTCAACAGGCTGCCCAGAGAAGCTGTGGATGCCCCATCCCTGGAAGTGTTCAAGGTCAGTTTGAATGGGGCTTTGAGCAACCTGCTCTGGTGGAAGGTGTCCCTTCCCATGGCAGGGGGTTAGAATTAGATGATCTTGAAGGTCCCTTCCAACCCAAACCATTCTATGAAATTCTGTGAAATTTTGCCTCATTCAGGTGGACTCCAGGCTTTGATTACTTCTCGAATGACACCAGTCTGATACAGTTAGACTAGAAAATTTCATTGCATAGACACCTCTTACCAGCATATTACTTCACAGGTTCAATGCAGAGAAGATCTACCTTCCCTACCAACTTTCCATTAAAAAACAAAGTCAGTGTCATTCAGGTATTCATCATTCCTTTTTCCATAGGGTATAGGGGCAGAACACTTAAAGACCACCTAATATCCAGGACAAATAATTCTGCTCTTGTGGATTAAGGAAATTGTCATAAGGCAATTTTGTCACAAATCTGACAATAAAAACGAGGAGCAATAATTCCACAGCAAAATTCTGGACTGAGTTTCTTGTCTGAAAAGGAAAGGATAGATGATATAACCATTTTTTGTCAGATTGTTTGAAGTAGCACCACCAGGTACTAAGACACTACAAGTATATCTGAACATTTGTTTATGAGCAGACAAGTATATATATACCCTCCTCCAAACTTAACATAAAAGAATCATGGAGTATGATGAAATAATTGAAAACAAAACAAAACAAACAAAAAACAACAAACATGGATGTAGCCAAAATATTTGAAGGCTTAGAAGTTCCACAAGCTATCATTTGACCTATGGTTACTGACACCAATATACAGCAGAGATTTCTTTGGCATTTCATTAAGTCTTCCTTAAGTCCGTTGTGAGTAGAAAAAAATTTCATCCCTTAAAATTCATTGAAGGCAAAAGTCATATTATAACAACTTCATTTATTGTATAAGTATTAAAGCCTGCAATGCAAGTTATGTACACAATGTGTACGTGAAATTCAGTTTTTCTTGGCATAAAGAGATAATTTGGGCTTTGTTCAGTTCAGTAGGCAGCATATGAAGGATAAGAATGTCTACTGGTAAAGATTCCACTAGAATTTTCATGAAGCATTTCAAACTAACTTTTTAATGTATTTGACCTTAAAAGCTAGAGAATTTTGGTCAAGTAAAAGTGCAATAAGGAGGAAAAACAAGGACTGCATATTCAGTGGTTGCTTCTGATCATCTAAAAAATGTCTAGTGTTTATTTTAACAACCTGAAATATTATCGACCTATTATAAAAAATTGTCTGATCAGAAGTGCTGACCTCTACAAAAGCAAAATAAAAGTTGAATCTCAGATAAGGTCAAATAAGCATAGGGATTATAAAGATACTGTGAAGAGTTTAACTTTTTTGTAAACTTTTCTGAAATATGTAGTATTAGAAGCATTAATTATTAACATGCTAACTAGCAAATTATTAGTAAACATACTTTCAGCAGTCATCGTTAAGATCTCTTTGGAAAGCATCCTCAGATTCTCAGTCTGTTAGAAGAATTTGTTTCTGAGATGTATCTGTACATGCAAAGAAATTTACATATAATAGTATCAAAGGTTTTACGAAAATTCTCCTTTTAATACTTTGCTGTCATCAAAGATCTCACCCTCTGAAACTTAGGTCTACAGAATTTGTGATTAGACTTGTCAAAATTATACTACCTTCATCACCTTATGATCCTTAAAAGAATATGCTGTGTCTTCCATATATATTAAAAATATAAATATTTTTTAAATCTCATGCCAAATTTAACCTCTGAGCAGGATTTTATTTCAAAGTGAATTCATTGCTGGCTCTAACTTACAAGTATTTGCATAGTCAGATTGTTATAAACCCACATAAGCTTCCCTGAGAATAAAGTGTTTTCATGTGTTTAACTCATTATAAAAGAATAAAAAAATCCAAACAAGCACAGTGATTTGACAGCAGAACAATTTATATGCATGTGAGAATTATGAAAGAGGAGATTTAATCCCCAGACCTCTTCTACCTTCAAGTTCTCTTGCTCCAGATCCCACACAGTTTGCTTCCTGCATCTGATTACACTTAGTTTTCTATGTGATATGCATGGTCATATGCTTATATGTTACCTGGAAATGTATTTGAAAATACACATCATTAAAAGAGTGCTTGTATTTGGACAATATTTTTTCCAACTCTAATTACTCAAGAGGAAGAAAAAAGCAATCAAAGTGTAAGTAGAAACACAATTTCCATTTGGAATGTTTTGGATTTATGTAGTCACATACAAGGTATTTGTGAGAATAGTTGTGATTCCGTCTTAAGAAATGCATTTTTGGAATTGTTATTTGAATAGAGAATACAGGAAAAAAAAACCTTTAAATTTACATTAGCTGTATAACATTCCACTTAATCAAAGTAATCTCTTGCACAATATCCACTAAATATTATTATGACAATTTTTGCAGTTTATTTTATTACTAATTTAAGTAACACAGAAGGTTGAGAAATATTGTAACAAAAATTAGAATGGGTTATGTGGCTCTCATTCTCTCATTGTGACAAGGAAGGTTATGAATCTGTATTGTATTATTTGATTGGAAATCGCCACCATCAGCCCAGTGTTAGGACCCTTTCATGTACTGTGGAGTGAAAACACGCTCACAACCAATTATTGGGCTGCAGCTAATACACTGTAAAAAATCCTTAACTTGTCTCACACAATTTCCTAGCATGGTCATACTCTGGCTTATCTATATGGCTACTAGAAATACTTCTGAAAATCTCAAAACTTTCTCCTACAAGATCTGGTCCAATGTGCTTTTTGCCTTAAAAGAGAAGTATGCAGAAAAGGGAAAGTATTTAATGGTTCTATGAAAAAAATAACACACAGAGGCACAGACCCTCCTAAGAAATTCATTAAAATGTATGAACAACAACATGGCAAAAGAGCCAGAAAAAATTATATACATAGATATTATATAATATAGATATAAAATGTCTACTACATTACTATATATGTATGAATACATATTAATGTGTGTGTATATATTGTACATATACTTTATGTATATATTTTTATATATATATATGTATGTATAATTTCCCCTGACCCTTAATTCCCCTTCTCCCAGGAATTTTCCCATCGTGTTAATTTTGAATTTTACTCCAGTGATATTTTGGGAGTGAAAACAGCTCAACAGATTTATGAGAGTTGCTTTTGCCTGTTACTTATTTGACCTATTATCATTGTCATTGCCCATTTTATTACTTTTATATTACTACGGTAACTTAAGGATTGTTGCTGAGATCTTAATAAAATATTTTGCACGACTATAGTTGTGTGCATCCAATCTATTTCATATTTTTTTTTTGTATTACTATAGAAGAATGTAAGATTTTTTTTCATAAATCTGAGAAATCTTTTTCTGGATTGTTTGAGTGTGCATGTCTTCTACATGAAGAAATAACTTATAAGCATTTATTTGTACGTTTTTCCCTAAAAGAAAATTAGAACACAACAGCTTTCTTTATCAGATCCAAATTACAGAACATAGAAACATTAAACCTGGAATACAAGTGATGATGAAAACATTTTTTCCACATGTATCCTCATCTGTCCCACACTTGGTATAAATCTAATCAAGATCCTTTCCTCATATGAGAAATATCTGGGGTGTGAACTCAAAATGGAGTAATTAAGCATTTAACTGTTATAGGTCAGAACTCTTACAGATATTTAAAATACAAAATCCTTATAGTCATCTGTTAGATTGTTTAAAAATCTTTTTTTTTTTTTTTTTTACAAAAAAAATTCATCCAGCCAGCAAAAAATAAAAAGAACACTCCACACAAACAATCACTTCTGTGTATATATAGGAGAGAATTAGCTAGAAACAACAAGACTGTCATTTTCAATAAAGAAGAGATAAAATAGTGTGAAAGACAATTAAAGTTCTCAAATGTAATGTGAATGGGTCCAGTGTCAGAAGAATTCCCCTGATTCCTAACAGCTTGGGTCCTAATGAAAACTTAAACTAAATTGCTATTACGCTCAACAAAATATTCTCAAGAGAAGAATACAAGAACCGTGCCCTTGAAATATAGCCCCTGTGCAGTCTCAGGGAAGTCTCAAATCAAGATGCTAGCTTCAAACCCAAAATTTCTGCATACAAAGCAATTCCTTAATAATAGATTGTTAGACACACACAACAACAGAGGTTTCTTTTTCTTGTTTTATGTTTTGTGCAAGTCTGGATCCTCCTGATGCATTCTAAAATACATTTTAAAATGCAGATTTAAATGTGGAACTGAGTCCTATGCACTTGAAGAGCACCTCAGCATGAGATGACAGCTGAGCAGGGTTACTGAGAACTTGCCTCATGCAACAGCCAGACATTTAAAGACCTTGCAGGTCTAGCAACCTACTGTTCAGAAGTAGGTGAAACCATGCAACTTCTAGGAGGTAAAAGTTTTGAAGGCAGTCCAGGCTTTTTGGAAAGACAACAGGTGAGAGAACAAATTTCTTTAAGGGGAGAGGTGAAGGGAGAAAATGGGAAAAGCTATAATATCATGGCAAATAGAAAATGCTTCTAACAATTTGTCAAATAGGGAAGGAAGGCAAACTGCCCATATCTGCTCTTTAGAAAACTGAAGTGTGCAAGTTGGACCACCAGCCCAGCAGGTAAAGGCACAGGAAGTCTACATGGGGCCAGTGGAAAATACGCTCTAGAAAAGAGATGTTTTCAGCACTAAGAAAGTGCTGAGAGATGAAGATTTTGCACACTCTCCTGACAGGTTTGAATTAAACCTTTGCTGCTCAGAAAGAATTATGTCTTAGATCAGGCACAATCCTCCCTGTTCCCCCCGTTTTGGGATCCGAATTTGCTAGTTCAGCCATATCAGAGCACTGGCAGAGGAGGTCAGGGTCATCTGCACTTACCTTCTTGCCCCAGGCATGCTTGTGAACTAAGCATAGTATTGAGTGTCAAACTGTGTGCAAACTACTGCAGTGCAAACTACTACTACTACTGCAGTGCAAACAGGAAACACAAAAACGATTTTTCACAGCCAGAATTTTAGTAGAGATATACAGAATTGATTTAGTATAAATACGAAAATATGTTTATGCCTTGGGTATTGAAAATTTTAAGATAGACCCTCACTGGGCATGTAAAATGTATAACTTCTGCTTGGATAAACCTGTTATCTGATGGGAAACAAAATGATTGACTATGATAACTAGGTTTACCTTTGGATCTTTTCTGAATCACTATATTAAAATGAATAATAATTGTGTGAGTACGTTCCTTAGATTCTTGTGTGCTCAGAAACAAGGAGAAATGGGAGAGAGACAAAACATTTTGATAAGGATCAGACCCAATTTCAAAAAATGTGTTCAATAGTTTTAAAAAGCAAACCTGGAAACTCTTTTCAGGACCTCATTTTATTTTGAAACATACATACTCTACATGCTTTGGTATTGTCAGTGCTTAACTGCAATCTTAGAATTACTTTCACTCTTCTTTTTTCTTCCTTAATCTCTAAAAGAAAATTCTGAAAGAATTTTTCTCTTTCTTTAAATTTAACAAATTATTTCAACAACCAGATTTTCCATATTTCCTGGATAACAGAATAAAGTATATTTTACTTTTGTTACGTATTTCTTTACTACCTTAACAAGTTTCTAGGAGACAATCCAGTGGCTATGATTTACTTTTCATATACATATAAAGTCAGATCTACAAATCATTAAAAAAAAAAATACAATCCAATATAAAATACTTCATTCCATTTCTTCTTGATTCACACCTACTTTCTCATTGTAACTATTATTGTAACATATAAGAAATATATTTTATTATAGATATGGTTGTAGCAAACTGCATCTTATTGGCCCACAAGCTAGAAGGCATGGAAACTAGAAAAGAAAGGGAAAGATCTAAATATCCTTCTCTAAATTCATATTACCTACAATAGTGATTCAGTCCAAAGTTTTGCAAGGCTTTCACTACCATCTCCAATATATATAAAAAGACATTACTTGCATATTCACAAAAACTGAATTCTACTGCAAACGTTCATTTACTTCAAGTATTCTCCCGTGAACTGCAGCAGTAACTCAGCATATGTGACTATGTAATAGTTTGTACATCAATTATTAATCTGTCCTAACATCACTGAGTTGGCTCTTTAAAAGTCCACTGTTCCTTTATTTAACCTGTAGTGGGAGTTTCTCAATGCAAAGAAAATGGCAAAATAATTAAGAAAATAAATATGCAAGTTCAGACAACTTATTTTCACTCTTGCATTAAGATTTCAGTAAGATCATAACCACAGAAAACAGGCAATTTTAATATCTTATTTTGCATTGTTCTGTGCAGAATAGTTTCACATGCAAAATATGTCCATTTGTAATAGGCACTATTACCTTCACAAGAGCACCTCCAATTTAAACGTACACTTTAAAACAAACAGAAGATGGGATGCAAATTCTTATTATTTTTTTTTTTTTTAGCTCAGGGTGCTTCAAGGAAGCATGAAATTAGAATGAACCTCCTGGGTCACAAAATTTAATTCTTTATTATCACAGGTAGTATCTAATGCACTCACTTTCAAAACTGTTCATGGCCTTAAATTAAAATAGTCAGTTTTTGTTGTTGCTGTTGTTGTTTTGTTTTGTTTTGTGAAAGATAGTCTCAAAATATACTGTTCTGATAGTCTGTGCCTTTTGCCTCGTTTCCAGCTTGTTTTTTTTTTTTTTTTTTTTTTTTTTCCCTCCCCTTTTTTTTTTTTCCCTTCCCATAGTTGTTTTCTCCTCTTTTGTTCTTGTACAAACATTGGCTTTTAGCCTAAATGGTATTTTTTCATTTTTTCCTTCCAGTTTTTAACCTCCTAATGAGTAGGTTGATAACCACATGCCCTTTTGACTTGGTCAGCCTCAGATAACATGTTCTAGCTCTTATCTAGAAGATAAACCCCCTGCTTTCCCTATTCACCCAGCAGAGATTTTCTGTGTTTGTTTTAATTTGTATTTATTGACCTTGGACATGGTAATCTAAACTAAGTTAGCATTCCAGATAAGCATCACCGATATTTTGTAGTAGAAACATCTCTATTTCTACTGGAGATACCTTTTCAACACAGTCACCTTATTTTCTGGCTAAATGACTTCAGTAATTTATGATCCTGCCGCTATGTAGGACAGCCAAGTGCATTTCCATCTTAGTTTTTTGCAAACCTCCAGCTTTCAACAGAAGTTTGGCACTAGTACCGGAGCGCATCATTATACTATCTATTATTGAATTGTATCCCATTTCTACTAACCCAGTCCTAATAAGTGATTTTTATATAGTATCTTACCCTGTATTGACAACACATACAAATTTATATTGTCAACAGGTACAATCAGCATTTTCACTGTATTTCTACCAGAGCCATTAATGACAAGATTGAACAAGTCAAGTACCAAGTTCTTTTATTAACTTGGCTGGTGACTACTGTGCTACTGGATGTTCCAGGGCTGCTTGTTGCTGTTTCCCCTTTGGATGGCTTTTATTCACTCTCCCATAACTCAATTACTTCTTGTTATCTGTAGCTTAGCTAATGGTTTCTCCAGAGATTAATTGCAGAAAGATGGTATCAAGTATTTCCTTCATCTGCTAAATCAACTACTAAATAGTGTCTCAACCTACACAGAGAACTTCATTGTATTTTACCTCCATCTCGCTTTATATTTAATTTATCTTTTTCATTGTCTTAGTACAACTGTGCCTTCAGGAAAAATCTGCCCTTTGCAAACCAGACTTCAGTAGTAGGCCTACTTCATATTTCCATTTGACTTAAAATATATCAGTTTGTACCTTTTTCTGCATTTTTTTTTCCCCAGCCAGATCCTCTAAAATACCCCATTACCTAACAAAACTAATTTTAATTAATCTCACTTTTTGCAGGTTCACAGCCTATTTAACCAACAATTTTCCAGCCACCACATATACAAATATCCGGGCCTTACCACATTGTTAATAGTTGTTCTCTAGTCTGCATCTGTGAAGTTGAAGATCCCATAACATTTATCTGTCCAAAAGCATTAAAGACAAGATTTTCATTGTATTTATATCCACAACTGGGATTAGGATAGATAATTTTTTAATCTATGTTACTCCAGTCAAAACTTTTCTCCTTTTTTCTCTAATGATTTTGAAGTTAAGAATAACATTTCTTATGGCATGGGTTAGACTTAAAGTCCATTTAACTTTCTGTGCAGTCTGTGACTGTATCTACTGCCAAATGCAAAGAGTTTATGCAAAGAGTTTAGGAAGAAGTTGAGGAATATGGCAAGTACACGTTTTTTCTCTAGGTATATCCTACCAGGTCTAAGGAGTAGGATCTTCCTAAAACAGAAGTGCCATCCATTTCTTTGTGTTTAATGGCTTTTCATAGACCTTTGCTCTCATCAATACCTTTGCTTGGTTCTTGGGATCTTTTATACCCTAGCAACCACAACATCTTGCAGTAAGCTATAAAATTTAATTATGTATTTTGTGAAGATATTCTTTTTTATCAACAAAGTCTTCATTCATTTATGTCCCCTAGCCTGGTATTAAAAGAAATTAAGAAAACTCATTTTCTATTTACCTCTACCCCAATTTTCATGATTCCTTCCTGTATCTCTTAGATCCTGGCAAACCCTTGCTTAAGTAATGTATAACCTTTGTATGGCCTTTCCATGAATTTGATCATTGTTGTTATCCTTCTCTCTACCTTTTTGAATTCCACCGTGTATGTCTGGAGTTAGCCCAGACAGTACCCAGTATAGCAAAATGATTTGCTCCAGCTTTGCTGAAGCAGTTGGCCAGTACAGTCCTGACTGCACAAGTATGTGACAGCTGAAGAGCCTGTGACCTGGCAAAGGGGTGATGTGTCTCTGAATGGCATGACATCCCGCAAGTGTGAATGCTGAGAAGAACAGTCAGGTATACAAGCATGCAAGAAAAGTGAATGCTTCTATAAGCCAAGAAGTTTACAGAAGGCTATACATGAAACAAGAGTAAGGTATATGTTTGTGCACACAGTAATGCAAATAGAACCACAGAATAGAATGAGAGTAACCAGAGCTGGAGGCCCAACTCCCTACTCAAAGCAGGGCTAACTTCAAAGTTTTGCCTGGAATTAGACTTGACCAGCCTGGTCAGTTTTGAGTTCTCCAAAACATGGAGATCTCACAACCCTGCTTTAGTGATTGTTCTTGCTGTGAAGAACCTTTTTTCTTACGTTTAATTAGAATTTCCCTTGCTGCAGCTTGTGCCCATTACATTTGCTGTGCAACACTGACAAGAATCTGGCTCCAGCTTCTATGCAACTACCTACAGAGGGCTGAAGATTGCAACAAAAAGTCCCTGTAGTCTTGTCTTCTTTAGGCAAACCAATCCCAGCTTCTTCAGCCTCTGCTCAGGTCATATGCTACAGCCCTCAGCTGCACTGGATACATAGCGGAATTCCTTCTAAGAGCAGCCATGCCAAATTAGACTGTAGCATATATATCCCACTTTCAGTCTCTGAAAGTGAATGTTTAGAAAAAGAGGACAAGAGAAAAGCAAGTTGGAAATGATACTTCTGTAATACGTACTCAAGTTCCTAGAAATCTGTGGAGTAAACAGCTCTTGACACAGTGGTTGTATCTTTGAGTTCAGAAATCTTAGATGATTATTTTTTCTCTTAAACCCTTCCTGTCACATTGTATCAGCAATATTCTGAATGGGGCCTTCACAGAAATTTCACTGTTTGGTGTAATTATACATATAGGTTCTTTAGGATGTATAACAACCCTAAATTACAATAAAAAAGCCTGTGAGCATGGGATTTTACATTTAAAAAGTATATTTTTCCTCTGATTATGCAGCTGCAGAAAAGCAACAAATTTTTACCAAGAAAACTACAGGCAGGGAGGGATGTTAACAAACCATATTGTGAAGATCTTCATATTTCAGTAGAATTAAGGTTTGTATGACCCTAGATGCTTTATTGCCAGTTGCCAATATATAATGGAAACACGGTTTTTATTTCCTAGTCTAGATCATCACATACTTCCACAACAATGATCTTCTCAGGTCAGAGGCCATATCTTCTAACAATGTTGTTCAGAGCATTGTAATTTATCCTGTCACATGGAGAACATGGATTGGATTGCTGCTTAAGATTTATATTCTTAACTGGGTTGAACTGTAGTGAAGTTGCTACTATGACTGCAAGGAAAACTAACTATAAAGAGCTAAACTCAGGACAGAAACATGGAACAATGCTTGCTAGTTTTATCGTTATCCATACATCAGCTATTATTGAAATAATCATGATCTTCTTGAAATCTTGTTACAGTTTAGCTTGTTGACTCTCTCTCTGCTCCTCCTTTTAACAAGATACTTACCAAGAGGTCAAGTACAAAGATAACAGATTTGACCTCTGAAGTGATAACAGGGTTGCAGATGAACAATAGCATGAACAGTTGCTGCCCCTGGAAGCGAAGCAGTAACTACTACCTTCTCAAAACGATGCCAGATCTCAAGCAGTAAACAAACCAAAACACAAGATATAACATAGCACTTAGCTGATCCTTTGCATGATTTATGCAACTGCTCCATACTAGGTAATAACCTGAAACAGTAACTCAGTCATCATTGCCTGTAGATATTTTTCTACGTTTCTGTTCCAAATAGCAATAATAGTTTTCAATGACAAAGAGAAATGAGCACTCTTCCTAGCAAACGTTGAAACAACTGTGTTCCAGTTCTTTAGCAAAGACTTACATATGTGATTTTATAAATATATATTTAAAACAACAACACTGAAGATGCTTATCAGTAATAAATATATGAAGACTTAAAAACCTTCAGTTAGCTCCTCTCCTATTTTTTTTTCCTGTTTACAGCCTCTGTCCTGAAGCACTGGCAACGTGAGAAAGTACCAGTGCCAGAGAAACAAAAGAACACAAGAGAACAAAGAAACAGAACCTAAAAGCATTCAAGAAATAGTCTGTGTTACCCCAATTCAATCTAACCTTCAGTCCCTTTATAGCATTTCACTTTGAACTGAAGAAGGAACAGTATAATAGTGAAAACAACCCTATGACAGGTTTTTTTAAACTCTGAAGTTGAGATGGTCTGTAGTTGATGGTCTGATGATAGTCTGCTGCTCTCAGCACCCAGAAGGCCCTTTGGACACCCAGATACTAGACAGCCTAAGATAACAGTTTGTTATTTTGTTATTAATTTTTAAAATAAAAATCTAGATGTTTTCTTGCATTTCAGTTCCCTTGTCTGTGTTGTTTTTTTCCTTTCTCTATCTAAACAGATAGAATTTCTCTTGTATTGTAAACTGAAGGATCATTTAACAATTTTTGTACTCACGGTTCAAAAAACAAACAAAAGCTGTTGGAAAAAGTGGAAGAGGTCCTGCACACAGGGAAAGACAAAATGAGGGGAAGAAGAAAGATGATCAAAAGGAAGTCAATAGAATTTTTTGAATTTAAACCAGTGCAAATAATTGGAAAATCCTTGGAAAATTCTAATGCATAATTTTAATTTCTCATTTGAAATTAAAATCTTTGTAATACCATTGTTGCTTTTATCCTTCTACAATGCATAAAATTATATTTCAACAAAACTATATTGCATGCATATTGATCAGAATGAAATTACTCCAAAAACTTGTTTTGTTTTGTTTTCATGAATATTCTTGCAAATTAGTTCTCTTGCAATATCTGTACAAACAGCTGAAGCTGTTACAGCTACCCCCCAGAAGGGTAAATTTAAAACCTAAGTATTTACACTAGAACTTGATTGACTATATTCACCCAAGTAAGGGGCAGAAATATAGTGTGACTCATCCAAATAATCCTCATCAATACATCTCATACTTTAACCTCATACAAATCTACTTATATAAATACATTCAAAGAAACACTACTCTATTCAGCTTCCTTTGTTTTTGCACAGCATTTGAATTTCCTGAGTATTAAGTTCTTACATATCTTTTATTTTCTATTTTGTTTGCCTGTAAAGGCTTGCAGAATAGTTAAGTGCTTATGTACAGAACTGAAGAAAAAACAGCATTGCAGGCATGTCTGAAAATTGTTCAAGAAGGTAAAAAGGGTGTCCAGAAGCTCCTTTTAAACTTTATCTTTTTTTTTTTTTTAAGCCAAGACCTTATTTTTGCATCACTTCTGAGCACAGCAGTTAATATATGCCTTTTATATACTTACTAGATTTCAATAACACTTAACAGTTCTTATAAACTGGCCTCCCTCATTTCTACCCTCTACAGCTTTCAGGTGTGCTGAACAATATAATCATGCTGTCTTTGTCTGCTAACAAGAAGGCACACGTTTTAATATCTACAGAGAAACTGCTGTATCTTGCAAACTGAGATATGTGATTTCTGATATTTTTGTAGATGAAACATGAAATGTGCCCAAACACCGAGGAAAGGTGAAAACTGATCCCCTTGTGAAAGCATCTGTTGTCAGGACCTTGTTTAAGTTCTTAGTACTGGTGAGTTAGTACTACAGCACCCCACTTTAATGGTGATCATGCACAACAAAAATATCGGACTGGGTTAACAATTACAAATCAAATAAAGGTGAGAATACGTTCAAGATGGTATTTTAAAAATCAAAAATTATTACTTCTACTTTTGGTAAGACATCCTGTAATTGTTGTATTTTCCTCCTCCACCTACTCTCATTGTGTGTGGATGAATACACATAGAATTAAAAATACCTTGCTACGTGTATTTAAAAAGACAATATGCTAGTAACTACACGTAAGGAACAAACATATATGCTGAATAGGTGTAGGAAATTTGAACAACTTGCTTTATTTTAATGCTCACTTCTATTCTACCCAGAATCCTTCAGGCTTCATGTTTGTAACAGTTGCTGCTCAGAAAAGACACAGAGAATTCATAACCTCATATAAAGCTTCTAAGTCTATCCCCCCCTCAAAACCATATCAAATAAACCAATTTGTCTGTACTGTCAACCTACTAGTTACTGCAATTTCTGCAAGCACAGCCCCATTCACTCATTAGCATATGTAAGGTTTTTCCACAACATCAAGGTGTAGTCTGTCACACAAAGCCCTACAGATCCATACATTTAATTTCTTTCTCTCTTTCTGCTCACATCTGAAAAAGACAGCTCACCCAAACAAGTGTGCAACCTCCAAACTTGCTGTAAAACTGGTTAGAGCCTCTCTGTGGACATTTAACAAAAGCCATTTATGGTTTTGTAAGCACAAGTGAAGACACCAGCTGAACAGGGACTTATTACCTATACATGTTTTTGATTTGCTATTTCCTATACTGGAGAAGATGTAGCAGGTAACACCTGCCTGCATTATGCTGGAGTCTATTAACATTATATTATATATGTTTTAAACAGGATTCATTAGGTTGGAGTATCTGATATCTATAAAGTCCAATTCTCTTTTAGTTATCTTTGAAGGGATTGAACTCCGCTGGGGAAGGTTAAACATGGTTTTCTCAAACTCTTTTCTAGCTTGAGAAAGTTACACAGTTTATTACATTGTTCCCATCCCAGAATAATTATAATTATGCAGAGGGTTCTCTGGTGGCTTTTTTTTTTCCCTCTTATTTTTATTTATTTTGAGAGAGACAGGTGTGTATAGATTTTTTTCTCGCTGTTTGAAAAAGACATTCTGCATGCAAACCACTGGTTTGTAGAAAGGCACTAATATCAGACTGTAAAAAGCAGTTTTTAATTTTTGAGAGAATACTAGCTTCACTACCACTCACTGAATGCTATAAAAATAACATGATATTTATCTAGGATTTTTTTTTAATGTAGTATACAAACACATGTAAACTAGCAAGCTCTGCTATTTTGATCACAAATAGGAATGGTTTACTTACCTTTTTTGTAAGCTAAGTTGAAGGTTTGGGGACAGACTTCTTGCTCAGCTGAAACACTACATGAAGAATGCTACAGGTTTTTTTAAATGTAGAGGAAGTGAGTTGGACGGGTGGAAGAAGAGTTGTCTTCCAGCCTTTCCATTTTCAAGCTTTTTGCCTAAGCAAAGTGGGATTCCTAGGCTCAAAGTCAGAGAGGCACAATTCTGATTACATGGCAGAGGCTGAAGCAGGTCCTTAGAGGAGAAGCAGGTTGTGCTGCATTTCCATGCATTTTGCTAGGCAGAGATGGATCACAGAACCTCTGCAGGGAAAAGCCCCAGCCACATACACTGGCCCAAAATGGGACTCTTCCTTCTGCCTTTGTGGGATGCAAAGTTTGCAAGAGCCTGGGGCGGGCTGCTAACTTCCCAGAATTGTTTTGATCTCCATTGGGCCTTTCCAAGTGAAATTTCAGGAAGAAACAAATGCCACAAGCCTGCATGTTCAGCCTATAGCTCCATACCCTGGAAGCCGGCATGCGGGCAGCTTTACATTTACAAGGTAAAGCTTGAAATTGCAAAAACCTCATCTGACAATGAAGTAGCAGATGACTACATGAAAAGCTGCTCTCAGTGCTTCTTGGTCTTGTAAAGCCCTACAGATACAAGGAAGAGGAATCTGCTCAGATGCCGGGCTGGACAGCCTATCTGCACAGTGCCAAGATGTTTCAGCAGCTTTTGAAGTACTTAACTTCTGCAACTGACAACACCCACTGTGAGAAAGGTGGCATTTCTAGCAGGTCAGTGCTTTGTTCTGAAGGCCCATTAAACATGAGGTTGCCTCAGTATTCCACAGGCCCGATTCAGTCCAGATATTTTGGTAAACGAAGAAAGGCTGAATAATAAAACAACGTACTTTTGTCAGCAATTTATGTTCTTTATGGGGAAACATGGTTGCAACAGTTGTAGCTCCAGGAAAACAAAGAATGTACATCTTTTGCATCCTGTGGGCACAGAGAACCTTGTCTCTTCAGAGTAGGAGGATCTTCTGTCTGCTTCGTGCCAGAGGGGAATAAGGATCTGGATGAGAAGTTGCTGTAGGCTATATTTCACAGGTTGAAGCCAAGACTCACCTAAGATTTCAGCACATCATTTTCCTTTTAAATGTATTGAAATTACGTTATGTTCCAAAATAAGGTACAATTCAGTAAGACTCTGCAACTGAGCAGAAATCAAAAGCTTCCCATTTCATTCAGTTAAAGACCATGGAAGCACATGTACCACATTTTCTTGCTTTCCTTATATGAAAACCCTCCATCTACAGCAATCTTCCCATGTTCACTCCTGTGTTGACTTTTTCTCTTCCAGCATTGCCTAACCAAGTTGCAAACAGCACCGCACATTGAAAAAATTTTCTCTCCCACTTCATTCTTTGCAACTTCAATCTGTGACACTTTGTACATGCCTGTTTGTAGGAAAATGCTTCTACTCTTCATAATACCCAACTATTTCCCCTGACAGAGCTGATAAAACCCAATACATTAAAAAAAGAAACCAGATCTGAAAGAACATATAATTCGACTACTTTTTAGAAGTTACGCCACTGAAATTTACTGTAACATCTTTCCTGTGAGTTTAAAATGGTTGACACATGCTAACAGGCTAAATACAACCCAGCACACTGACAATAGTCAAAATACTTGTTTTTACTACAGTTTCTTTAAAAGAAACAAAGGCTGCATATTGCCTGATAAGAGACTGGAAGACCTACCACCAGCATACTCTAGGTTTATGCCAGTCTGATGATTTTATTTAGTTAAACCTCATGGCACCTCTGAGTGTCAGTAAATCTACCAATTCTTGCTAGCCCCTAAAGAGCACCTACTTGTATGGTCAAGGTTAGAGCAGAGTGACAGAAGCGCAACTGCAGAGTCTGAGAATGTGACTTTTCTCTTCTTGAATTTACAGACCGAATGAGAACAGCATGGCAACTGGATTCTAAGGACTCTTGATAGTAAAAACAAAACAAAAACAGAATTTTGGCCTGCTCAGTCAGACAGAAAGTACCTTTTCTCACTACGTAGTTCCTTCCACTTTCAAATCAATGTTCCTTTGTATCACCCAGAACAATGACTAATTCATCCGTAAAACAATGGTCAGGAGGGAAGACTTTATATGCAATTTAGTGTTTCTATAAAGTTCCACATAACTATTTTAGCTACAAGTATCCAAGTTATTCACAGATTAAGATAAAGCAGCAATTTTCAAGGTGTGGTCAATAGATTCCTGGTGCTACACGGTTAAAACTTGTGTGTGAAGAATAGCTGCACACCAGGTACCTAGTCATGTCCACAGCTTTTAAATCATGTTTTTAAAAAACCACATTGTCTTTTCCTAGTTATTACCATACAAGCAATCGTTGCGGTAACATTACGAATGATACATAATAATGAAAAGGTTTCTGCAAGGACTTCAAACATTTAAGAACCCTCCCAAAAAGATAAACATTACATGTTACAGCTGGATTACTGCCAATGGCACAAAGCTGAGCAGATACAGAAAGGACTATGGTTAAACAGTGGAGTTGCTAAGGAATACTTCTGCATCATGAAATAACACAAAACATGAAGAGTAAGAGTTAGATTTAATAATTAGATTATTAAGGAACCCATCTCTTATACTTCTTTTCTTTCTCAACCCAGCTCTTCTTTTTTCTCATAATTAAGGGAAGCACCATGTTTCAGTAATGGGTAATATATTTAAACAAAAATATATGCATTGCACAAGGATAAAAGTAACACTGAAATTACAAAAATTTTAATTTCATGTAGGAAATAAAAATGATGCATTAGTGGAAAAGTGTAAATGGGAATGTTTTAGTAGTCAAAATAAATAGTTAATAAAAACCACACACCTATGCCAAAGTATCAAAACAAAAGAACTTAGTTTTTGGAAAGACACTATCCACATTTCCTTGTGTTAAACAGTGCTAAATTCAGTGGCTTAATTATTACCACATTGCTCTAAGCAATCATTGCTTAAATCAATGTTGTGAAAAGTCATGAGACTAAAAATACTGGTCCAATGAACGGTAAAGCCAATTTACTATAAACAAAGGAGAATTCCCTACACAAAGGAGTCAATCCACAGTCATCAATACAAAGTCGACAAGGACTACTGCATAGCATACTGGTTGCTGTACCAAAAGTATTTGTCAGCATTCAATGAACTTGGGGAAAAAAGTGAAAATTTTCCTTTTTCATATATGTATTTTTAAAATACAACCAGATGTTTGATAGTTGAAGAAAAAACACACATTTTCTTTAAAAGTAAAAGCAGAGACTAAAGATCTTACGAGCACCATAAGATGTCTATCTGGTAAAACAGTACAAACCATTAGCACTGTAAGTAAAGAACAATTAAAAGGTTATTATACCATTCCATATTTAGAACAAAATTGAAAATTTTAGTGTGCTGCTGCATCATACAAATAACACAAAGAAAAATGCTTTTCCACGTAGAGCAGAGGTCTAGAAAGATTTAAACTGCTGATGTGTAAATGAAAATGTAGAAATGTTACCACAAACAGATTTTTATGGGGAAAGGCAGCAGTTTCTGGCTTATCCCATTAGTTCTCCACTCAGTTCTTTCACTGTCTTTGAAAGTAGCCTTCCTGAATATCCCTGACTTACAGTGATTTTTGAATACTATTTTCTCAATATTAAGATTCTGCATTTAAGATTATTCTCAACTCATTTGCCTTCAATCCCCATCCATACCCCACAACATATTTAAATTTGTAGTTCTCACATAAAGCATTGTAATGACTCCTGCTGCTTGCTATATGCGGTCAACAGTTTTTCTATTTTCAAAGCACTGAAACCACCTTCCAGTTGGATCACATATTAAACAATAATTAAAAATAGTACTCCTCCCTTACTCTGTTGTGACATGATAAAGACTATTCACCATTTAATATACGTTCAATCTCTTCTAGTCTTTTCAAAGCAGCAACTCTCTTTTTCTCAATATCTTTGATTTCTTTTGTAGATTTTTTGGGAGTCTCTTTTTCCATACTGTTTTTCTCTGTTCGTTTCTTATTTTTTGAGTGCCCTTTATTGTTATCAGCTGTTGTTTGGGAGGTTTTCTGCTCATTTTTTACTTCTTTCAAATTTTGAAATGATTTTTTTTTTTCCTCTGCAGCAGCAGTTGCAGTCCCATCTGCTGGAAGCGATGACTGTTCTGTAACACTAAGTGATGCAATTTTACTTCTAACTATGTTTAGATGACGCTGAATATATTCCTCATGAGGTGCCAGTGCTAGAGTTTCCACCAAACATTTTTCTGCTTTTATTAAGTCTCGTTCTTCAAAATAAACTACACAAAGATTATGTTTCCCTTGCACATTGGTGGGATCCAGTTCCAAAATTTTTTCAAAACACTTTTTTGCTCCAACTATATCTTTCTTTTGGTTCATAAGGATATCTCCTTTCAAAATGAGACCTTTGGTATGATCAGGGTAGTATCTCAGTAGGTCTTCCAGGACAGGCAAAGCCATCAATTCTTTTGCTGTCTGAGAGTAAAGCAGCGCCAAGTTGAACAAAGCACTTCGGAAGTTTGGCTGTAACCTTATGGCTTTCTTCATCCATGCCTCTGCCTCCACATCTTTTTTGTCATCCATTGCCAGCATACCCAAATTGAAGTAGCCATTCGCATCCTGTGGTTCTTCTTTCACGTAACTTAACAGTCTTTGTTTAGCTTCAGGTCTAAGCCGAGCATCACCTAAATGACAGAAAACGCATTCAATTCTAGTTTTATTCTGAAGGATTTTTAGGCCAGGCCTGTAAAATGCTAATTCCTATACAAATTAAAATGTAACATCTGTGAAAGGGAAAGGGTTTAAAATACTACTTTTTATTTGTGCTGCGTAACAGCAAAAGTAAATGACATTTACCTTCTTTATAGTAGAGAAGTACTTACAGTTGACTTGTAGCCAAAGTCAGCATCATTATCCTATTATCTGTTAAATTATATTTAGATTCAGTACAACAGATGCAAAAGGCATCTGTACAAGTTTAACAGGGGTTATCTTCATGTATGAATGAGCAACTGGAACGCAGAGAAGCTGTCAGTTCTGACAAATCACCTCTAACAGAGGCAAACTTAGAAGATCTCATTTTATTAAATACATATTGAAAGAATATTGATAGAGATCACATAGGATGATGTCTGATTTAGGCAGGCTACAATACTGTCTGACGTCAAAGCAATAAAATCTGTAACTTTTATTTTATTTTGCATCAAATTGTTTAAAAAAAACGAAGTATAAAAACAATCTTGTCTGATAACAGGAGTCCTAGCTTGTAGTCTGTGCTATTTTTATGAATATTTCAGTGAACATATTTTAGTAAGGAATTCCAGGCACAGGCTTACTGAAGGATGGTTGAATACGGAGCTGATTTTAACCACCTTCTTCCACCTCCTGAAACAGTGCTGTATTTTCCAGTATGAGTAACTCAGAACTAGATAGCTAACACTTCTGCTCATTTGAAGCCCCTTGTGCTACTTCAGACAAGAAACAAGACGTTTCTTGTACCACCTAACTTACAACGTGAAAACAGATGAAGAACAATCCATTCGGATCAGCTCCAACCAACTATTATCTCTTGTGGGGAGGTAAATTACCCCTAAGAAAAAGGGAAACAAACCTTACTCGTCACTTGCCAATTATGTTTTGCAACAGCCTTTGTATGACAACCATGCATTTACCCATGCAGATAGAAGCTCCATGTATGAAAAACAAAAAACTCATGAAAATCCAACTTGATTCATACTAATCGGAAATTACAGAGGAAACTACAAAAACATTCACATTTCCCAGGGCTAGATTTAAAACCCATAGAAGTCAGCTAGGTTTTTTAATCAATGAGGAATGGATGAAAGCAATATAAATATAAATGCAAAACATTAATATTATACATCACTTTTTTTTTTTTTTTTAAGATTATATAGGAACGATTTTGAAGAAGAGTTTTGTGTAACACTATTCTTTATGTTATATTGTAAAATAGTTTTTACAAGGTGCTAATCAGCTAGGGTGTATGTACACTTTGCACAAATTCCATACACTACCAATAAATTACAAAGACGGCTATTACAATAAATAGTTTCTTTGATGATGCTACAAACTTCCGCTTTTCAAAAATACATCAGTTCATTAAAAAAAAGATATAACATGCACCCTATAAATGCACAATATTTATATAAGGAATAACTAACATACCAGATTCCTGCATTAGCAGGGCTGAGTTGAACAATGCCAGTTTATGTGTTGGGTTGAGTTCTAGTGCTCGGTTAAAATTCTTCAGGGCCTCTGTTGGATCTTTCAGTTCAATGTAAACAATTGCCAAGTTGTACCACAGGTCTGCATTGGTTCTGTCTAGTTCTAGAGCTCTAAGGTAAGCTTCCTTAGCTTTCAGAGGCTTGTTCATTTTTAAAAGTAATTCTCCCCTGTTGAACAATCAAATTTAACCTTCAGCAACCTTTTTATTCATACAAGTATAAAAATAGACAGTTTTTTTTTTTTTAAGACGTTTGTCTTCCTATAGAAAGCAGATGTGAAATATTAGTTTTTTTTCTTGTTTTAAACACAAAACAACACAGGACTTTGTTTAAATGCCATTCCCAAAAGCTTTCAGCTCTCAGAAGATGTATAAGCAGGGCAAAAGAACACACACAGAGAAGTCATCAAGGACTCCTGATATTGGCCCTGTAATTACACTGCAAAAGCTACAGTCTAGGCATCTCCACAACTCCCTAAGTCCCAGCAAGAATCACAACTAACAAAACAGCGGACAGAAGCCTCAAAACCCACAGTCGCATTACTATTTATTTAGCCTCCCATTTACGTGCTTCCCATTTCTTTAAGCCTTGCATTTTCTGGACCATTTTCAAAAAAAGAATAAAGAAAACTCCAAGATTCAGATTTTTTAGTTCAAAACTAAACAAGGATATTAGAAATCTGAGTTTGATATTCATAAAGAAATCTAATAGAAGCATCTTCCTATACAATGTTCAAATACACAGCATATGTGGAAACACACCATTTGAAGCAGGAATGTATTAGAACTAGACTTGACATAAATAATTGATTATTGCCCCAAATTTTCATCATCTTATTTGAAAATAAATCAATTCAGCTAATGCAATTGTATGAACCAGATACTGTTCATAGCACTGCAAATACACAAATGTATATTCAAGAATACGTATCTCTAAAATTAGAAAAGATACCTGCTGATGTAAGCCTGCTTGAAATCTGGCCTCATACTAATTGCTTGTCGATATAATTGATCTGCTTCTTCAAGGCGAGATTCATTTGCTCGAATTAAGTTTGCAAGATTGATATAAACATTTAGGTGGTTAGGAGCAACTCTTGCTGCATACTTTTTACCTGGAATAATCTGCCAAAAAATATATGTACCAAAAACAGATGAGTAAAAATATGAAAGACAATCAGTACAGAACTACTCTTCAGTCATTTGTTTTAGGGTACCACTGGACACTCTACAGATTCTTAATGATTACAAAATAGCAACTCTTGCTTCCAAATGAAAATCATAAAAACATAACAGAATATTTTTTCTTCTTTATTTCTATAAACACATAGAACATCACCTTAAATGGGATTCAGAAGTTATCAGTTAATTAAGCTCTGCTACTTCTGTTACTACTTAACTTGGCTCATCCAGCCTCAGTGTAAGATTTTACCAGACACTGATACAGCAGACGAAAAATTTTCATGAAAGATGAAAATGCTATGGCATTACAACTGATGCACTGTTTACTACAATCTTCATACCGTTTCACAATGCGTGCTTTTTAATGCTATACCTCTACTCAAGTGACTGCTGATTTTTGCCAATCTCATTTCACTTAACTTTTGTTACCTTCATGCATGCCCCAAAATATTCCTCTCCTTTACTTTTAAACAGTTAAAATAAGTAATACTTGCTAGGTATAAACACAACTTATCAAATGGTAAAGGTACCAGAGCACATGTTTTTAAAAGCATGTTCAAAGATTTTTTTTGTTGCTGCTACAACTTCTCCCACCTCTGACATTGAATTTAAGTCTTCTCCTGGGGGCTCAGAAACTAATCATCATCATCAATTAGCTGCATGTTAAAGTAAACCCACTGTGATAAGAAACTGTAAGCGTACATTTGTAACTTGCTTTTTTTTTTATATTCTCAATTTGAGCAAAAAAAAAATCCAAAACTGTATAAAAAGTAATTTAAAATATTTTTTAAGAAAGAAGGTTCAAGTTACCATTCTTTAACCAGCTATGATTGTGTACAACCTCTTCTTTTGAGAGATAGCTGGGAGGGAAAGCATACAGCAACATGCAGCTTCAACAAAAAATAAGAAAGCTGTATTATGAATATAGGTCTGAAAGAGTTCCCTCCTATGGTGGTAGTTTCTAATTACCTGTGGCATCAATGATTTAGCAATCATGTATGATTCTTCGGCTTCTTTAGTTTTGTTTAAGTTTTTGTAGGTTCTTCCTACATTCATGTGGGCACCGATATCATCTTAATAAAGAAAAGAATAAAACTTCAAATACTTCATGCACCGAGTATCATGAAAAATACCTATGCTTTGAAGGTGGGGTTAAATACAGGTACTGCATAAAAACCAACAAAAAAAAGCAATTCTAAATTATTTTTCATCTTAATTATGAAGTTAATAATTTAACCATAAACTAAAGATGTGTTACAAAGTTACTTGGGAAATTGTCAAAAATTATAGGTCATATTTCCATTCATCTGTCTTTAATCTCTTGCTATAGTAGAGGCACATAAATTGAAAGTTATTTGTTAGGTTTCTAAAACGAAAAAGCAAAGGTTGTTTAGTATTACCTAGAACTTCTTTTGCAACAGTATGCAAAACAGAGTAAATGTGCTTTTGGATACACCCTAGTTTTTTTTTTTTTTTTTTATACTCTTCCTTAGTATTAAATAAGAAAGTTAAATAATAATAATTAATTATGCTTCAAAATGAATTACAGGTTGGATGACGTTCTTTTTGAATGGACTTAAATAATGGCTTTAAATGGAAAGTCTTTGCATCATTATACAGATAGAAACTTTCACTGAGGACTTTTCGGGGGGGGGGGGGGGTTTTT
>VXAA01007190.1:37163-64763 GCA_013399115.1 Anseranas semipalmata
CCCCCCTCCCCCGCCCCAGCCCCGACATATTTCTAAAGCAAGGTGCTTATTCCACATTGTAAGATTTTTTAGAGCAGTGACTCCCAATATTTTTGTAGTAAGCCACACTGCTGCCTAATTTTCCTCCATATCTGTCCTACCCTGGATCCTTGTTTTCTGTCACAACACTTCTATTTTTGCCACTTCGTAGTGGGATTTGTGATAATACTTTCTCCTCACTCCCACAGGGTATCACCGATTTCTCCTTATCCAGTGCTGTCAGCTTTGGCAGCACCAGTTAGCACAAGTCATCCTGCAAGGCCTCACTTCTAATGATAGCAGACAACACAGACTGGGAACTGCTGCCTTTCAGTTTGTCCAAACAAGCAGTAGGATGTCACTGGGGTAACAAGGGTAAAGCATCCAGGTCAGGGGAATCATTTACAGATCAACGTAGAAGACAGCAGAAAACCTAAGGTCCACGCAAAACATGCTTTTAGAGCAGAATCTCCAAAGGAGAAAGTCTTATCTAAAACATTCTTTAGTTAAACAAATACTGAACAGTTCTTATGTTCACACCTAGCACTTAAACTCTGAAAATTTTGTCAGTAACAAAGATACTTTCACATGCTGCAGACTGATATACATGTGTTACATAAACACCAGTCAGTAATCACCTTTGAATGAAGTACAAATCAAATCTAGCCAAGATTTTTTTTTGCCTAATCCTTAAAAAAGACTTTAGCAGACAATATCGCATTTATTTATTGAAAAGAGGTGAGATATCCAGGCAGTCCATTTTGTAGCAATGTGTAATGTAAGCTACCTTGCATTCTGAAGTGTTTGGTGCCAAAGTTATTTAAAATACATATATATTTTTTAAATGAACCTTGTAATGCCCTAAGAATAACAACAACAATGGGAGGTGTTGGGGAGGAATCTCAGTATTTAGTATTAGCAGGACTATTTTTCTTAAGAGGCAAAGGCTCAATGTACTGAGGTATCTCCCCTTTCTATCAGATTTAAGAAACTCCTCCTGCACTTCTATTTATTCAGTTTCTGTAATAAAAGTCAAAATACAGAAATTCATAATTTACAAAACAAAAAAGATTATGTAATGTTTATCCTTTTCTTAAAATTTGGTTCACTCTCCAAATCCAAGTTCAAGAAAATTTTAAACCGATTACTCCCAAATAATTACAAAAACATCTCTTTTTGGTGAAATGGTCTGACCTAAGATGGCAAGCTGCTATCAACTAAACTATGATCATATTAAAAAAAGCTTAAGGGCCATGAACTCACAATAAAATCTTATTAATCAAGTCACGAAAATTTTAAAGAAAACAACATTTCACATCAAACACGTTGATCTTCAACAAAAAGATTTTAAGATTTTTACCTAAAATACTAGGTTGTATGTATAATAACTGAATTAAATACTTTATCCTTTCACCTCACAAGCTGTACATCACTGACATTTCACAAGTAAGACTGTGGCACAGACTGAAAAGACTGTGAAGTTATCTGTTAAAATACTATGGACTTCATTTCACACACAGCACAGCAAAAAGTAACTTCTAGTCTACCTTGTTTGTAGCATTAAGCTCAACCACAATTCAGTAATTTTTGAATAATTAACAGTTCTTAAACAGACTAACTCATGATGTCAACCTTCTGACCGCACCCAACATACATACAGACAAATTAAATCCAAAATATTTGCTGATGCAGAAGTGTTTTTTCCCTAATAAACTGCCTAATAAATGTCTATCCGCTAAAGCAGCACTAAACTCCTCTACAGGAAAAGCAGCCAGTGTACTACATTTTCAAAGCAATGCTGATGATGATGCACGTCTGCTTACAAATGAAAATATCCACTGGTCTCCTAAGTTCCTTGTTGTCATTTGTTCACACCACGTGACTGCTAAACAATTACTCTTGGTCATTCAGTAAGAACTTGATGCAGAACAAGAGGTGCAACACAATAAATTCACACTGGTAAAAGCTCTACTGGGAAAGCGTGCAGTTATAAATATGCTTATCTTTTATTAAATAAAGGAGATATGAATTTAACCAGTTACAGATAAACTTACCATACCTTTTATTTGATAATTTCTTCCATCCATGTGCTACCAGAATGCAGAATCCCATGCTAGGAACATACAACACACGTTCTGCTACTACAAATCCAACAGGAAAGAAGAGGTTTGATGCAGGAATGAATGGTAGCACTATTAAGCAGAGTGCCTAGAAAAGAAATGCAAATGAATTAGTAAGCAAGATATGGCAGTGACAGACTGTACTCAACAGACAAATTATGAAGCAATTACAAAAACAAACAAAGTCAGACATACATGGTAGATGTTTTTTTTTTCTTTTAAATATTAAGATCTGTTTTACTTTGAGACCACTCTGAACATGGCATGTTATAACCTGCAAATGACACTCTTATTTAACAGCCTACAAGTTTATTTGATTTTCTATACTACAGAAAAGAGCAGCTGTAAGACAAAACACTAGGATCAAAGGTCAAATTCAAAACAGTGTTTTAATAAGAGCTCCACATACAAAAACATGACAGACCTAGAACCTTGGACACTGTCTTTCACAACAATTAGAAGTTATATGACGCAAACAGCAGTTCCTTTTACAATTAATTCCATTTCTAATTTCTGTTAAAAATGTGAATAACAAAAATCAGAATCAACCACTGAATTAACATCTATGTTTAGATACTGCACTACAGGCACCCTGAAATATCTAAAATGACAATGAACTTATGAACTACCCTAATTTCAGCTGTTAGGTTGTAGACAGACATCTTAACAAAAGGTGGGTGTCTGGGGGGGGAACATTAAAAGACAGAGAAACCCATCTGCTGCAAAGGAATTGGATATGACCAATAATTATAAATAATTTCTATTATTAAATAATTATAAATAATTATTTCTAAATATTGCCTCCAAGGTACAAAACAACAACAACAACAAAAAAACAAAAACAAACCTCTACAGATATGGAATACTTCTTTGAATAAAGTGAAATGAATTTTCTAGAAATTTGCAATACAACTAGTTGTCATCTTCTGTCTAGGTAAGCATAACTTTAAGCACCTTTTGTATGTTAAAATAGTCAACATATCCAGTATGAAATAATCTAGGATTTCACATATAAAAATGCAATACTTTCAAGTTTTATCTCATTTTTCACGGGGCCAAGAGTATGCACATGGATTATTAACACAGCTCAAGTGATCCACAGAAATTTAATTGAGCCTTGAAGAAATTACAAGCACAATACATAAAGAATATGTTGATTACTTGAGGACAAAATTGAATTTAATGCCATTTCACATTCCTCTCCCTTTATCCTTTACATTTTTATAGCACATGCTCCTTACAGAGCACCTACCAACCTATCTTGTCAACAAGTAAAAGCCCCAACATGGCGCTCTAATATAGATTTCTGTAATCCACTTCGAAATGCAGGAATCCATCATGCTATCCACAAGCCAGTCTTCTGTACCACTCTTTCATTCAGTTACAGGAAACGTCTTCACACTTTTGGGAGGGACGTGAGGGTTAGAGTCACTCTATATTTAATTGTTTCCAGTAGCTGAACACATGCAGTACTACAAAAGTGAATCTACAAAAGCATGTTCCAAGTGTGCTTTAGCAAAAAATGTGCTGTTTTGCAGATCTTTTATTTAAGTTATTCACACTGCGGTAAACTTTAAAATGTGTAAGGCTTGTACATATGCTTAAATGAATTAATTCATTTTATGAAATCTTCTGGGACACTTATTTGAAGAAGTCATCTCTTAAGATTTTCAAATTAGTGTTTTACATTTTTGCTTAAATAAAAAAAGTTTTTTTCTTTTTTTGTGCAGTAAGGACATTGGTCCACAGCCCCAAGGTCAACATATGTACAGTGAAAGCCACCATTTTCCAGTGGGTATGAGTGGAAAGGATTCTGCAGCTGATATAGCAAGTGCTTGGTCAGTGCTGAGCGCTTACAATATAGGCACCTAATAAAAAGGACTGTCCATGTTTTTTTGCATGTTTTGCTCTGTGCAATTTTTCTGATGGCAAAATGTTACACAACATTTTGCTGAACTTCTTTCAGCCCTTTTGGCTCTCCTCAGTATACCGTCCTTCAAACACAATTTCGTAAGTGACAGACTCAAAGCGCCAGTGCAGATAAAAATTTGTTCTCTTCTGTTCATTCGCTCCCTTTATCACGGTCTTTCAGCAGGTGTGGAGGCTTGGTTGAAAAATATCTTAGTCAAGGTAACTGAAAAACCTAGAAGAGACAGAAACATTTACAGTATGCAGGATGCAAAAAGCACGTGACTAAAATATCACCATAAACTATGAAGAATAAGTGAACTGCTAAATGACTATTCAAAAGTTCACAAGCAAACATTTCAAAGCCTGAGATGTAACCACAGGGAGTACAGAAATACATACTGCTAAATTTAGAAGTACTGATGTCTCAGCAGATACATCACTTAAAAGTGCTAAAAACTTTCTCCAAGAAGCCTAAGGCTACCTGTCTGCTCCTGACATTTGCACAGTAAAAAAGCCACCAAGGTTTGTGGCTGAGTAGCCTGGAATGCTGTCTCATCATAACGGAGGGCTGAGAAAGGACAGTAAAGCTCTCGTTTGGGACACTCAGCAAGTATCAAAAGAGATAAAAAGCTTGTATTAAAATTTTGCCAGCCAACAAAGGAATGTCTATACCCAAAAGATTTCATTTAAAAAATACAATCCATAATCACAGTTTGATTCTGAAACCTAGTAAAAAGCTACCAAAGTAATTCTAGATCTGTACTATTCTTAGTACTGAACATTTTCAACATTTATATCGTAACTTATTTAAAAAGGTCACTTAGCCTGACAGTCAAGTTATCTGACTGTTCAAAGGTATAAACTAAACACAAAATGCAAGAGAATTTAATTTCTCATACATTGTTTCTTGGACATCTCCTTCATTAATGTCAAAATAATTGATTATTTCCAGCAGCATAATGACATCAACCCGCCAAAGCATTTGTTCTGACTTGTAACACACAATCCCATTTTTTATTAGTTTAATATCGTCAGTTGGTAAAATAAATTGGCTACTTCGAAGAAGCAATTTATCTGTTTTGTCCTCTCACTGTTCCATTATTTCAAAAAGGCAATTTAGGACCTAAGGCAAAACAAAGTAGAACACAATGCACCCACTTACGTGAGGTACTCTTTGTAGAGATGACTGGTATCAAACAGATGCTGACTGGAAACGGGTCCTTCAACTTTTCCATCTCTCATTAATGAGTTCACTCTGTAAGACTACTTGTGGAGAACTGTGGAACGTCCACTGTCACTTGTGGACTTGGGAGGAGGAATCCATTTTTCTGTCTTGTGTCTCAAGAAGTACAGCACCCACATCCATATCCACATCAGCAAACACAGAAAGACATGTTAAGACATACTTGCAGCCTCCCTTCTCTCTTGCATTTTGGATCCGTCTCCTTTGCATTTTATTTGCAAAGTCCAAATAAACATCTTTATTTCTGCAGCAGGTTTAAAGTCGTACTATTTCCGATTTCATGAACAAAAGTAACTTGAAACTCTTCCCTTTGTTCAGGCTTCAGCAAGAGACCCGAGAGTCTCACGGGTCTAATGGAAGAGCCAAAACATGCTAGAGATTTCTAAAGGCAGAAGCTCTTTACAAAGCCCTTTATTACTCCTTTAGAGCAACATTTGTTAAGAGTTCAAAAACAGTGTGAACATTCATGCTTTCAACTATGTTGTTCCGAAGACACCTTCATCCGAGGTGGCATCCATGCAGACAAACAGAATTTATACCTGCCAGGGAAGTACTTTAGTTTGACCAGCACAAATTCAGGCTTTTATTGGAAGAACTGAGAACCAAGCGTGGAAAAAAGTTTTTCAAAAACAGTATTTCAACATAGCTATCTGGAAAATTGCCATAAACTGTATAACTTGGTTTCACTAAACAAAGATTCAATTTCTTCATTTTATAGATTGAACTATGATCTCTCCAGAAGCCACAGGGAAGAACCTGTTCTCTCCCTCTCTCCCCCATGACAGAATATCCTGTCTACATCAGGACATTAATGGTTTACTGGTAGGCAGAAATGGCTTTTGGCCTACACACTGCTGTTGCAAGTTATAACAATTAATTTTCAGTATTTTATATTCCATTCTCATTTTCAAAGAAATTAACGTGTTTAGATGTGTGGAAAAAAATCAGCATTATAGAGATGGTTATATACACAATAAAGGTATATGTGAAACAAAAATAACTTCCCTTAAACAGCAATTATACTGTGTTAAGCTACATTGTAGATCACAGGCTTGACTGAATGATCTCAGAAGACCCTTGCTATAAAAAACACTTGGAATAATAAGAAAAAAAAAGCCCTTGAACAAAACCAAACCAACTTACAACAATGTTGAAAACTCCATTAACCCTTCTCTCTTCCGAACTTTACAAGTTAGGAAGTAAAGGGAAATGCAGGGAAATAAAGAGCCTTAAAGTTCAAGAGCCGTCTTCTGAAAAAGGGTGACATATACATTTCCACGACTATCACTGTATTGGATAAAAATTGTTTCAGCTTATATAAAAAGGAAGATTAAACTACTTATTTACATTTAAGTACTGTAAAACTATAATTTTTTTTTAAAGACAACATTTAATTATCTATTTAAATACAAATTGTCCAATAGCATTAAACTGTGATTTTCTGGGTATGTCATCTTGCACATTTATTATATTAATAAGCTGTTTCTTTTGTTCATACACTGTTTCCAAATTCAGGACTAGAAGCTTCATCAGCTATACTGCAGATCATTTTCACCAATTTTCTAAGGAAACAATTTGCCTCGCTCCCATGACAAGAAAAAAAATCATATTAATCAGAACTATGTCAGGTCTCTGAAACACATCAAAGTTTGTCTGCTGATTAGCAAAGAAATTCTTAGCTTTAAATTATGCATGAACATTCCCACCCATCTGAAACTTCTGTTGGCTAGCCTTACATATTAAAAAAAAAAAATACAGGATTACTGAGGCAAGCTCTGATTCATGCTTGTAGGTTTGTTGCAGGCATAACTGCACCACTGACTTAATGAGAAACGCAGTATCAGTTAATCATTCATCCTGTGAGATTTTGCACTGGCCGCAATCAAAAAGGTGACTCTTTTTGGATGAAAAATACTAGCTCATTTGCTCCTTCCCATTTCCTCCAAAATACTCTTTCCTGTGAATCCATTTCAATTATAAGGTCATTTATTAGTGAAAAACAGGAAGTGATTTCATAGCTGACAAAACTAGTTTTCCCTTAGAATATGGAAAAGGCTACAGAAGAATGCCTTTATTAAAGAAGAAAAAAAAAGAGGCAAACTTATATCCCTAAATGCCAAAATAGTCCTTTTATATCTATCAGGAAAAAAAAAAAATCAATTTACTTGCTAAATATGCAGAATAATTACTGACATTAAATAAAGTAGAGAGTTTGCAGGATGGAAATGCATTCTGATCCTTAAATTTAAGTTCTACTGAAAACCCCAGTTTGCTAGCCAAGTTCTGAATACTTGAGAATGGCCACAGTACAGTTGGCAAATAAATAACAATAGCCATTTTTATTCTCATCTCATCTATTCTCCATCTCATCCCTGACAGGGTAAACATACTTAACGGCAATTTAACAGGCTTATTGCTACAACTATTTTTCTCTTTTCTTATGTGCTCATTCTAGCCCAAGAGAAGATGCGTGTAACATCACTGGGCCACCGCAAACTAGGCATGTGATCAAACATCCTGAGACAGTTATATTCCTGGGGGAAGGGGAACAAAAAAAACACGCAACATTCATACCATCAGTACAGTTTTGGAGGAATCCCCAGGATATCGGAGACTGAAGACAATCAAAGATCCCAGAAAGCAAAAGAATGTAAGGGTGGCAACATTTCTAACATCTAACAAAGACTCCACGAGTGGAATAGTTCCCATTGTCCAGTCACAGCATAATTCTGAGGGGTTGAGAAGAAGCCAAGCATTTACAGGGAGGAGGTAGTTGAAAGTCAGCTGCCTTGCTGGAGATGGACTTACAGCAGCTGGGTTATCAAACCTAAAGCAAAATAAAGGAGAAAAAACAGCTTTTAATGAAAACAAGTTATGGCCTTCATCGACTTTATGACCAGAAGTCAGCAAACTCTAGATTCATAGCTAGAACTGCCAATTACAGCCATGTACAATATCCTAACCTTCCTGCATTTGTCAGGTGTGCAATTTGGGAACCACGCATGATGACGCATCTCATTGCAGGACAGATCCTCCTCCGAGATTCTTTAAGGAAGTTGTTTGGGATATAATCGGCACGTTTCAACAAACAGAATGACTTACACCACTCTTCCTGAAGTTAAGTTCAATGGTCCTTGTTTATGTTTTTAAAAATTTGCCTGATCTTTTAGGGATAAACATTAGATTCTTGTATTTTTACATTACTTCACATTTGTATGTGAAATTAGTTTTTCAGTTCTACCAGTATTCATGTACATTTATCCTCAAGCACTGTATCTGAAGTTAAGCATGCTTTCTGCATAGCACATGTCTAAAACCAAAAAAAAAAAATCATATGTAGATGAGGAAAAACTTGTTAGAAGTTCTCAAGTACTCAGCCAAGGTTCAAATACATAGCCAATATAAAAAAATATTTCTGTAATAAAACTCAATTTCTGGATTATTAGAGCCAATTAATGACCTTTTTTTTTTTTTTTTTTTAAATTAATGCCTGTTCAGATACCTCAGTATTTTGGATATTTGTGTCAACAGGTACTCAAATATACCAGTTATCAATTTCAGAAAAATTGTGGAATTGTACAGCCATTGCTCAACAATAGTAAAATAACATATCGACACTTCAGGTGAAGTATCTTTCGCCATTTTATTCAGACACCACTAAGCCACATCTCATGTATCATTATCTGATAAGAGACACTTTCCTATTACCTTGTAAACACCGGAAGTTGAGACTGGATAACCTGGACTCTGACAACAACAAGGAGCAGTGTACTGAACATTAGGACTATGAGCTTCAACAGTGTTTGGAGCATGGAAAAAGGAATACTGCCCTTTCCTCGAAGAATCTGCACAGCTGTGTCCAACAGCACTGGCAAGGTATACTGCAAAGGAAAAGGTGTTTTTAATCAGCGTATTCAATAATTGAGGTAAATACCAGCTACCTAATCCTTCTGTTGTAGTTCTTTTGGTTTTCTGTAAATGCATGCTCCAAATAGTTACTTAACTCAGCTTCACAGAGGTTTCGTATGCTCACCCCCAAAGTCCACCATTCTAATAAAAATAATTCAAGTGTTATTGCTAACACTATCATAGGTGAACTCATATGCCTGCAGTGCCATATGTTGCACTAACAGATGTAAAAATGGGTAACATCTTCAAACAGAGAGTTCAATAAATAAAATGACAAAGAAATAATTTTTCAAAAATAAATCACTATTTTTAGAATTATTAGTCCCTTTGAAAACCTGTCCCATGAACAGAATATCTAGGTACAGTAGAAATACTATTTACTTCTTGATTAGCCCAGGCTTTCTATTTTATGCCTCTACTGCAGTAACCCGTCTGTCCCTGCCTCATGAATGTTATGACCTTGCACATTATGTATCCTAATTGCTTCCCTGCATGCTGACTTCTTTTCCTATGTCTTCACATCTTGTGCTAGGGATGACTTATTGCTTCACATATGCTGGCTGTCTGAAATACAGATATTGATAGGTTTTTGAGAAGTGGTCAAACTCTCAGTTCATGCTACACCTGTGCCCTCAGCAGAAGTCCCAGTTTGGATTTTATCTTTTCAACTCAACTGACTTACACAAAATTGTTAAAACTTTAATGAAACTGAGGATCAGATCAAAAGTTACTGTAAGAGAAGTAGTGGCTTGAAGTCTTTCCTTAGAAAAACAGTTTGAAAATTATATGCTTATTCACTAGACATACAAAGCCAATAGTTATAAACACACATATTTCTTCAAGCATGAAAATGTGATTTTGACATTTTAGCCTTGAACATGTCACGGCAGATGATCTTTCAGCTTTTACTGTTGCAGCTTTTGTAAAATATTCCCTCAAATAATTAAGGTACGGTAAATTAAAAGGATGTTCTTAGAATATGTAACTATACATTTTTAAATTGCATATGGCTTGATTATAAAAAAGATGAAAATTATTTCACTGTAGGAAAATCGTGTTTCTCTATACAAAAGAGAAGTTAACAGTAACTTACGGACTTATCAATGCTCAAGGTGAAACCTATCAGATTAGAAATTAAATTTAAAGCTATTCTTAGAGCAACAAATTTCATTAAAGTATTACTGACTCAAATAAGACTACTCCAAAACATCTGGTTATTCATAAGCAAATGGTGAAATGCATAGATTGTATGTTCTTTATTTTTACTGAAGGATTTAAAAACAACCAACGCCCCATCTTTATTCATCTCAGACTTTAATCAAGACTATTACATGCTAGTCTTTGCAAACCTCAATCAACTAAAACCTTAGGTTTTCATTAAGACATCTCTTCCTCAAATAGATTTGGTAATATCTCTGCATGGCATGTAAAAGACAACTTAGAAGGCATTTGATTCCCTCCCCATCAACCATGTATTTTAAACATCAACTGAGTTAAAAAGAACATCTGAAAATGTTAACAGAACTATTAGCCTGAACTGACAAAATCAGTGGTGAAGTATCACACTTCTGAGTATTTAATAGATCTTTACAGAATTCTTGAGGAGAAATCAGATATTAATTTGAATATTGAACAACTTACCCCTTGAGCAATGAATACTTCATACACACAGCATATCCCCACCACCGTTATTCCTTGTTCTTTACACAGTGTTGCAACAGCTACTAGAAACACAGTCACCGCAATTGGAGTCCACACTGCAAATCAAGAAGACACTATTGAAACGTTTCCTCTTACAGCACAAAAATTTAATCAAATTATTTAACCTAAGAGGTGAAGATTGACTATGTATGAACACACACTATAAATTTATTCAATGTGAGTAAGCTTATAGAGTACATTCAAATGGCAATGTGCTATTTGTTATTATTGACAAAATTCTCAGTCTCACTCTACAGAAAATAATTTACAAGTTACCAGTTTTAAAACTGCCTCCCTTAAACTGAAAAAACTAACTAAAAGGCGAAGGTTAAACTTAGACCTTTTGATAGGAAAGCAAAAAAAAAAAAAAAAAATCTTTCCTAACTCACCAGAATACCTTTTCAAATGCATCATTTAAAGGAGGTCCAACTTTCACGAAGTCAAACTGCCGTTGGAAAAAAGACGCTAACCTCCTACATCTCTAACCTCCTACATCTCTACTGAAACTCTGCAGCTTACTTGGGACCATCTGAGGCATCTCAGCATGCTTCCGCTCATTTGCATTAACAGCAGTTAGTGCAAGAGTCCCCTTGTCATTAGCAAACTCTAGGTTCAAAAAAACAACTGAAAAACTGCTTAAGTCTTGAAGAAAATAAAAGGAAATTTATGACTGGAAGTACTACTACAGGAGTATCTTGGGGCTGAGGGTTTCTTTTGTACACACTTGTTGAATAACCAGTATATCCACATTACCATTTTAAGAGCTCTATTATCACTGACACAGAAATTAAGTTACACATATGTGTCTGTCATTTACCTATGGTATTATCTGGCCCTTTAGATTTAGTATATGATAAAAAAGCAGCTAGAAAAAAGATGGATGATAAAAGCTCCGCTCTGCCCACAACTCCAGTTACCTAAAAGAAAACAAAGAAAAAAAAACAGTATTATTCCTCTAGTGATTATTCTAGCACTAGCCTAGTACATGACCAATATACTATCAGGATATGCATACACACAAGAAAAGGCTAACAAGAATAAGACTGCTTTCAGTTCAATCAGTGCTGAAGACAAGAACACAATGATACAGGTGTCCATCAGACACCCGATGTGCCCATAAGTACCACCATTAATGAGACAGCCCAGAAAAGCTGTATTCTCATATCTTCAGTAACAGCACCCACAATTAGCACTTGAGACAGAATTGGGCAGAAAAATGACTACTTTCTTAGTAATACTTCGAAGAAACTAGTTTCCATCAATAAAAACTGTAAGTGAACAGGACAAGGTCTTACATACATATCCTGAAGACAGTGGCATATAGAAAATATGACTCATTTTTGTTCACACCTTTTATGACTGACTGAATGGAGCTGAATCTGAAAGAAGTGCTCACCTGACTGCTGCTATGGCAGCTCTGATCTGAGCAGTCAAAAGTTATCAATACATTGATGGCAACCTCTGAGCAATGGAGTTAAAGAATGACTCAGCTTTATTACAGGTTCAACAATTTTTTTAATGATAATTTGGTTGGCAACATTAGCATTGCAGGTACTGCCCCCTCTTGGTAATCAGACAGAGAGGAATGGATTTTATGAAAATGTGGAGAAGTGCTGAAATGAAGAAGGTTGTTTCAGAATCCCCAGTGAAGTACAGACTAATTTCCATATTTCCATTGCAGGATCTGCATGTTTTTTTTTGTATTTTTTTTCTTTTAAATCAATGGCACAACCAACAGCCATGGATGAAAGGCAAGTCACTATGTTAGTATCTATGGCAGTAGTCACTGGTCTGACCACAGTACCATTTAGGACTGCCTTTCCTCCCAATTTGCCCTCTTCTGCAATGCCTCTGCTTACATCCAGTCTTTTTTTTTTTTCCCCTCAGAGAAAACTGGTTTGAACTGGTTGAAAATGGTTTGAAACTGGTTGAAGCAGCATTATACCAAGGCAGATGATCATATTTGGCTCAGAAAACCGCATAGCTCACCACGTAATTATGATGCTGAAGTCTGACTCTCAGCCACCCAGATTGTGCTTAAAATTTTTAGTGCTAGGTACATTCTTGGTCAAGCATGATTGATCCAGCACAGCATAAAGAGAAAGTGACTCAGTATCCAAGGTCATAGAGTTAAAACAAACAAACAAACAAAAAAAAAACACCACACAACTATTCAACTCTGACTTTGAAATCATTCTCTTGTGCTTCTCTTGGGAGTAGCTTACATTTACCAAAGATCTCACTGAAACGTGCACAGATACAAATCATATTTCACAACTGACATGGCATCAGGGACTGTGTTAACATTTTGGGTAGTGTAGAGCTGTTTGCTTCAAAAATGTCTTAAGATGTCTCAGATGTTTCAAAGGTTCCTGGTCTGCATCACAAAATTGCCCGGCATTAAGGCAGGTATTGAGGAGAACTTGGATCTGTTGCAAGAGATCACAGGTAAAGCAAGTGTGTTGGCGTGCCTCCACACTCCCCAGCCAACAAAAGAGGCTATTTCTGGATACAAAGGTGACTTACAAAAAGAAAATTCCAGTATTTACAAGGTTAGTTGATATCCTGTGAGCTGTATAGGTGGTCAGCATGCCTCTGGCCAGAACACTAGCAAACTCGGTAGAGTGGCTAAACTGGAATTCCAGAGACAAGGACAAATGAGACTATAATGTTGTTACTCAACCAGTTTCTTCAAAATTTTTTCCTCAGAAAATGATATATTACCTTCTCAAGAGCCCAGTTTCCCTCTGAAGTCGAGCAGAAAATTTGTCCTCTGTTTATCCTGCTCTGATAGTTTTTCCAGAAGAAATCCATTTATCACCAGACAGGTAAAGGTTTGAAATTTGTATGTATTGTATCTCCTATTTCAAACTCTTGTACAGGGGCGTAATAAGTAGAAGACTAAATTTAAGGAATTCAGTTCAGATACTTTTCAAATATCAAAAGAAACAAGAGGTACCATCGAATACTATGAAAACTAGGAATGAGGCCTGTTCTGGAGTTCTTATCAAAGTCTGAATATGCTTCTTGGCACCCAAGTGCCAACAAAAAATACAGCTTGCTATTACCTCATCTCGTTACGAACATGCACAAATCACAACTTCCAACTGTAAGAATCCTTTTTTGATTGCAAGTTACATGGAATTCTCCATGCAAACACTTGAAAAGATAGTATGTCTCAAAATCAGAAGGCTTACATTGAAACATATAGGGAAGAGGAAGAAATTTTTTGTTGTTGTTGTTGAATATCTAAGTACAACAGCAGGGGAATTCAATTACAACTTCATTTAATTCTCAGAGTATATAAGGGTTTTAAGTACAACACCAAGTTCTAGTAATTGCATAGTCTTAAAGTGCCCTCATGTGGTTAATATCAAGAATTGCATACATTACCAAATGATTTTGCTTCGTAACTTTGTAATACAACACCTTACAGAATAACCTTTCATTGCACATTTGATAGGATTTGTACAACTTTTTGGTAATTATTGCATAGTACTAGAAGCAACTAACTGTGTTACTGTTATATCATATAGAATCTGACAGTTCAAGCAAGATAAAGAATAACGTGATGCATAGAATCATAGAATGAAAGTGATAAATTTATCACTAAGCCATGAACCAGTAACACGAGACACTAGCAACTTGTTAATGCTCCTGTAAAGATGCTACCACATTTGTAACAAACAGGCAAAGCCAAACTTTGAAACTTAAAACTTGTTTTTTAAAGAAACAGAAAAGTGAGTGAAATGAACAAATTACTTAACCCATACTTTGCCCAAGATTTTATGGATTTTCTGTTTTCAAGCAAAAATTTTTAGGCATTTAACTTTTGCAATTTTAAACATGCCACTATCTTCTTACAGAAAGGACATATTAGTAGCTCTGATAGCAGCCAATTATAAGCCTCATGAACTTATTTCCTGTAAAGATTTGCTCAAAATACATAAAAGTAGGCTTCTGAATTGCTACTGAGGGATTTTTGTCTTAAGAGAACAAGAAACAAATTAGAACTCTGAGATAACACCTCCAAAAAAGCAAAACGTTACAATATTTTCAATTTTCTGAAAATTACATCAGGCTAAGGAAAAAAAAAAGTATAGGAACCGGCTTCGCCACCAATGTGAAATGGAATCTAGGTAAGCCAATATATGTGATATGGAAGTAACAGCAGAGAATTCTACAGAACTGCTTTATCAGTGTTTCTGCTGGAAACAAATCTAATGAATCACAAGACTATTTACTTCTCAATATTGCAAGAAGTCTGGTTAAACATTAAGAAGTACATAATCAGGCAGTTTGTATAAATAATGCTTTTCATAGCTGTGAAACACTCCTTTAGAATCAATAGAAAGATAAATATGAGAAGCATATGTATTTCTTCTTTCTTATATTGGATACTTTCTATTATAGAAGGTTCAAACAAAGACACTAAGCTGAATGTAGTATAGCAATAACAATCCTAGAAAGATTACCCCCCTATATCTATCTCCCTACCTGCTGGGGTAGATATAGTGACATAAAGAAGGAGGATAGAACAGACTGTGTGATTAGCTAGAAGAAAGTGCTTAACAAATGAATTGAATTAATGAAAATGAATTAAGAGATATTCATACATCGTACAACGCTAGATGGAGCATCCATGCAAGCTAAAGTAGTTGTCATCATACAAGTGAAATGTTCATGGCAGAGACTAAAGTTATTAAATAACTAAATGAATTTTTCTTTAATTATTTATCAGTAGCTGCATGGAATACCAAACAACTCTGAGCATTACAGTCAGTCACCTCCACCACTCTTTGCAAACGGCAGAGTAAATGATACATGGAAAAGTCACACATATTTGGAGTTATACATAAACATATATATGTTTATCTAGTAAACATATTTATACATTTATATAAACATATACAAATATATAAACAGATGCACAAAACATGACATAAAGGTTAAAAAAAACACAACAAATTAAGCACATCGCATTTTTACCTACCGCTTCAGTATGTATTGGGTGCACTGCAAAGAGCAAGGATGCAACAATGCTACTCTTGTTGTCCAGAAAAAGCTTACAGACCTTGAGGAAGACTACACAAACCACCCCATGAAAGATGAGATTTAGGAAGTGGTAAGAAACTGCATTTAACTCGCTGAACAAGTAGTTTAAACGAAACGTGAGAACTGTGAGTGGCCGGTAAGATTTATGACTCCTCTCCTAAAAGGAAATAAATAAATCAGTCACTACCATATTATATAAGTACTTTCACTCCAAAATATCTTTCTAAAAATCTATGCCTTCAAGATTTCTCTCCACTGTTCTCAGACATCTACCTTCAGAATAAAAACCTAAAAATCAGTAATACTAACAATAAAGTCTAGTGAATTAAATGAAAACTCAATTTTAAATAAGTTGTTGAAACCAAGAAGTTAGTTCTGACTGCTTTTTCCACCTTCCACATAGCTTTAACATATTATTCAAGTGTTTTGATCAATCTGACATTTCACCTTTTAGATCAATATTTTTAGAAAATAAAAACTTTGTGCATTCAGATAAATCTATTACCTACACATTTGCAATATGTCTACCAGCCAATGTGTCTATGTTACTCCCAGTTACTGTAACTGTGCCGGTTAACCCCTCCATAAGTCTTTTTAAAACCCTAAGACCCTCCTCCTATGTTGGATGAGGAAAACAAAATGAATTTATCAGCTACAGACTATTGATCTTTTGCTGATTATGTCTGTAAAACAAAGGTAAAAAAAAAAAAAACACTAAGAAAACACTGGAGGAGGTAAGGGGGAGAAATTGCACATGCGTACAGACAAGAAAAACACATGACAAAAAATAATTTAAAAGCTGTAAACATTCAAATTAACCTGACTTATTTTGTTAAGTTTTACCTGATTTTCATTTGCTTTCTAAGCGCAAAAATCAACATTGGAAGAGATGGCTTTCTCCTGCTCTACATGGTTAGGGGGTCTTTGTAGTAAAAAGATACTGAAAAATACTATTTGACATTTTACTGGAGGGAGTTTAGGAACCCATGTACTCTGGATGACTACTGTACTAGATGGCATCTGAAGGAGTCTGGAAGCTTTCGTTATAGGTTTTTATAAAAAATATGCATCAAAGTCTATTTGTAGAGCTAGCAATCAGTATCCCACAATGAACTAACTTGGTGTATTACAGACATATGAAAAAATGAAGATTACAAGGTGGAATGCCTGGATACGCAAAACACCTATGACTGTCATTTTTTTCATTTGTTCATCAATGACTTTCATGAGGGACTTTCTAAACTTTATGTAAATCCTTTAGCCACTGCTATAGAATGCTGTTTATCAACAACTTTAGTGCCAATGCAGCTTTTCAGATAAAAATGTAGTGACTCAACATAGGCTACAAACCAAAACCTCTGAATTCACATAAAGAAACTTACTCAGATAAATTTAATGGATTCAATCCCTATTCTCCAACTCCTAGATTTGTTGTTTAAGACTATTAGCTTTCCTTCCGGACTGAAATTAGAAATAAATACTGCTGTATGTCAATGTCTAGGTTTTATGAGGAGAGAAGGGAAAATAGTCAGATTTGTCCAATTTCTGTATTGGAACTAGATAACACACAATCCTGAAGCACAATATACAACCTTCATTCTCTTACAAGTTCTTTTACTGAATAAAAGGAAAGAATACAAGTGACATCTGTTCCTGATCTGATAGTACAAAATATGAACATCACCATATTCCATCAGATATAAACTACTCTGTTAAAACCATGTTAGGGGAAAAGAAAGTGTAAAAAACAACTATAATTTTTTTTTCCCCATTTCCTCAAACTGTTCTACAGACAGTTTACCTCAGACATTGGAGTCCCCCAGAAGTCATTCTGAAACAGATTTTTTAATGGAGTAGAAGGATGTAAATCTTTGTTGTCCAAAATTGCTGAAACATCATCAAAAACAAAGCCACAGAAGAGACTGTTCCAGTAGCAGGCTGCCACCACACCAACTATTAGTGCCACTTCCTTCAGGCTTATATCAGCCATCTTCTCTAAGAGCTTTCATGGACAAAAGCTGAAATAGACAGAACGAAACTTGAGTAGTTTTATCGATTAAAAACTAAACTAAAAGTCAAATTGAGACTTCCAATATTTTATAAGTTAATGACACTACATATCTAAAAATCAGTAACACAAAACTTTCCTCAAATCTCATTCATTTTTACACAATTTAGTGTTTAAAAGAAGTACTTTCATTAACGAGTCTCACCCCCTAAAAAGCCCTCGCACAAACTGGATACACTCTCTTACTGCATTTCACATTTTACTAATAAAGTAAAACTGAAGATGATTTGTGATATAATTTGTATCAGACAGTTGTGCAGTTTGAGTGAATGCTATAAATTGGAGAACTGGGAAAATTAAGAGCTCTAGAACCCTGAGTGAATTAACATGCTGACACTCACAGAATAACGTTGTAAAAAGAGCAGACAATGTGTTAATTATTCATGTTTTTTTACATTGAAAGGTGTTTCTCACAAAACATTTCAAAATTCAATTCAAAAAACAAATTCCAAACATTCTGAAGAACAAACACAAACCTTGTAGAGCAAGAACATGGAAAGAAGAACATTAATGATAATAAAAAGTTAAGCTTACCATTGAAGCTCACACTTTGCTCTTTTGCATTCTTTGTAAAAGTTCACAAAAAGGTCTTTTCCCCAACTCTGCCAACTGCGCCGAAGTCAACGAATGTTCACAAGAGTCCTGTCTCAAGAAAAACAGTATACAAGGAAAACACCAGAGATGAAACTTATATTATTTTATTCTATCTTGCATAAACTTCTTAATCCCTATAAATTATTAAATAGTAATTTTATGACTATTTCATAAATAATACATAGGTGGCCAGGTCAAAAGTTCAACTTACTATGTATCAAGTTGTTTGAAAACGGTTTTGCCCTGGTATAATAAGCAAGAAGGCAATTACAGTACAAAGGCATTCTTTTTGACCACTGTTTGACACAACGTGGCTTAGTGCCAATTGTTTGGACTAAAGATATTGAAAGGCTAGAGACAGTTGAAAAGTGACTTAGTTTTAAGAAAAAGGAGAGATGACTGAACAAATTATATAGCATTTCCCACAAAACTAGAAAGGGGGGAACATCTGTAAGGACACAGAATAGGTAATATTAGACAACGTGGATCCATAAATATGTGAAAACACCAGCCTTGTATCTAGCAGGGTTCACACATTAAAGCCAATTAGTTATTTGAGAGCTATAAAGTGTTTGATTCTCCTAAGTCCTGCAGTGCTGCTTTTTGTTTGTTTGTTTTGTTTAATGTTATGTACTTTTTAAAAACAGTGTTCAAATTAAAGTATAACATTCTGTAAAAAATAGGTGAGCAAAGGTATCTCATCCAGACAGGTAATATCAGTCGTGGTTTGCAGCCCTGGACTGACAGCATGACAATCACCTATTAGGACTAGTGGTAAAGGTAAAGGACCAGTGGTACTGCAAGGGACACATGCAACAGTATGCGGGTGCAGTTATACCAATACCATGACAAGGATCACTTAAAAGAAATCAGAACCAATTCATTCACTGTTACTCACATAATGGCAGCAAAGGTTTTCTCTTTTATAGTACTTGGAGCACTGGTTATTGCTGGTACTTCGACCAAGAAAGCCTTTTTTCCGTTGTCACCACCTTTGTAATAAATAAGGTAAAAAACTAAGTTAAACGTCAAAGGATGCTTTTACATCTTTATGCCAGCCTGGATCAGAGTACTTCAGAAGAGCAAGCCAAGACTAACTCTGAACATATTTGTCGTCTTTCCTGGCAGCCAGAAGTCTTATTAAAAACAAACTAACAAACAAATAAAAACCAAAGAATACTACAGGAATACATGAAAAGACAGCCCCTTTTTGAACTTCAACTCCACAGGGGTTTACACAGGTCCCCCCCACCCCCAAGAATGCAGACAAGAAGAATCTGATATTCCCCAGTCTGCAAGAAACAGTTTGAATTTCCTTGCTTAAAACAGCTTCTGAACAGTGCACTTCCTACTTCAAGCTCACTAGTTGTACTGAAAAGCAGTGACATTTGAAAGGACCTACAAGGAGCACATAATGATTTTTTGACCTACAAGTCTACATTGCTGAAATACTATGTTCTAAAAATTAAGGGATGAGGTAATACTGCCATGCAGAACCAACCTTAAGATTTAAATCCCCCTTTAAGAAAATGCATCATTAGGGTCACGTTTTTGGTGAGTTGAGACTTCTTTATTAACAGTGTAAGTTTACTTTTTGGTTGGAGCAGCAAGTCCTTCCAGATACTGCTTTGAGTCTCAAAGAGTCTAATTCTGAGGTAATTCTTAAATGTCCCTATTTCAGAAACAGCTACTGCTACACAGCAAGGAAGAAATGGAGATAGATTCCTAAGCAGAGACTCCTATCCAAAGGAATGAGTTTATCCAACTTTAACTGCTAGCTCAACTACTTTCTGTAGGTCCTCACTTTTCCCTACACAGAATGTACGTTAACACAGTTACTTTATTTACCCTTTAATCCTAGGCAATTCTGGTGCTTTTACAAGTCTTTATTTTTGTTCTGAACTTCTTGTATTTCTTCCATCCAGAACTCTAATTTTATACCACTACTGACCACACTGTTCCCTGAGAATGCTACATTTACCTGCATGCCAACTGTAGGGAAAATACTGCTGTTTTCATTTGAATGAAAGGGAACTCTTAGGCATACAGAGATTAAAAGTTTAGCCACATGGAAAGTCTGGTTTAAGTGGCAAGCCCACTATCAGAAACATCTGTTTTAGAACTCTTTAAAAACTTTAACATCAAAATTTTCTTATTTGCTGCTTGCCCTCCCCTATACCTGCACATTTCAAATGTCACTAGTGCAAATACATGGCTATAATTTGTCCTTTTCAGACAAGTATTTGAGCCACAGACATTCCCGCACAATTCTTAACAAGTTACTAAATTCACTGTAAGAAGTAAACACATTCAACAAAATGCATTCTTCTGGTTTTAGCAACGAGTCACACAACACAGTGCTTGAGCTGCTGCAAGCTTGGTAATCTCAAATGCATCACACCATATCAGCCTCAAATTTTTGCAGTGTACAAAAGCATTCTTGGCAACAAAAGGGCATAACAAATCTGGAAGGGCCCCCCATTTTCCAGCAATCTGCTTCTAGGGCAAGCAAGAGAAAAATTGGAAATCAAGGCCAGGTAAAATCTGTACATTGCACAAAACTGCAGCACGGATAATTGGCTACTACTCACTTGCACTCTGGCATTCTGAGATCTAATTTTCCTGGAATCTATGCTAGAGATAAATAAAGTCAGGAAAATTACTTTTTCCATCTGGTCTGACTAGAGAGTAGTTTAACGTTCTTGCTGAATTAAAACATAAATATGGAAAAGGTGTTTTTGCTGTCCTTTATGTTAGCATGACAGGGAAAGGAAGACTCATCATCAAAACTAGTACTTCCTATCTACTGCTACGACTGAGTCCACCAACAAACTCTATACTCAGAATGCTCAACAATGAGTTAAGAATGCAAGACTAAAACTGAGGAAGGCTTAAAAAAGCTAATCTGTACTTGGTAAATCATGCAAAAGTATGTCTGCCATTAATCTCAGAGGAAAATAGCAATTGCTATCTGGCAGCCAACACTCTACGCATCAACTAATTGGTTGTCATTTTGATGTTGGAACGCAAGAAGGTACGTAGGGAGTACACAAGACAAAGAAACTCACAGATCACAGATGTGCAAGACGTTGCTGAAGCCTTGGTATGACTGGGCTCCAAAAATAAGTCATGATGAGTGGATACACTCCCTTTCTCACCCAACAGACATACTGGAATTTGGTAGCAACCCAAGTATGGTCTTGCAAGTGCCAGTATTTCACTATTCCCAGTGAAGATCTGTAAAACATGCTGCTCAACAACATGTTAACACAGGCCTGCTGTGGTAGAGAACCACATTACTGACTGGTCCAACACATCTAAACAGGCTGACTGTCCCTCAAGGCTGGTGTGTTTTTTTTTTTTTCTCCTTAATCCTCACCTACCTTTCATACTTTCATAGCTCCTAAGCCTGTACCTCTGATACCTGAATCAGCCCGCGGGCTGTACGGCTGCCAATTCACGATCTACGAACAGCCACAGAGCCCCAGTTTGATTTGATGTAATCAGGACTGGCAAGTGCTTCATTTCCAAGATTTCTGCCAAATGTTTTAATTTACAACAATATCTGAACATGTCAGGAAGAATATACAGTCGCAAACAATAAGCAGCAAGATATGCCTTGAGAGCCAGATGCTGCACAATTGTGAGAGCTGATCACGGAAAAACAGAATGCCAAAGCTGCACACAATACCTGCTTGGTAGTCTAATTTTTTCAAGCTGTTTGGCATTGAAATCTGTGTTCTACAGTGCACAATTTTCATGTGCGTTCAGAGATATGACGTGAAAAGGATGGACAAGAACCAGAGCCCTCCAGCAGACTGGGCTTGTAAGGCATGCAACCTTCCTCCCCCAATATGTTGAGAAACCTTTACCAGTTCATCCAGTCTTTTTCAAAATTTACAGACAATTGGTCGTAAGATACGACACAAAAAACAAAACACTTTTAGAGAAGTAGGAGAACAAGATAATGTTTCTCCACAATCATTACCAAATCCATGACCCTACAGACAGATGAGAGTAGCACACCACAAAATACAGAAGTCCGCATAAAAAATTCAGCACAAATATGCACAAAAAATAAAGATGCTCTGTGTCCTCACTTGGGAAATTTGGAAGTGTGGAAGCCACCTTCTCCCCATATGAATTTAGGAGAAATTAGGCTGTATTTAGGCAGGAATACAGCTGCAGTCCCTAAAAAAGCAACAGCTATTTACCACTCCATCATTAGCTGTCCGCTAATGAACATGTTATCTGCGACCTTACACCAAAAGTAATTTCAGGAGCCAATGTATTTATGTTGATCAGATAAATCTTACAACTTAATTTTAGGAATTTAAATACACTTAAAATTTCTTTTCTACTGGGTAACGGCACTTGCTTCTTTTACCCCCTGAAGGGCATTAGTAACTATTTCTGTTTTGATTAGGTCTACTTCAAAGAAAATGCTCTACATAAGTCATACTTTTGTTCTTTAGAAAAAAAAAAAAAAAAAAGCTATGGCAGTAATAGAAAATTTGAAAACCATGGCATTTCTATATGGGAAAACGCTTGTAAAATCCACCGAACCCTCCTCAGAATTTCCAGTGAAACTGACAGGAACAAACACATTCATTAAAATTCATCTCAAACAGCTGCCAAAACTGTAAAGTTTTAATCTCTTCCAATTTTTGAGCTCCTACTATTTCTGAAAATATTCAGCATAATTGACATATTAATATTTGCAGCTTTTGATAGTATTTTACAAGTCAATTCAAGCTGTCAGAAAACTTAAAAATCAGCTTATTTACTGTCCATAACAGAAAAATTGTGAATATATTCTGAAGACCCATTTTTATTATTCCCATATTCTGAGAATATTTTCATTCATGCTTTATTAAATAATAAAAATACACCTGTCATTTTAGTCATACCAAGATATCTGCATTTCAACCATAATCAAACTGCAACTATTCTGTGGAAATGTCAATACATGCATCAATGAGGCAATAGTCTTTAACCCCACAGAGTCACTTTGCACGCACAAAGCATTGTCTATCAATGTGAAGCATAATTATTATGTAAATCTCAAGGAATTTAATTTTGTGTTATATTAACCAGGCAGCTGAAAACAAAACTGAGGCAATTTACAAAGGGATCAGGCAGTTTCTTGAAAAGCTTTGCAAACAAACCAATGATCATTTATACACACACACCTAATCATGAAATGTGGGTTCCCCACTCTCTTGTTTGGCATTCTAAAACCAGCAAAGAGATACCCAAACATGGAGAAGCTGCTGAAAAACAGCTGTGCATCTGATTTGCTCTGGAGAAATGTACTTTGACAATAATTGACACCCCAAACTATTTAAAACATATTTAGAGCACACAGAGACAACTGACCTAAATTATAAAAAGTATAAGAAAGCAAAGAACTGTTAAAACCACTACTTTTTTTTATTTATTATTTTTACAGATGAGCAACAAGTTAATCCAAGACTTGGTGACTGAACTGATGAACATCAGCACTGATATATACAACAGACAGCCAAAGCAAGTAGTTTTGTCACTTTAAAATGGTATTTTAATTCAGTACCTGAGGTTCTACTACTGTCCTCACTGGTCTTGCCTACTTACCTCCACATCCTGTGTTTTTATTTTGGCTAAATCTAATACTCCTGCCAACTTGATATCAATGTTTAATAATGGAAAGATATCACCATTTCCTTTCTGTTGTCCCTTTCCAACAGATATTTAAATTTATCTTCTCTTAAAAATGTCACTCCAAGGTACAACTCCAGTATGAATCAACTTAATTGCACAGCTGAGATTTTAATGACTGGGCTTAGATCACATATGAGAGAAGGAAAGCTGTATTTGGGAAGACGAGGAAGAAGAACGCAAAACATGGCTGGACTCCCTTTCCTCTTGCTGAGACCCCAGAGCAGAACAAATATAACAAAAAAGTTTTAATGCAGCAACATCCTTCTGCAAAGCATCAAGAGGAATAGGTCTAATCTGAAGTACTTTTCATTCCCCAGGAAGGAAATGACCCCCAGCCTTCTCTTTGCACAGTTCTGAAGAATTGACTAGATGAGGAGTGGTAACTCTGACGCGGAATAAGAGCCTGTGCTGCACACCAGAGGAAAGATTTCCCAGGGGGAAGACTGTGAGGAGTTCGCTAGCAACCAAGTAGTTTAACTAACACCCAGACATTTCAGGGTATCCTGGTACAAACAAGGATCAAAGCATAAAGCAATTTAAACATGGGTAAGAGGAAGATACTGGTTTAGCAGCTTCAGTTTGTTTCAACAGTCAGCTGAAATACAAATAACTGACATACACAGGTAGGGTAATATATACCTTAAAATGAACAAATGACCAAACACTTCAGAAACACTTTTTTTTTTTTTGCTATCAAGCCATACATTCAAACAATAACAAAATAGTACCTTTTATATTTACACTAAATAACATGATTTGTTTCTTTAAAAGACGTCGATGCAAAAATAGTGTCTCTAAAATAACACTCAAACAGATCAACACTCTCTGTGTTCCAGAAATACAAACAGTAGAAACTGCGTGTTCGTTAACTCCAAAGAACAGATGAACAAAAGCTACATGGGTGGCATAAGCTGAAGAGACTCTGCTACGCATGGCCTGATTCAGCTTGCTTGGTCTGTATATGATGACTTCTGTTTGCTTTCTTGTTTTCTTTTGAAACGACATTCCGTTTGATCTTTCATAATGCAGTTTCTGTACCAGCTCTTTGAAATAGCACAGTGTTATCAGAACCATGGCTTAACATGGATGCCTAGCTTTTCTGTCAGGGTAGTTGTGCTACAGAGCTAAAATGTTTTCTGGCTCCAGAACTGCAAGCATGTATCCTCACCAAACGAAGATCAACTTATATATATATAAACATATAATATAGCATTTATATAGATACATGGACAGATAGATCTTGAGGCAGAACAAAAGAAATATTAACTCATTTGCTCTAAGCCACTCTGTATTTTAAACATTTTGTCATTTTATGTGGGATTAACATTCTTTTTACTCTTTTCATTTTTAGTTTTCATGCCTACCTCAAAATCTGCTTTAGTTCCACATCAGTCTTCTTTATTAGCCGCACTACAGAATTATAATATACTGGTAGTCTAACTACATGTAGATGTAATGGTGTATTTTCTGCTGGTTCTGTAACAGAAGAGCACAAAAAACGCTAAAGCACGTTAAACAGTTATATTGGCCTCTACAGCTTATTAACCTATAGAAGATGATAAAAAAAAAAGTTTCTATTCAGAGGCATCCTATCACAGAATGAATGATTTGGGTCAGAAGGGACCACTTAAAGAACATCTCATTGCAAACCCCCTGCCATGGGCAGGGACACCTCCCACTAGATCAGGTTGCCCAGGGCCCCATCCAACCTGGCCTTGAACACTTCCAGGAATGGGACATCCACAGCTTTGCTGGGCAACCAGTTCCAGTGCCTCACCATCCTCAGAGTAAAGAATTTCTTCCTCAAATCTAACATAAATCTACCCTCTCTTAGTTTAAAGCCATTCCCCCGTGTCCTATCACTACACTCCCTGACAAAGAGTCCCTCCCCAGCTTTCCTGTAGGCCCCCTTTAGGAACTGGAAGGCCACAATGAGGTCTCCCTGGAGCCTTCTCTTCTCCAGGCTGAACAACCCCAACTCCCTCAGCCTGTCTTCATAGGAGAGGTGCTCCAGCCCTCTGATCATCCTCGTGGCCTCCTCTGGACTCGTTCCAACAGGTCCATGTCCTTCTTGTGCTGGGTGCCCCAGAGCTGAACGCAGTGCTCCAGGTGGGGTCTCACGAGAGCAGAGTAGAGAGGGAGACTCACCTCCCTCGACCTGCTGGTCACGCTTCTTTTCATGCAGCCCAGGATAGGGCTGGCTTTCTGGGCTACAAGCACACACTGCTGGTTCATGTTGAGGTTTTTCATCCATCAGCACCCTTAAGTCCTTCCCCACAGGGCTGCTCTCAATCCATTCTCCTCCCAGCTTGTGCTTGGGATTGCCCCGACCCAGGTGTAGGACCTTGCACTTGGCCTTGTTGAACTTCATGAACGGATTATTTTATTTTCTAAATCACAGGGGGATCAAAATCCATTTCCTGAAAGCTCATCTTGCAGCAAGGCAGCATTATTCTCTGTGGATCATCTGCTCCACATATGACATCACTTCTCCTAAGAATTCATTGTTTTATACTTAATCATGATCAATTTTACTTTTAGAAACATTTTCCATTCAGAAACACAATCCAGTCTCTCTTCCCCTTCCCTAACCAGAGTTTACTTCTCTTACATAGAGAGATGTAATTAACCAACCTCTGGCTGAGATATAAAAGTCTTTACCGTCAGTCAAGAATTAAGACTTATGACATGACTAGAACTAATTACGCAACTATAAGGTGTGCCAAGCATCTTGCATCTAGTCATCCCTCATTAAATATCAACGCTGATTAAGAGATAGCAAAGAAAAAGAAAATCACGAATAATCCAGAAAAAATTAAAAGTCAAAAGATGATCACCTTTGTCTTTCAATTCAGGAAGAAAAAAGAAAAAAATAATCTTCAACTTTCAACACATCTGTTGAATGAATACATAAGATATAAACGTACTTCTAATGGTTGCTGGCTTTTTTTTTTTAAACAAGATGCGTCCATACCTATTTAGCTAAAACTTTTTGGGCTATCACACCAGTACCAACGCTCAGACTTCCTCGCTGGCTAGCAGTGCTCAACGGATCCCAGCAGTTTATGGATGCGGTGCGCTCCCGCACTGTTCCGCAAACCATCCCCGGGGGCCGGACTCCCAGACCCTTACACACAGGGCGCACAGATCAGTGCATGCATTTTTCGGCCGTACTGCAGCCCTCCGGTCAGCCGGACTCCCGGGAAGGGGCACGCTGCCCGCAGCGCCTCTATATAAGCCCAGGAGGGGGAGGACAAGCAGCCGCCGTTAGGAAGCGTGAG
>VXAA01007190.1:65278-97797 GCA_013399115.1 Anseranas semipalmata
CAGCTGGCACCGCGGGAGCGTTGGCTTTCCCCGCCCCTACGAATATGCCGGTTCGCGAGAACGGAGCCGGCGGGAGAGTTTGATGGCGTCGCCTAGCAGCGGCCTCCGTCGCCATCGCCGTCCTCGGGGAGCGGTGAGGCTGCGGGGCGGCCGCGAGCGGGAGCGGAGCTGCGGTGAGCAGGGCGGCCGAGGCCGCTGAACTGTGCGCTGCCCCCGGCTGGGGCGGCCGGCGGGGAGCGGGGCCGGGGCCGGCGGCAGGGCCTGCTGCTGGCGAGCCTCCGGTGCCGAGCAGAAGCGCCCCGGCGCAGGCATCGCTGCAGTGCGGTGCCCGGAGAAGGTTACAGCCCGCTGCCGCTGCCTCTGCCTCCGCTGCCGCCTCAGCCGTGCCCGTGGCTGCGAAGGAAGGCAATTTGTTAATTCAACAGAGTCTGATAAACTGGAGGCAAAACCGGCTCATCCTGGAGGGATCGCGGTCTGCCTGTCGTAAGATCATTCTGAGGACTGGGATATGTGAATTGGAAGAAAAGAGGAACCCTGCGCACGGTCCTCTTCTAGTTGTGGCTTTGCAGCTAAGATCTAGTGCTCTGTAGAGCTAGTGTATCGGAGCTGTTCTGGATGACCTAGTTTGAAAATCAGAAGTAGCTTACTCTGGGTGAGTCCTGGTAAAGTAACAGAAAGTTAGCAGGGCACGTCTGCCACGTGTCTGTGCCGCTTCTTGGTATTCAGTCTTGCTCAGGTATATATGACTCTGTGATGCACATCATGAAGAGGAGCAGCTGTTTATACTGGTGCTTGATTTCACTGTGATGATAAAGTATCTGTGTGGTAGCTTGGCTACCTCCTCTTTATGTGATTTCTTGTGGGCAGCACTGGATGTTCTGCCAAGTTCTGATAGTACATGAACATGCCCACCACACCTCGTTTTTATCTGTCCTCACTGAACTTTATAACATCAGCCTGTTTTGTGTAAGTTTGGCTCCTAGACAAGAAAATCTTGTGATGGCTATTGTCAAATGCACATATATCTCATGCTTTTTAGGGCCCTGACCTCCATGTCTCACCACACAGATCACCTGTCAAATGAAAGCACACATTCTAGTGAGGGGAAAGGATCAGCTAAATTTTATGAAGAAGTAACTTCCCTCTCATTGGCCTTAAATATGTATGTGCTGTAGAACATACTCTACACTTAGGTTGTGCCCCCCACATCTTATTCTAGATGGTCTCCCAACAATTTGGATTATTCTGTTTGTTTATAAACAGATCTCTTTCCCTTTAGATACCATTTCAAGACTGATACTTTGTTAAACACATTATAAGTTAAGAAAAGGAAAAGAGATTTTAAAGAAGTAAGGTAGGGAAAAATCGACAGTAGGTTGTGCATTTGCTCTCAGAGTAGTTTTGATTATCAGTCATTTTATATTCACGTTTTCTACATCTTATTAAATGTTAAAAAGCATATTACTGATGATCTTGAAATCAAACAGCATTGGATTAACTGAAGAACTGAGAATGCCAAATCAGTTATGCACCTGCATGTGATTTTCTTGTATTTTCCTTTGTCCTCTACAACAAAGCAGAAAAGCGAAAATGTCTATATGTATCATCGTTACCAAGTCATAGATCATATGGAATGTGTGTTTTCTAAAACATTTAACAAACACTAAAGAAATGATAAATACAGGGAGCTCTTAAGTACTTCACATATTCAAAGAAGATGAGAAAAGGGTGATTTTTATCCTCCCTTAGGGGTAAAGCTGGATTTCAAAGTTTTACAGCTTTTCTTTCAGATTGCTCAGGCATATATTCTGGGAAAGTAATACCTGTTCAGCGTTTCATTAAAGATGGAAGTTTCAGTTGTTGAATCTTAAACGATGAACAGTGAATGAGGGAACAGATTTTGAAATACTCTTAGCATACACCGTTGTTCTGGTTATTGATTGAGCTTGATTTTTTTTCCATAAAATATATATCCCCTTTGTGTAATTAGTTTATTGAATAATGATGAATTAAATGTCCTGGTTGGTTTTATTTTTTTCTTAATTATCTTAACCATTTATACCGTATTTATAATTTAGGGCAATATGTAAATAAATTTTCAAACCATTTTTTTAAATTTGGCAGAACCTGTTTTTTTAAGTATTGTCAATATAGGCCAGAGACAGCTCCAGAAAACATAATAATCGAAGACTTCCAATCTCTTTTGCCTTTTTCAGGTACTGCATTGACTCCCAGGTATATGAGAAGTCATTGCAACCCACAGCAACTGGCTGGTAAGCAGTAGAACACAACTTTGCATTACTACCAGATTAGATTTTTGTCACTTTGCAGGTTGCGTGTACTGTCCTTTAATAATTCGAGTATTCTAATCAAAAGGAAAGGATGCTTAATACAAGAGTTTAATATCTTAGAAATGAATATCAAGGAATGGATGCTTGTAGCATCAAACTAAAGCAGGTGTTGGTTGTGTTTTAAATGTAAGAAATAACGATTTTGTGACTATAAGGAGATTTTTATCATACGAGGGCTGGTTCAAAGGGCAGGAGAAGTTGGGAAGAACTGAAGGACATTTAGAAGTGAAAATTGAGGTTTCGCATGTATCCTGATACTGAGTGTTTGAATCGCAAATTCTTTGATTGTGCATGATCTAGTTTTTAACTTAAAGAAAAAATGGTTTTACGGTAGTCTACTTGTTGACAGTAGACCAAAATGTGAACAGAATGTTAATCAGTACTAAAAATCCATACAGTTATTAATACCATTTTGTGTGGTTCACGGGCCAGCCTCCTTTAAATCATTCGACAAACAATTGATTGGCAGTGATACTGTCCAATAATTGTTATTTCTATTTTGTTATTTCTATTTTCTATTTTTCTTCCAGGAAAAATACTATAAAATCAATATGGCACCCATTCTAGATTGGAAGAAGCTTATGAAAGTTGATCCAGATGCTCTGCCTCGTCAAGAGGAACTAGCAGACAGATTGCTAGAGACCGTGTCCAAGGTACTCAAGGGGAAAACAGAACATATGTTCATATGGTTTTGCTATGCATTCTTCCCTAAACTGTCTCTGGTCTGTCACATGCATAAATGATTTATTTTGTGAATTTCATTGATATTTGTATAAAAACATTGTTGTCTCTTTAGGTTGATGGGAAAAACTTGAAAAATGAAACTCCTGAACAATTGATACATCTTTTTAAAATTACTCAGTCACTAATGAAGGTTTGTATTAATCCTCACTTTCTACAATTCTGTAGGTACATTTGCTTATTTTTTATTTAAGTGAAAGCATCATTACTCATCTTTTTTTGTTTTCTTTTCCTGCATTGAACATATTGCTTACTCATAAAATCATTTATATACTAAATGGGTGCATGCAACAGAGCAACGGTTTGCAGCAGTTGGGATTATGGCATGTACAGTGGGAAGTGAAGTGAACAAGATGAACATAGTTATGCAGTTAAGGAATCTTAGTTTTAAAGATGGAAAATGCAAAGAAATATCTCAAAAATGAGTTAGATATAGTAAGTTATTGATAATGATTTTAATTTTAGTCAAAGTTTTTGTGGTAGGTTGATGTTTTGGAATAACTTTAAAACTGTCACTAGAAATGGAAGAAATTTGGCTATCCTAAAACTGATCCTATAAATCTATTGCCCTATCTTGTATTTACTCATACTGAAAACAAGAAATAAGAGCTGCACAGGTTAGCACATTGGTCTTAGAGAGGCTTTTTTACTGTTTCTTATTGTCAGCTTTTGAATGTTTAGACAGCTCCTTAGAACAAATTACTAAAGAAGATATTTCAGCAATCTGAAGTTCTTAATTGTTATCATAGGGAAAAATAAGAGGTTTCATTTGTTTAAAGAGAGAAATATGATGTTCTTTTGTAAATGTTTTCATACTTTTAAACATGTGGGCTGTCGAACACTCTCTTAGTTTACATCAGTAGTAAATCTTTTTACTTTGCTTACTGTGCTTTTTTCCCAGATGAAAGCTCAAGAGGTGGAACTGGCACTAGAAGAAGTTGAAAAAGCTGGGGAAGAGCAAGCCAAATGTGGTAAGCAAACTTTCTTATGCCGTTCATAAACGATTTGTTAAATGTATTTTTTTTTTTTTAATTTAGCAAACTGAATAAAATACCAACTGATCTGAAGTCAGTTGCTTCAGTGATGCCAAATATTTAAAGGCTGTTAAGTTAACCATTGTTGCTTTATGTACCTTGCTGGGTAATTCACTGTGTCTCTTCTATTTTAACAGAAAATCTATTTAAAACAAAAATTATGAAGCTGGAAAATGAATTAGAGGTATGTTTTAAAATTTTGTTTATAGATAGCTTTTTTATTTTTATTTTTATTTTTATTTTTATTTTTATTTTTATTTTTACACTACTGTTTTAACCAGTTAAGGAGATATAATAGCCCTAAGCTTTAGTTAATATTTTTTATTAGCTTTTGAGCTTCACCAGCCTCATTTTTAAAAAGACCCGTATGTACAATGAAATTTTCTTTATTTGAATAAATTCAATTTATTTTTATTAATTCCTGTTTTTTGTTGAAATAAGTTAGTGAGGGCTTCCTGTTGCTTTTCTGGAACATTAGGAACATTAGTCTTAGTATCTGCTTTTTTTGAAGAACTGTACTATATTTATTATGTCATTTTGATGCTCTTAAGATGGCACAAAGATCTGCTGGTGGTCATGATGCTCGTTTTTTGTGTGATGAGATCTGCCAACTGGAGAAACGAGTAGAACAGAAAGAAAGACAGTTAACAGATATAGAGAAGGAACTGGAAAAAGAGAAGAAAGTGAATGAACAGGTAAGAAGGGCTTCAGCTTGACATCTCTAAAGCAGTTCTGGAACAAGGTTTGAAAGTTGGACAAACTTTCAAAGAAAGAGCGTCTGAAATAAAAAACTGATAAAATAGAACCACTGTGCACTCATTTTCTATTTTGTCTCTGGAGTTCTTTGCTTTCATAGTTTGCTATGTTAGCAATACACATACATACATACACACACAATAAAGTTTTTATCATCTTATTCTAGCTTGCTCTTCGAAATGAAGACACAGAAAATGAAAACATCAAATTAAGGAGAGAGGTTAGTAAAGAATTATTACTGTTATACTTTGTGTATTTTATATTATTATATATTAGTTTTCTATAATTTTTTTGGTGTCTTTCTAAAACAAAGATACATTCTAATATTTTTCATGCTCTGTTCTCTTGCTTTTGTTCTCTTTAATCTGAAGAAAAAACAAATAAAGAAAAAGGTGAGGCTTCTAAGTTTTTAAAAGCAGACTGTAGGAATTTGGATGGTCTTTGTCTTAGCTCTTTGTGTTAGCTTGCTAGAAAAGCAACAACTTTGTCTTTAGCTCTTCAACATAGATTTACTTTTGGATTGATTTCTGTGCAGAATGAACAGTTACGTCAGGATGTAGTTGACTATCAGAGACAAATAGATTCTCAAAAAGAAGCAGTTCTGTCACGAAGAGGAGATGATTCTGATTACAGATCTCAGTTGTCCAAAAAGAACTTTGAGCTTGTCCAGTATTTGGATGAAATTCAGGTAAAATGGATGCTGTTGAGTATTTATTAGACTCTTTCTGACAATAGTGTTTTTCACAAAGCTATGCCACCTTACAGACGACGTGACATGGAATAAGGGAATTTCTAATGCAGTTGGGTTCTGTGGTGCATATACTCTCCATCTGTCAATGTTTGAAGTATTGAAGTTACTGGCATGTGTCTTTTAGAATAATGTTTTAGTGCTTAACCATTAGGATTTGTTGAAATTGAGGATCCAGAGGTGAAATACTCTGTCCTGTGCTAATTTATCCTTTCAAGTGTTACATTTAACGTAGCTTTCAATTATTGGCCATTCAGGTGTCAAGATGCATACTTTTTAAAAGCAGTTTCTTTAATTCTGCAGAATTTGACTGAAACTAACGAGATGTTAGACATTCAAAACCAAGAAATGAGAAAGAATCTTGAGGAATCAGTGCAAGAAATGGAGAAGATGACTGATGAATATAATAAAATGAAACTGATTGTGCAACAATCTGATATTGTTATGGATCAGTTAAGAAAGGAGAAAGAACAGTACAAATTTCAAGTAAGAACTAACTTTTATATTACTGAGGGTAATTTTTTTACTTTATATTGTATCATCATATTTTAGCTTAAATTCAAAAATGTTCAACATATACAGTTAAAAACACACACTGCTGAAATAACACTTTCTAAAAATAACGTGATCTTTAAATTTGATGCAAATTTTAAAACTTCATTGCAGACCCCAAAATACTTTCATGCAGAATGTTAGTCATACTATGTTCTAAGAGCCAGAACTTTACCTTGCTGCCATAATGCTATTCTTCTAAGCTGTATGTGTTTGGTACAGTGCATTTGTACATGCATGTTGTTTAACCAAAACATTTTTGTGATACCATATTGATGCGTTTCTAGGTTCAGGAGCTTTCAGACCAGCTGAAAGCAAAGAATGAGGAAGATGATCCACTCATGGCAGCTGTAAATGCAAAAATTGAAGAATGGAAGGTACTTTTAATACTTTTTTGATTATTTTTAGGAATTACTTCAAGAATTCTGTTGTTATCTTCCTTTATCTTCCTTTTCAGAAAATCTTAGCTTCAAAAGATGATGAACTTATAGAGTGTCAGCAAATGTTGTTTAACTTGAAAGAGGAAATGAAAATGGCCCGACTTGATGTAGACAGAAACAGTATACTGGCCCTTCAGCAGGTACAGTCTATGTGATAAATTACACACATAGAAATTACCATTCAGTAGGTAAGCTAGTGATCAAATATTTTAGTCTTTCATCGTTTGCAAATACCAGAATATGTGTTATTCATGTTTGAGAATTATGAGGCAGGTTGATCTATTCCACTACAAATTTAGCTTAATATTGCACAAAGGAAACTTCTCTTTCTGTAGGAACTGAGCTTTTGGCACTTGGTCCTTTTACTTTCATATTTATCTTTGCTAACTACTGGTGGAATGATTTTTTTAACATCTAAGCATCCAGAATTTAATGTTGTAAATTATAGTTTAGTTTGTGTTCTAAATCTGTTAGTCAAGGAGAAGTCTTACTGAGGAGTTTTGACTTCTGTGTTCCTGGATCTTGCTTGGCGCCATACTGTTCAAGTCTGTGGTTCAGCATGTGATAGAGCTAGCTGAATTTAAGTGTCTCTTTTATTAATCTCAAATTAGATAATTCTTCATGATTTTGTATTTCCTCACTTTCTTGAAAAACTTTAAAACATTCAAAAAATCTCACAGCCCTTTAGGAACCCTGAAGTATACATTATGGAAAGCATATTATATGATATCGAGAGAATTTCCTGCCTGCTTCAGGTGTTTTTGAATAAATGTGCCATGACATTTGTGTTACACTTTGGGCCTTTGTGGACTGAGCAGTATGGTGAGATATGTTTATGCAATCTTACACAACTAGGAACTGATAGCTTCTCAGGATAAAATAAAAAACAACTTAAGTACAAATTAGCCTCTGATGATCAGAGACAAAAGCAGCTGAAAAGATCTTCTATAAGCAGTCATGCAGCCTAGTTTTAGCTGACTAGATTGCTGTAGAAGTTGCTATTTTTGGATGACAGTCATTAGTGTGCCATTTTGAACAGTTTGATGGAAGTAAGCATATTTTTTAAATGATTTAGGCGTTTAAAAATTAAATCAAGTTACTGCAATGTGTTGTAACTCCAAATGGATCAAGCTTCAATATATGTTCACATTCTAAAGGGTTATGGTTAGTTCTTTACAACTTTGCTAAGCGCTGTATCTTTAGAATTGAAATGTGATGGTATTTTTCCTTGAAGAAAGCCTGAGCTTTTGTTTTTCATAACTTTGGTATAAAGTAAGGTCAGCAAATCTTGACATTTTTATATTGTAATTATTTTCTGTAACTTTTTTCTAAGTCTCTTTTTTCTTTTTTTTTCTTTCGTTCGTCACACAAAAAATAATATTGAGCTCTCTGTGATATTTCTAAAGTTCACATATAAGCACAGAAATAATATATTAATAGATACTTTCACAGTCTGTGTGTACCTATGGATGTGTATGCATGACAAGCAAGATTTGGTATGAATTTTTAAAAGGTGGATGTCTTGTTGAAAGGCAGTCTGCAAAATAGGTTTCATGTATGATGATTGTCAGTCTTCCCAATCTTTAATACATATTTCTCAGTTCCTACCACCTGTTCATGAGGAGGTAGTAAGAAATCTGGTCTAAAACTTCTTATCATGTACTGACTTAACTCTTAGAGAATTGTTCGATTTAAAATTGATACACTGAAATCCTGCTTCAGTGTCAGTGTGATAGTGTCGTTTGAATGCTTTATTTTTACTCTTTTTTTTTTTATTTTTCTTGCTTTGCCTTTATATCTTCTAGATAATATCTGAACTCTATGTTGTAAGTACAGTGTATTTGCTTGTTGTGTGTATATATATATATATATTTGTATTAGCTGCTTTTCATTTTTCCATTTACTTTTGAAGAAATGTGGTGTTCTGTATTGGTAGTTTCCCTGAATTTCTTTAATGGAGCTTTTTCTGCGTGTGTGTGTGTGTGTGTAGTGTGCAAGAGTGAGATGGTCAGTAAAGAAGAATTTCTTTAATGATTTTCTTTTTTTTTTTTTTGTAGGGTGTGCAAGAGCGAGATGCTCAGATAAGACTGCTTACTGAGCAAGTCGAACAGTATACCAAAGAAATGGAACAAAATGCATTTCTTATTGAGGAATTAAAAAATGATCTCCAAAAAGATAAAGGTAAATTGACCATTTTATTTTAAGGTATAGGTCTCTTCCAACCTTCCAACCTAAATGATTCTGTGATTCTGTGAAAATAAGAAGCAACAAATTTGCGGTATATTCTTTATTCTTTAGAAATACAGAAAAATATGTGCAATATTTGAGTAATATTAATTAAATTTTTTGTTCATTTCCCTTTATCAAACATTCAAGAATGGTTTAAATTTATTCACAGTACTTCAGTGGGCTTTAGAGGTAATACAGTGCCTAATAAAACTATGCCTGGTCTTTATAGGTTAGAGTATAATATACAAGGTCTCAGCTCTGTAAAGACTTGCAAATGATTAGTAGCATATAATTCAAAATAAATTCCCTTATGTGTATACTTTTTATAAGGGCTGTTTGAATGAATGATTAAAAAAAAAGAAGCTCTAATACGTAGTCTTTTGTAATTAATTAAGAAAGCAGATGATGAAGATCTCCTTTATAACATCATCTGAAGTGTTTCTTGCTTAGCAAGAATTCCTAGTTGAGTTGTAAACAGATCAAGGTTTTTCTTTCCAGGTCTCTCATCTCTTGATCAGCAGAATCGTCTAGGAGAAATGCAAGAGAAGTTAAAACTGTTAGAAGAGAGAACTAAGGAGGCTGAGAAATCAGCAGAACTAGCTGAAGCAGATGCTAGAGAAAAGGACAAAGAACTTGTTGAGGCTCTGAAACGAATGAAAGACTATGAACTGGTAATCAGTTTGTCAGAGTGGACAGGGTATTTCATCATATTTTTAGCAGATCATTTTCTCCTTGCATTTTTATTGACAGTGTTCTAATTAGAAATTAAATGAATGACTTCTGATGCTATTTTTTTTTCTTTTTCTTTCATAATACCGTTAGTGGTTACTGATTGCATGCAATTTGTTAACCATGCTTAACTTTTGAAAGCTGACAATTTTAGCACATGAATATGGGTTTCTGAAACCCACTGAACATTAATTCAAGAGTCAAGATAGGAGTTGTCAAAGAAAACTATAGTAAGAGCACTCATTACTGAGATATGCAGAGGCTACTCTAATCAGAAGGCAATTATTTTAATAATAATAATTATTAATTACAGGCATTATCCTGTAATGCAACCATGAGAAATCAGATAGTATGGCATGTTTTCATGAAAACAGTGTTTGAATGAAAAAATGGACATGGCAGTTAGAAATTATTAAATGCCATGGTCAGAAAAATGAATATACTTTACTTTAGTGGACATTGAGTCAGCCCATTGAGAGGGTGAACTCATTTGAATCCCTGTAGTCTTCTGGAAGGATTTCTTCACTTGACTATTGTCTTTCAATTGCTTATCACAGGTCTCCTATGTTAGCATAAGTTTTGAATCATAGCAGTTTCTTCTTGTTTTGTTTTCAAATAGCGTCATCAACTTTATAATGATGAAAAACATATTCATAATTTATTTTCCTATGTGCTCTGTTGGTTGTTTTGTTTATAATTCCCATTTGGATTTTTACAGGGAATATATGGTTTGGAAGAGGCTATTGCTGAAATAAAGGACTTAAAAAAGCAAATCAAAATACGAGATCACGAGATTGAAACATTAATTAAGGAAGTCAATAAACTTGAACTTAAAATAAATGATTTTCTTGATGAAAATGAAGAGCTTAGAGAACGCTTAGGTATGCTGTATCTGTTACATTTTCAATTACTTATTGTGTAAGAATTGAAATAACATTATGTCATGGACATTTTTTACTGTACCAAATAACTCTTAGAAATACTTATATTCTGCTAATATTTGTAAGTAATTTTAGTTAGGACAAAATGAATGAATGTACATGTCTAAACTTGGCTTTCAGGTTGCTTTGAGTGAAGAAAGCAGGAGAAATAGGTTTTGCATTGCTTTTTTGTTTTTCATTCCTCCTTGGTTGTAGACTGCTTAATTAGGTTCATAATATAGCATTTGGAAACCATACATAACATACTGAAATTGTAATGCTAGATTGAAAAATACAGAGAAAAATTCAGACTTCAGATTTATTTTTACATAGAGGAATCTAAACAAATACAGTTAATTTTAGGTGGTATTTTATTGTGTTTTGTTTTTTGAGTAAAGTAAAACGGCACTTTCTTCTGATGTTATTACACGGAGCATAATGTGTAGAAATATGTGTATGTTTAACCATCAACATATTAGTTTTTTTATTCTACTTGACTGATTATATTGTTTTTAAATGGGCTACCTACTAATGACCATTAATGAACATTAATGTTCCTCCTAAATGAATGATTACACACCATATACTGTGTTTCAGGTCTTGAGCCAAAGGCAATGATTGATCTAAATGAATTCAGAAACAGCAAAGTACTAAAACAGCAGCAATATAGAGCTGAAAACCAGATTCTTTTGAAAGAGGCAAGTGCTAAATCGTGTTTTTGTGCAAGAGCTACATAATAAAACTGTATTTGAACAGAATGAAATACTGATCTGTTAAATAATATGCAGATTGAAAGACTAGAAGAAGAAAGAATTGAACTGAAAAAACAGGTTCGTAAGTTGGCTCAGGAGAAAGGAAGAAGAGTTGCAACAAGTGGTAGGATATTTTTTGTTATAAACTCTCCCACAAGAACATTCTGTCTGTAGTTATTAATATAGCTCTGTTATATTTATTAATTTGCTTAAATTACAAGGCAAAATAATTTTCACTGAATCTGTAGGAATAGGTGAGTGGTTTTGTATTTCTGTAGTCTTACAGCCCCATAGCTTTTTGACTTGTGATGGCTAGTAATGCATCACTGAGAGTTGTGTCATTGGCTTGTAGTTCTTAGGTATAGAATGATCTCACCATGATTTCCAGTAAATCTATGTAATGGATGTGTTTCAGAAATCTTAAAAATTTCAATTCTGTGCCACTCAGGCAAATGTAATCTGCTCAAATGGAAAGGTTTACAGCTTCTTAGCCTGCAGGTAGTAGAAAACTAGAACTCAGATATACAAACTGGAATATATTCCCTTGTTTGGAGAGAAAAAAAAACATCATAATAATTTATGACTTGTACATTTACTTGCAATTAGCATTGGATGTCGGTGATGTGCAGATAACAGATAGCTTTAATGAAGAGAAGCGGATGAATAAGAGGAAGTTTGATTTCTTGAACACACACAATATTGCTGAAGTAAAGGCAAAGGTAGGTTTATAAAGCAAGTTCATATTCATCTTATTTCTCTTTCAAAATAAAAATGATATTACCTTGTAAATATGTGTTCAAATATTTCTCTAGAAGCTTTTATTAACTGCTTTTAAAAAATCCAAAATTTGTAATTTTTTCTTGAATACTAATAAACATTTTTTATTTCTCGTGAGTACAGGGTAGCAACTCATGTAACATGGAAAAGAGAAACACGCTTGCAGATAGAGAAGCACCAGTTAGCCTTTCGAACTCGGAGAAAGATATAGCTGAAAAGAGTAAGGTTGTGGGATATCTACCTAGAAGAGCTGGCATACTTGGGAATTTAAATCACTTGGAAAAAACTAGAAATACTTCTTTGGTTCATTTAGGTTCAAAACATGTGACAGAGTTGCAAGCAGTTAATGACAACAGTAATTCAGAAACTCTTACCATAAAAGAACTTTTCATATCACCAGAGCTACAATTTACACTGGCATCAGGGATAACAGATAATACAGACATTAGAGAAGTGTCAAAAGAATCAAAATCAGACGGCACAGGTTCATTTTCTGCGTATCAGAGAACGTGGCAGACTTCAGAGGTGAATAACCAAAATTACAGAAACAAAGCATCTTTTCAGAATCAAGTGTCTGTAACTTCCAATTCAGACCAAACGAGTGAGGAAAAATTTTGTGCAGGGCCATCTCTCGGCCAGAGGTCTCCTATTTCTTGTGCATCTGTTCTTGGAAAGCCAGTAACACTCAAAACAGAAAGAATGACATTGGAGGATAAGCAGGATTATTTGCAAGTAAAGTTTTCTGATTTAAATGCCTTTCAAGAAGATGGAGAAGGAAAGAAATGTATAAAAGAATTGCTGCAGGTAAAAACTGAAAGTGAACTTGAAAATGGACAGTCAGAATGTGCAGGTCAGGTAGATCCTGTTGAAAATCTCATACAGCAATTGAAAAAGGAATTAGCCTTTCTTAGATCACAGGTGAGGCTCCTTTATAATATGTGTATGTTTATCTGTTGCAGTTATTTAGAAGATAAATCCAAATAATAAAGATGTGTTAGTTTAATCTTTATTTACATCTGTATGATGATTCTAATAGAACTGGCACATTTTTTTTATTAGAACAAAAAATGCCCAAGTCATTAATTTGCAGTTGATTTGTTGACTTAGTGTTGAAAAATGTAGTGATAAGTTTTCTTTCTGTCTGTGGAAAAAGTTTGCGCAACACACATGCACATCCATATGGATAGGTATGAAGAGAGAACAGTTTTTATTCTATGATCCTATGGGCATCTGTGAAAACAAAGTACTTATTTTCCTCTACATCACTTGTGTTATTAATGCATACAGCTTTACATCTCATATGAATCAATTCTTGCAACTGAGCAACACAATTTGAGAATTATTTTAAAATGTTTTTAAGTACACAGAGAAATATCACACTGGTAATTTGAAAGTGTTAGTTGAATGAAGTAAGGACTGATTCAGACCTTTGAAATGAAAGATAGAAAATGAGATGTTATTTGACTAGAGCACGTCCCCTACATCTGGAGAAAACAGATGGTGTAAAGTTAGACTTGTGCAATGTATTTCCCTTTCCTTCTGGGAAACTTCTAAAAACTTCCTGAGTTTGTTCTCCTATCCTTTTATCTTGGTCAGGTGGCAGAGAAATGGATAATGTCTGTCTGTTCTCAGAAAAACTAAAAAGATTTCCAATGAAAAATTCTATTTATTAAAAAGATCCGTAATGATAAAATATTTTAGGTTCTTGATAGGTTTTCTGAAAATTTTTTATAATCATTAAACAGATAGAACAGATTGATTGCAGGATGCTTGTTGTGTTTTATTTATATAATAAATGATATAAAAAAAAATATTCTCTGGTAGCTTCCTAAGTTGTTACTGTAAGATGCTGTGTTAGTTTTTGTATAGCACAAGACTTTGTTTTGGGTACTAGAGAGATATTTGGGGCGTGAATCGAGCCTGTCCCTCAGAGTCTTGCAGACTTCTTATGTTATGTACCTGCAGGCTGTTGTTCCAACTATGCATGACCAAGAATATGTGTTTTACTTGTGTAATTCTTCCAGTAAATTCATCTCTGTTGCTGTTGCATTTCAGGCAGGACATTTGTATGGGCTAGGAAGTTTTCATGAAGGCATAGCCCCACTTTGAGAAAAAGCTGGGACTAGTACTAGATGGCTAAAATTATATTTTGAATGGATCTAGAGAACCTGTTTATTGTTTGTCTGAGTTTTGATGAGGAATCATCATGGTTACAATAGATGATTGCAATAGCAATACAATACAATAGCAACAGGTTTTACAATAGCAAATAGGTTCTTCCTATTTTTAACTGAAATGTTTTGGAACTGATGGAATTTCTGTTGAGCGCAGCTGAGCATGTAAGTAATTGATCGAAGAACAAGTCTGCGTATGTCAGGCATTTTTCAACTATAGATCAGTTTTTCCATGCTGTGGGAATTTGCTTTTCTGCTGTGGTTTCTCTTAAAATAGTCTTAACCAAGCTACAGCATGAATAATGCCTATTAATTGCATTTTTAGTAGAAAAGAATAAGTGTTTTTGATATTTTAGAAGATTAAGTCTAGGAAATATAAACATTTATATATAAATGGAGAAAGAATAGTATACTAATAACTTTTTTTTATTTTTAAGAATGAGCAGATATACAGAGATTTGTTGATCAAGAGTATGCTGAATAGTTACACAGAATTACAGCTTGAAAAATGTGGAAGCCAGGCAGTGCAGGTAGTACAAGGTGTTTAAAAAAAAAAAAAAGAAAAGAAAAAAAAAGGATGGATATTCATATAAAGCTTATTTATGGTTTACTTTTTTTTTCCTGATGATTTTGTTGCTATAAATATCAGATTCTTTCCTTGATCGTTGTCTTCAAAGTAACATCTCATTTTGGTTCTCGTACTAGATAATGTCACTATCTAATATAATGAACTAGCATTATTTTCAAGTGTTTGTTCTCATTTAACATTTCTCAACCACAGTCTTAATGAGAATTCTAACATTCCTAAATTACAATTTTTAATTCTTTTTTGTTTTTTTTAGAATGAGTATCTTGCAAATGAACTAAGTGAAAGAGAAAGAGATTTGGAAAAGAGCAGGACTATAATAGTCACATTTCAATCTAAAGGTAAGTCAGAACATGTTATAAAGCTAGGGGATGTTATCAGGTACCTGCAGGTTGTTTGTTTATTTGTTCTTTTTTGTGATTGTGACCACAAATATCCATCTGTACAGTTTCTTTTAAATGCAGTTTACTTTGGTATCTTTCACAGTGATTGAATTTGCCATGTACATAGAATGTTTTTATACAATTATTCTGATATCCTTCTGAATTGTGGAACTTACAGTTGTGAATTGTTTTAGATGGTAACACTATGATTACAAAATAATGAATATAAATAGCATTTGTCAAATTGGAATTTCTTTGAATTGTTATTAATGCCATTAAAAAAATGTGTTTATATTCATGTGTGTATGTGTATAAATACATGTATAGTGTTGCTAATTTTAAACTTAAATTAATGGTAGTACAAGAAACATGGTTTATTCATACTAAATACATTAAACTAGGATCTCTCCTAGTTCTTGTTTATACTTCAATGTTACACAGAAACATTTCCAAGATAGCATGTCTCTGGATCTGTGAAAGTTGATCAGCCAGTATACTAAAGAAGTGAAAAAGTGGCAGGAAACATTGAAGAATGGAAGGTTCGTTAAAGTCAAATGTTCCCATGATCTATTGTTTTATTGGTATTTCTCCAGCAAAATACATTGTGTAGAAGTTCCTAGCAGTTCTACTTTAAACTTCCTAGCTGATTATGTCTATATATAATATGAACATTCTTTTTATATATCAAATCAACAGGTATTGTTGTAGTAAAAGCTAACTCAGTTTTTACTGCTTTTAGACACATTAACAATATTTATTACAGTAAAAGAATTATCAGAAGAGAATAAACAACTTGAACAAGCTATGAAAGAAATACTGCAAGCTGTCAAGGAAATGCAGAAGGATCCTAGTGTGAAGGGAGGAGAAACGGCGTTAATAATCCCTAGTTTGGACCGTTTAGTTAATGTAAGCTTATTATTTGGACTTATAGGATTTTTAGGCTATTTTTTTCTCCTCAATTATTGGGTTATTGTATAACTAAATAGTAGCTGGTATATCCTTCCTTACTTACAAGTACAAGTGGGAGTACACAATGTGACCCCTTTTAAAAAAGCAAATTAAAAATATACAACAAGAAGAGATCGCCAACAGAAAAAAAAAAAATCTTCAGCTGGATAGTATAAGACTGTCTTGGGCAAGTTTATTGTCCTAGACATAAAGCTTAAGAATAAAAGTTCGTTTGCATGTCTTATATCTGTACAGGATCTGCAGGAACTGTCAAAGAAAAATTCCTTATTCAAACATCTTACTAGAAAATTAGTATTTTTACAGGCAAATGTAATCATTTATCTCATAGTTTATGGCACATCAGCAAACAGATCAGTAGATTTAAAAAAGTTAAAATGAAAAAGCTAACTTTATGTAGTTTAAAACCGACTCTAGTTTATTACAAAAAAACAAAGCTTTTCTTTGCTTTTTTACTGTTCTGTTAATTAAATGTTTACTGTGTTAGGCAATGGAGTTGAAGAACACAGAGGGAATCTTTGATGCTAGTGTGCACTTGAAAGCTCAGGTTGACCAGCTTACAGGACGAAATGAAGAATTAAGACAGGAACTGAAACAGAGTCAGAAGGAGGCAACAAATTTCTCTAATCAGCTGGCAAATGCAAATGAAAAGGTATACAATTTATCTTCCATGATTTAATTTGTACTTGAAAAGTGGCTTCTATGATAATTTAAAAAAAAACACACAATGCGTAAGATACTGGATTTAGTTTATGTGAGCAGTGTAATTATACAAATCTTAATTAAATTTATTTATTGGATATACCAGTTTGTACATTTTAAGTTCATATCTTACTCTTCCTAATGTTGCTTCTTCCTTGAAATATCCTATGATGTTGAACACCGAGCATGGCTGTCTTTTGGGGAGAGCTGTACCAAAAAAAGGATACAGATTTCTTTTTTCAAAAACCCAGTAGTCTTGCATTTGTTATTTATTTAAATAAATAACAGATTAAGTGTTCTAAAAATGATAAATGATTCTGTAAAATCCTGTATCTTTTCTAGAGTTGTACACTGGATTATTTTGAATGCTTCTTCCAGGACAGGAATGAGGAGTGGAATTTAACTTAACAGAAGCAAAACTTTGCCCTTTAGAATAGCTTTGGTAATAAAAAAAGATCTGCCAGTAACTAATGTTCTCATGCACTCAGAGAATGGCTTGGGTTGGAAGGGACCTTAAAGTTCCAACCTCTAGTTTGAACTCCCCTGCCACGGGCAGGGACACCTTCCACTAGACCAGGTTGCTCAAAGCCCCATCCAGCCTGGCCTTGAACACTTCCAGGGATGGGCATTCCCAGCTTTTCAGGGCAACCTGTTCCAGTGCCTCACTGCTTTCTGAGTAAACAATTTCTTTCTAATATCTAATCTAAATCTACCCTCTTTTAGTTTAAAACTGTCACCCCTTGTCCTGTCACTACACTTCCTGATAGAGAGCCTTTCTAGCTTTCTCGTAGGACCCCTTTAGGTACTGGAAGGCTGTTAGAAGGTCTCCCTTCTCTAGGCCGAACAAGCCCAACTCCCTCAGCCTCCCTCATAGGAGAGGTGCTCCAGCCCTCTGATCATCTTCATGGCCCTTCTCTGGACCTGCTCTAACAGGCCCATGTCTCTCTTGGGGGACCCCAGAGCTGAACGCAATACTGCAGAATATATTCTCTAGTAATATTCTAGAATAGTGTTTTATGTTCTGTTAGACTAGAGAACTAGAAAGCTTTTAAGAAGTTAAAGGGCAAAGATTTGTTTAGAATAGCCCTTCAAATAACCACTGCAATAGTTCTATCCAAACTTTATCTTTTTAAAAGTTATATAAATGCACTGTATATTTTAAACAGTTCAAAATAAAACTGACAGGTATGTGAATCTGCCCTGATTGCTGGAGTGGTTTCATCAATTTGGCTCAAGATACTATGCATTTAATTATTCATGTCATTGCAGTATTTTTAAAAGATTACATTCTGAGGGTGTTTGAATTCTTTAGAGTAGAAGTGGAACTGAATTAGATTGTTAATAACAACTATTATTTAATTTAACATATTTAACATATAACAGATAAAACATAACAGATTTAACATATAGAGCAAATATATTTTCCATCAGGTGTTTTTTAATTGAATAACAAGAGTTACTTATTTATGTTTTGTTTCTTTTCTTTAGATTGCACAACTGAAAAATGAAATTTGCTTATTACGTCAATCAGAAGGTTCCAATATCGTCTTCAAAACAGTGAATCTTCCAGAAGGGATGGTTCCTTCAAGTGTTAATATGATTAATTCTCTGAATGAATATTTAATACGTCTTATACAGGTAAATCGCTTACTCCTTGATATCAAGAATATTTGTAACATAGCTCCTTCCTCCAAAATCTACTGCTATGCCATGTATGGATATGGGAGAGCCTTCCAAAATTATTTTGAAGTTCTAACATCTGTAAACTCTTTAGGCTATTCTGTTGTTTTTTTAAAAGCTGTAAATGTTTTGCTGTGCTGTAAACCTGGAAGCTACTAATGGTATATTTGACAACAATTCGTTGTTGTTGTTGTTTAAAATAGGAATTTTGATCTTAAAATCTGCCTCACAATTCTGCAGTTTTATGCTTTTTATGATAACTTCTCTCACTCCTCTCTGGATTTCACACCTGGGTCTGAACATGCAAATCCTAGTCTGATCTGTTTTTCTCTGTACAGCAAAGGTCTCTATTTACCATGCAAATTTTCATTCCATTATGTCAAAAATATGTCAACATTTGTAAAAATGGGAATAAGTACATTGAAACTGAAGCTGGTGTTTCCCATGGGAAGCGTAGAGAACAAACATATAGTAAAGAAGAAATGTTTCTTTGAGAAACAGAGGAGAAATAACTTGCCTTTTTATTATTATTATGATTTTTTTTCTGTCTTTGATAACTTTACTTTTGTTTATTAGAGAATATTTTTACTTGTATATGATGATAAAGTAGAAAACTATTCAGGAATGTAAGAAGAAAACATGATTTTCCAGGTAGATGTTCAACTAGTATTCCTTGTGGACTAAATATGTGGGCTAACAACATGCCATGGTCTTGTAAACTTTTAGAGATGTAATCCATAGAGCAATATTGCACTATTTCTCGCCTAGTAATGAATGCCAGTGTTTATTGGACCTTTTTTTCATCTGTTGCTTCCACAGAAAGACGTTTCATATCTTCAGTTCACAAAATTCATGACAGAAGTATCTGTCATGAAAAACAAAAGGGAAAACTGTAATTTTGACTAATGTTTTCATGTTCAAAAACCTATATTAATGACTTCAGTATTTTTATTTTGAAAATTATCATTAGGAACTGGAAAATAAAGAACAGTTACTTAAACAATTAGAAGATGCAGTAAAGGACTATAAGCGAAAATTTGCAGTAATTCGTCATCAACAAGGCTTGCTTTATAAAGAATATCAAAGGTATTGTTCTCCTCTGAATTCTGAAAGTTCAGATATCTAAATGTTTAATAATTTTGAGTACAAGATTCACTACTATGTTGAAGTGGTTCTTCAGTTAGTGTCATAAATGCTGCTGCTGTTGTATATGGACTTCATGTATATTCTTTAGTCCTGTAAAGACTCAGAAAACTCTTACAAAAAGCTTTTTCTACCAGGTCTTTTTCATAGTGCATACTTTATAAGGAGGACTGCATTGTGCTTTCTGTATCTGATATTTGTTTTTTTAGTAGAATCTGGTATTATGGACTCTTCAGTGTGATTGTCTTTGGCTTTGCATATGGTCCTAGCCGTTGCCCCGAGGGGGAGAAAACGACAGAAAATTGTTATCCAAAGACAGTCAGAGATCTCTGTTTCAAAATTTCATATCTTCGCTCCTTCCTGCTTGTTTCTCCTTCAGACTCTCAGTTCCTTTATATGTTTCATTGAATCTAATTTCTATAACGTTCTTGTGATCAAAATAAAGGATCTTTATTTGGTAAAAGCATAGAGGTAAATCTGTTGATTTGGGTTCTTAACAGACTATTAGTTGTATCCTTTCTATGTTTGGGTTGAAATGAACAGTCACTGGATGGCTTTTGGAACAAGAATGTTTAATCTTGTAGGAACTTCTGTTCTTTGTATCAGTTAAGACTTCCCAGACATTATCAAAGACGTTATCTTTGTTTGACACATTAAAGTTACAGCTTTTTGAAAATATTAAAGGCTATAGTATACTGCCTCATTAACACTACATTAGGTACCTCAGTCACAGGGATAAGGCTCCTTCTTCAAATGTGTTACAGGTTGAAGTAAGGGGAGGAGATTCTTTGATGTGACATCCCATAAAGACTCACTTTCAGAGCACCTTCTTCCTTTTCCTCCATTTTCCTCCATTATAGAAGAGATCTTTGAAGAGAAAATACTACTCAAAGGGAAACTTTTAAGATGTTCTATTCTCTAAGATGTTCTGAAATACCTTTGATTGTATGCTTAGACTAGCCTAAACTATCTTACATAGTCTATAGGAACTTCCTCATTAGATATGTGTAAACAGTTCACAGTCTTTTTTGTTTCCAAATAAATAAATAAAAATAGATAGAGGGAGAGTAGTTTGGGCCACAACAAGGCTTAATGGTTTTATGTTTTTAGTTTTTTCACTGAAATAGAAAAACTAGGGTGGGAGATGATGTTGTTTGTGCACCTGAAATAAAATGAATGCAATGGAAGGAAGGACTTGCAAGACCATTGAAAATTTGAGTTAATATTACAGCCATTGCCTGCCGTTTTATTTAAAAGTCTGACCTCTAATGCTGATTTTGAATATAGGGAACCTAAGTTTAATTTTGTCCATTTCCTGAGGGAAATCATTAATCTAGTTGCAACCTAAACAGAGGAGATAAGTTTTCAGTTATCCACCTACAATTTATAATGTCTTTTTCAAATTACATTTTGAAACTCAGCAATTGCTTGGCGATTCTAAATGAAAATATTTAATTACTGTTTTAGTGAAAAGGAAAGCTGGCAGAAAAAATCAGAAGAAATGGAAGAGGAAAAGAAAAAGCTAGAAGAGCAAAAAGAACAGCATGCTACAAAAATAAAGGAATATTCTGTAAGTAATTTTGTTGCTTCCACTTCAAAAACATATTAATAAGTAGAAGAGAGATTTTAAAACAGTACTATAATTTGTTAGAAGGTGAAAATGTTGCAAAGAAAAACTGCTCAATTCAAATCAAATCAGAATGGAAATGGTTTATCGATTTATTATTGGAATGTAATTAATTGGTAGTCAGTGAACTGTACATTCAGAATCAGTATCAACAATACTGGTAAAAGGTAAACCATGTTATTAAGACACCTACAAAATGTTACCATAGGCCTAAAAAGTGTAATCCCTGCCAGTTTTCATGGAATTTTTTAATGGCTTCAGGCTTCCAGGCTCCAGGACTCTAGTGTTTTTTTCTAGCCACCTGGCTACTCTTCATAGAATCATAGACTCATAGACTCATAGAATGGTTTGGGTTGGAAGGGACGTTAAAGATCATCTGGTTCCAACCCCCCTGCCATGGGCAGGGATGCCACCCACTAGATCAGGTTGCCCAGGGCCCCATCCAACCTGGCCTTGAACACTTCCAGGGATTAGGCATCCACAGCTTCTCTGGGCAACCTGTTCTAGAGCCTCACCACCCTCTGAGTAAAGAATTTCCACCTAACATCTAATCTAATCTCCCCTTAGTTTAAAACCATTCACCTTGTCCTCCTATCATTATCTGCCCAAGTAAAAAGTCTCTCTCCATCCTTTTTTTATAAGCCCCCTTTAGGAACTGGAAGGCTGCAATGAGATTTCCCTGGAGCCTTCTCTTCTCCAGGTTGAACATCCCCAGCTCTCTCAGCCTTTCTTCATAGGAGAGGTGCTCCAGCCCTCTGATCATCTTAGTGGCCCTCCTCTGGACCCGTTCTAACAGATCCACATCCTTCTTGTGCTGGGGGCCCCAGGCCTGGACGCAGTGCTCCAAGTGGGGCCTCGCAAGGGCAGAGCAGCGGGGAACAGTCACTTCCCTCAACCTGCTGGCCATGCCTCTGTTGATGCAGCCCAGGATGCAGTTGGCCTTCTGGGCTGCAAGCGTGCACTGCTGGCTCATGTCGAGCTTTTCGTCCACCAGAACCCCAGCAACCGTCTTCACAAGGCTGCTCTCAGCGAGTTCTTCTCCCAGTCTGTATTCATGTCTGGGATTGCCCTGACCCAGGTGCAGCACCTTGCCCTTGGACTTGTTGAACCTCATTAGGCCCACTTCTCAAGCCTGTACAGGTCCCCTTGGATGGCACCCCTTCCTTCTATTGTATCAACTGCACCACTCAGCTTGGTGTTGTCTGCCAACTTGCTGAGGGTGCGCTCAATCCCACTGTCTATGTCATTGATAAAGATGTTAAACAGCACTGGTCCTAAGACAGACCCCTGAAGGACACCACTCGTCACTGGCTTCCGCCTGGACAGAGCCATTGACCACAACTCTCTGGGTGCAGCCGTCCAGCCATTCCTTATCCACTGAATAGTCCATACTTCAAATCCATCTCTCTCCAATTTAGAGATCAGGATGTCCTGTGGGACATTAGGCTCACAGAAATCTGGGATTTTACAGCTCTAATTCATACTCCCTGCCTCCTTGGTGAGCTGATGTGTACGATGGCAAAGCTAAAAGCTCACGTGTCTTCTGTTACCTGATTCACTATAGTTTCCTCCCCCAGCCCTGCCAAGTTTTTGTACTGGCGTTCAAACATGTGCCTACACACACGTGATCCCAAAGAATCATGGAGGTCATGTGGTTACTTCACAAATATTAGCTTGGGCCTCAAAGCAGGACATTATTAGTGTTTGTTAGGTACTACAGTAATTCTTTTGGGTTTAGAAAATGATTCAGATATATTTGTTTTGATTCTAAATGCTATATTAGGGGAAAACTGATGATAATGTAGAGAATTACTTTTGTTCTAAGTTTTAAAAATGTGAGCATTAGCTAAAATTCCTACTAGTCAGATGTATTTAGTGTCTGTTCCTTAGAAACTAATAACTTTGAAGATTTTTTCTTTTCTGATAATAGAATGTTGTATACTTATGCATGTGTTGAATGTGTATGTGTTTTAATAGAAAAAATAAATTATTTCAGATTGGTGGAACTTTTACAATGAGCTTAGAAAATGTATTTCAACAAGGCAAGCTTGTCAACGTAGTTGAGTTTTATCATTTTTCTGTATAAGGTTCTTGTTAAAATCTTTTTACAGAATTTACTGAGTGCACTTCAGCTGGATCCTGATGAAACGAAAAAATTGCTTGCAGAAAATAATAGAAAAATAACTGTTTTACGAGTTAATGAAAGGTCATTAACAAGGCAGTATACCACTTTACTTGAAATGGAACGGCATCTTAGAAAAGAAAATGAGAAACTGAAGAGTGAAATAACACTTATGGAGACTGCAGTTATAGGGAAGATTGGACACTTGCAACGATTCAAGGTACAGTTAATAGTAGTAATAGTAGACGTTTTTATTTTTACAGTTTGGCAATAAATAAATTTGTAAATTTGTAAATTTTGTTACACTTAAAATTTTTAATGGGGCACTACTAGTTTGTTGAATGCCTTACACAAGTGCTTGCTAAATGCTGTTTTGCCAAAACATTCTTTGTATTTAAATAAGCATTATAATACAAAATCTGTCAGTTTTCTGCTTCTGAGGTTGCTTCAACAAGTTCTTTTTATTGAAAGTGTCGTACAAAACCAAATCTCACTTTTTGGCCTTTCAGGTTGATAGGGCCTGCATTAACTCATCTTTATAAAATATGGTTTTGACAGTGCATTATGATGTAGAGGCTACTAATGATAAAGTTACCTACTCAGTTCAATACCAGTGAAATTTTGTCAATGTTTATTGCAAGCAATGCATAAAGATGTATATTAATTTATTAAAGTAAACCAGTAGCATATGCTAAAACATTATATTAACTGATATTATTTTTTCTGTGGAGTACTTTTAATTTTTCTGTTTAAAGATCTAGTAAACCTTAGTAACCCATTGCATTGATTATTTTTGTAGGAAATGGCTAGCTTTAAGATTGCAGCTCTCCAAAAAGTGTTGGATGGTAGTGTGCCATTGTCTGAGCTAGAACTGGCTAATAAGCAGTATAATGCATTAACTGCTAAATATAGAGATATGTTACAAAAAGATAACTTGCTCGTCCAACGGACAACAAACATGGAGCATATGGAGGTAATGTCTGTTACATTTAAGCCTTAAGAGGAAAAAAAAAAAAAACACCTCATTATACGTTCATTCTGCATTGTTTTTTCTTCTCCGTTAATAGAGAGATGGAACAGAAATCCCAACAGTAGAACTGCTAGTTATAACAGTTCCGTAGTGGCTATGAGATGTTGGAGCAAGTCCTACTGTTGCAATCAAATTTTAATTTGCTTATCTGGTATTTCGTCAGTGAAGAAACATGAAAAGTCCCAGATTTCATTTCAGTGGGCACACATAAAAGCTTTTTGTTTATTTTTGTTGTCTTTGTGTTTTTGTTTGTGTGTGTGTTTTTGTTGTGTGTTTTTTTTTTTGTTGTTTTTGGTTTTTTTTTTGGCTTGTTTGCATTTTAAGGTGTGGGTATGTTTCTTCACAAAATATTCTTAGTGCTTTGATTACCAAAACCAGGCTGGCAGAAGGATTATTTGTTATAATCTTCGGTGTTGGAGGTCATAAGGAAAGTAGAATGAGTGTAGACACTTCAAAGCTTTCTTCCAAAGTAAGCACTTGTACTTATTCCTGAATTACAAGAATGAAATGTTCACTTCCAAAAGGCAGTATCTGTAAGTGTGAAATGAACAGATAAATCACCAAAGAATGTTCACAATGTGTTTGCAGTATGTCATAGGAGCTGAAAATAGATCTAAGTATTCCTGTGAACTTTCTTTCTCAGGTAGAAAGGTTATTCATAGAGGACTGTGAAGCTGGTTTCAAAGATGTGTTGCTACCTTCCACCCTACATTCATGTCAGAAGAAATAGTCTAAGAAAGCATGAGTAGTTAGAAGTCGTGTAATGTTCTTGTCTGTTGGGTTGTCTGTGGTTGGCAAGGGCTAAATACATGTGGTGGGTAAACTTACTGTACTGTTCAGTTTGTCTCTTTGGAATCAGGTAGGTGCATTCATATTACCTAAACAAGGAATGATGCCTTCTCTATTTCATGTTTTTTTGTGTGTGTGTATGAAAACTTGCAGTGCCCATTTCAGTGATTTCACAGAGCTAATAATCATTTATCAATAGCAAACTAAAAATGTGTTTAGAAAATTAGAAACTGAAAATTAATGTGAAGAATTCCATTTGTTTTACTGGTTAATGTGGAAATTTGTGTTCCTATTTGGAGGAGAGAAGAAACATTTACAAAATTAATGTTTGGCATCATATTAGATGCCTACAAGATCTAAAAGAAAAGTATGATTAAACATGCACTTAGGTGCAAGATGAAATATCCTCCAGAAGTACTTCTTCCTCTCCCACTGGTAATGATAGGCTTCGCATGACAAACTTAAAAGAGTGTCTAGAATTAGATGAAGAAATCCAGGAACCACAGTCACTGTGATGATAAGTCATGGTAATAGTAGTTGACAGTAAGATACAACAAAAAGAGCTTATGAAGGAACTTAAGCTATTCTGTTCCAATACATTTTGATTAATGGGTTAAAATACATATTGATTAATGGGTAAAATCTGTTGATTTAAAAAATTTTATAGATACTAAACATCAAGTCTGCACAGTTAAATAGTTTGCTGTTATATTGCAACTTTTCTGTCATACAGCGTGAAAATGAGTCCTTGAAAGCACAGATAAATTTATTGAATAAGGAACTAGAAATCACAAAAGAGAAACTTCATACTGTAGAACAGGCTTGGGAACAAATGACTAAACTGGGTAAGTATGAAAAGTTGTATTGCAACACTAAAAAACAAATGGTCCTGTGTAAAAGTAATATTTTACAACATTTTAAAATTCACGTGTCTTCAAAGAAAAAAAAGTCAAAATTATTTTGTATCTTTCATTAACGGTCTTATTATTTTTTTTTTTTCAAATAATTTGTTGTGTGTGATATTTTTTTCTTTTATTTTGTTTCATTTTACGTATCCATTCTAACAAAACCAACGTTGGTATTTTTCTCTGGAAACTATTCTGCATTGACTTTTGGGTTCCAAGGTCAAGGGTTTAAAAGCTGGAACTTGTAATGCTACATCACCTGACTTTCTTCTCTTTTTCTTTTTCTAACGTGATTGTCAGTCAAAGTACTTTATAGGTGGTCAGGAAAGTGATTTCTTTTTCCTGGTTTCATGTTCTGAAACAAAATGTTTTTTCTTCATAACTGGGCCTTCCTTATGTGCAGTTTACATACATTCACATTATTCAAGAAGAATTCATCCACCTGGTTTTTTTTAGAGATTTTTAATTAGATTTCTTGAAGATTTACCAGCGGAAGGACAAAGTGAATATCGAAAACAGTTATCAGTGTCTGTAACCATGATTGCAGATATACAATTGCAATTTGTATTTGATGATAATATTTTATCCTGGTTAGATACTTTTAAAACGTAATAAGGCAAGACTGTTTAAACAACCATGCCTCCAGTTTAAATAATAATACATATATTTTGATAAAGTTTATATGACAGAGATAAAGGAAAACTCATGTTGTCTTTCATGGTGTAAGTAATTTTCATGGTTGAATCAGCTTGTGTATGTAAATATTTTTGAATATAGGGGATGACAATGCCATGGACAAGGCCACAAAAGCAATAACCAACAGTGAGATTTTATCCATTTCTAAGAAAATTGCAATGCTGGAAATGAAGGAACTGAATGAAAGACAGAGAGCAGAACATTCACAACGGATGTATGAACATTTACGGAATACTTTAAAGCAAGTAGAAGAACGCAATTTTGAATTGGAAACAAAGTTTGCTGAGGTAAATCTGTTGAGATTTAACGACATTTTGAGACATCTTAGAAGCATATTTTTGATTTTTTCAAAAAGTATTAATTGGTTATTTATCACTATGGCTCTGACAAATTTATGATGCAAAATATAGATGCCTTTAAGAGCTGCAATTTTGCATGAACTGGACATCTGTTTAAAAAAAAAGTCAGTAGTTTATTTCAAGCAATAGTTGTTCTCTGTAAAACCACATGATGAGCAACTTGTCGGAGAGTTTCCTAGTTCTTCAACAGACTCTTAGAAAAAAGCCTGTTAGTGACCTATTTCTTGTGTCTAATTCGTATGATACCTGTTCTGCTAATTTTCCCCTAATCATCAATGATTCCAAAAGTGGTAGAGCTTTGCGGCCCTTTTGCAAGTGACAATGTCATGATTCTTTTGCAGACTTTGTTCTTCTGTCATGTGCCAAGCATTTTCTATTATACAGGAATAGAAGTCGTGTGCTGTTGAAGGTGATGATCCTTACAATTCCTGTTATATGTCTTAATCTTGCTAGATATTTTGTCCTCAATATTCCTATTTGAAGTTTGTTCCATAAATTCATTATTTAATAGTAGGAGACTTCATTCTAATTTCCAGTCTAAATTTATTTATAGTCAGTTGAACACCTGTGTTCTTGTGCCAGTATTGGCCTATAACTGAAACAAAAGGGAAGAAGAATAGTTATGTTGATAGGAGTTGATAGATTGTATTCATTCCCCCTTCTCCTGCTTTGCTAGACTATAGCCTGGTCTATTTTATTCTGCTGTAATAGGGACTCTCCATTTCTCTGTCATTTTCGTAGTGTTTATTACACTGTTCTGATTTGAATTAACTGGGACAATGGAGTAACTGAAAGTGTATAAAGCTTTACAGCAGCAGCATTATTAAAGCCTTTTATGATGGAATGAATTCTTTTATTTCATTAAGAAATACCTCAGGTGCTGCACACTAAGACAACATTTCCCTTTTTCTCTTTTGCATATGTTATTATCCGTCTTCTGATACATTTAGGCATGCTGGTCTTCTGTCATTTTTAGTTGATGAACTCCTAATAACACAATTTTTTGTCTTACAGTTTCCTCTGTGCATTCCTTTTTACCTCATTGCTGTAGCTCTAGGACATACATTTTCTATTCCATATATTCTTGTTGACAGGAACTCCTAATTGAGCATGATTTCTTTCTTTTTTTCCTATGTAACAAGACTGTGTTAAGGTAATTAATGAAAATTGTGAGATCACTTTTACTTTAAGAATTGATTAACTAGAGGAAATCTTTGCCTTCTAAGCTCATAAATCTATTTCAACATGACTCTGTTTTCATACCCTTTTACAGTTCCCACAAGAACCTCTATTTGACTAGTTTATTTTCCCAGATCTACCTCAAATATGTGAAGTCCAGGCAATAAGATATACCACACATTTTGCTTTGTTTAGGAAATGTATCAGATTAATCTGTCACAACTATAATTGGTAAATTAATTGCTGAGGCTTCTCTATGTCACCTAACGCTTTTCAGAAATCAATCTCTTTGAAGTGAAACACTGGTTACTCAGTGTTTGATAATCAACTTGAAAAATCAGGCTGCTTGAATCAGAAAGTTCTTTTTTAAAAAAACAAAAGAACTATGCTATTAGGAGTCTGGGCAGTTATTGCCAGTATTTGTGTTACCAGTCCTGATATGCTGGACATTATATTAAATGCCTAAGTAAGTTCATTTCCTACAGAGTTTCCAGTCTTACTATTTTTTTCTTTTTTGGTATTTTAGTATAAAAACAAGTACTGCTTGTACAAGTACTGCTGTAATGGTTTTAAGAAAATTCACCAATTAAGGTTTAATTCACCAATTAGGGTTTAATTTAGAATCCTGTTCCATGCCAATCTGTGTATCTATTCCTACATGTGTGCAATGCTGTGAACAAAAAGATGTTTAAAGAGTGGAAAGGAAACTACTTTTCAAACACACAAACACAGCTGAACAGTGTTTTGTAATGACTAAAAAAAAAAAAAAAAGAGACTTAGGGCACTTCTTTTTCTTTGCAGGTTTGAGAGCAATTGTGTTCTTACAATGACATGTTGTTTTTCTGTTCTTTTTTAAGCTTACCAAAGTCAATCTTGAGGCACAGAAAGTGGAACAGGAATTAAGAGATGAACTCTCAAATAGTGTAAGTAAGGCAGTAAGTGATGCAGATAGACGACAAATCATGGACTTAGAGAAGCGTGAGATGGAGCTCAAGATTGAAGTATCAAAGTAAGTGTTGAGGTAACAAATTCAGAATGCAGTATTTTTGGAAGCATGCAAAAATCAAAACTATACAGGCTTATATAGTATGCTACTTATGATAATTTTCAGTACCTGTTTTTTTGGCATTTATGTATGCCAAATTTGGAGTTAAAATGAAGCGTTTCATTCAGGCACTGTAAAGTAAGTCATTTGCTTCCTTGTGATTTGAACAAGGAATTAAGTGCTGGCCTGGACAGACAAGGGTAAGTGTGCACTTAAATATTCCTTACTAGTGTGTTTAATTAATTCAGGTTTATTTTGTTTCTGTGCCACAACCTCCCTTACATGTATAAAAATATCAGAAAAGAAATTGGAAAGCAATTATTGCAAAGAGTCATAGATATCTTGAAAATGAAGCTGTTTTGTTTGTTGTTGTTTTTGTTTTGATTTTTTTTTGACATTTACTTAAGAGAATTAACTTTGTATGCATAAATTGAAAAACAAAAAAGACCTTTTTAGATATGTTGATGTGATTGTTATCATGGACATTTGTCTTTGAGTAAATAATGTAATCCTGTTATATTCCTAAATCAGCAAAGTCTGTGGGGATATCTGTGGTGATTTTGATACTGATTTTGAGGGATTAGACCCGGGGAAGGAGAGAATAGAATTGAGAATGAATCTTGTTGTGCATTTATGTCCAGAACTGGGAGAGAAATGGAGAAGGAGAGAGGTGCTTAGTTTGGGTAAAAAACATTGGCATTGTTTTCCTTGAGAAGATTACTGCTAGCAAATTTACAGGAAAATATCCAACAATAAAGGTGAGAGAGAAATACAGAAGAATTTTCATAACAAGGATGCTGAGTTACTACTCAGAGAAGAGTATGCTAAAAAGAAGAAAGTCTTCAAATGCTTTGATATGAGGAATCATATTAAGCATCTTTTCTTAGCATGTTCTATGTAGAAAAACTTAAGTTATTCAGTGGTTTCAAGTGACATAATGCTATTGTTTCCCCTGCAAGGTTAAGAGAACTGTCTGATGTTGCAAAAATGCAAGTTGACGCTCTAGAGGCTCGCCAACAATGTAGAGAGAAGGAAGTGGAATCTCTTAGAATGCAAATTTTAGACTGTCAGGTATGGTAAAATTAAACCTTTATTCTGCAATTTGGATTTTTTTCCCAGGGTAGGGGGAAGGGGACAGGGAAGAAATTAAGTAATTTTACAATGAATTAGGAAACTGCAAAAGTATTTTAGAAGGATCTTACCAAGTCAATCCTTTGTCCATACCCTTTCCAGAGTTATATATTACTTTAATAATTGCTTTCTTTTCCATTTCTAGTTGCATAGCTATTAAAAAAAAAAAAAAAAAGGAAAAAAAAGATCCTGAGCTTTTTTTTCCATGTTATTTAGTTATATTCCTATGTGATTAATAGCTTGTGGTCAGTTTTAAATATAAAATCAGGAAAGTTTGATAGTGGTGTTTTATTTTGTGTTTGTTTTGTTTTTGTTTTGTTTTACAAGACAGGCAATGACTGTGAATCTTGAAGATTAGGCTTAGTATATTGTTTTATTATTAGCTAAAACAATTTATTGGGATTGTTTCCATGTTCTGGAATGGTTTCAGTTCCTAAATACCACTTCTACCAGCTTTTATGGTATTATATTTGCTAAGTTTGGATATGCTTTTCTTCCCCCTTTCCTGGTATTTCGGAAAGAGACAATTTTTAAGATGTATCTGAAAATGTGTATTTCTAACATGTGGCGTTAGAAACAAGAGTGGAAAAATAAAAAGCTGTTTTTAAAAGCTAGTTCTTGCTCTTATCTGTGGGATAAAATAACGTGCAATACATAAAATTCAGAAAAAGTAATAGCTTTTTTATATATACTGTGTTCACATATTTGAAATGAAAAATAATTTTGCTCTATATTTGGTTGTTAGGCACAGTCAGATGAAAAAGCAGTTATTGCAAAACTGCATCAGCATATCATAGCCCTTCAAGGTAGTGAATCCATGGCTGTAGGCAAGTTGGAGACACTTAAATTGAAACTACAGAAGATGGAGATCCATAATCTACGTTTAGAGCAGAAGCTTGATGACAGAGAGCAAGCCCTATATTTTGCCCGACTGGAAGGAAGAAATAGAGCCAAACATCTACGACAGACAGTTCAGTCTTTGCGGCGACAGTTTAGTGGTGCTCTGCCTTTAGCACAACAAGAAAAATTCTCTAAAACAATGATTCAGCTACAGAATGACAAACTGAAGATCCTGGAAGAAGTTCAGCATGCCCAGCAGGAGCGTCGAAATGCAGAAAACAGAGCACTCGAGGTGGAATTAAAGCTGAAAAGTTTAGAAGAATTATTAGTTGCATTGAAGGATACAAGAGGAGCTCAAAAGGTCTGCTGTCTTACAACTTTGAATAACTTTGATAATCTGATGTGCGTTTAAACTAAATTTCATTTCAGTGTGTTTCCTAAACCTCTGTTTTAATGTAGAACTTCATGATTTCAGAATATACTACGTTAGAGTATGACAGCTATTATTTTTTTGTTTTCTGATTTTAAAAAAGTAATAACATCATTAGTTATTTGCCATGTAAAAGTCAGTGCAGTAAGATTTACTAATTTTCTTTTGTGCCTAAGTGGCATAGGAAGTAGGGGTTTAATATGAATTAAATTAGATTGAATTAAATTAAATTATGCAGTAAATTAAATTAAACACAGAGTAATATTCTGAAGTTCTGTTCCATGAGCTTGCATTGAAATCTTCACTACAAATCCATGTCTTTTAAATAAATCCCAGGGCAGCGTGGTCAGAAACATTATACCCATGTAATTCTACTTAATCGTATTTTGCTATTGTAGACAATGTTGCCTTGCAATTTGAATAAGGCTTTCTCACTTCTCTTCCAAATCCCTGTGTAGTATATAACATGTTTTTTTTCTGTCAGGATTAAAGATGTTGGCATGTAAGCAATAGTTATAGTGGCATGTTTTACTTTTAAGCCAGTTTTCAAATATTTTTCTGGAGCAGTCTGACATAAATATGTCTGTTAGTATATGTGTGTTTTTGAATACTTTGTTCTTTCATAGAATTTTTTAATGATTTTGAAAATCTTGTGCTGTTTTAGAAAAGATATCCAAACTTCTTGCATGTTTTTTTTTTTTTT
>VXAA01007190.1:99978-112446 GCA_013399115.1 Anseranas semipalmata
CCTTTCCCTTTCCCTTTCCCTTTCCCTTTCCCTTTCCCTTTTCCTTTTTCTTTTCTTTTCTTTTTATTGTAGAAAGTTCATGTAGAATATTTTAACTTCCTTAAAATCGTAGACTTGCTCAGTCAAGAGGCTTATGTATGTGTGTTGGTCTAGGAATTATATTAGCGTGACAGGAACAAATTTAAAAAGTTGCTGTGAAAAGTGGACTCCATATAGTGTATATTCGTATAGAATTTTCAAGTGTTTGCAACAATGATCTGTGGCCTGCTTCTTGTAGTGGATTTGGAAAATATATGAAACACGTGCATTTATGGAAAATATATTTCTTTAAATATGCTGTAATTTAAAATATGCTTTTAAAATATAAACCTTGTGTTAAAGCATGTTTTTTATATTCTTAAAGCATATTCTATATTCTTTATATTCTTAAAGCATATTTTAAAGAATAAAGCTTGTGTTTAAGAGATATTTCGAGACTAAAGATGCATCTGTTTCAGTGTGTTGGGATCAGGAGCACAGACCTGAAGCAGGCTTCCTATCATCTTCACTTAGTGTACTTCAATTAACATACGTAGTTATTTCATCTGGGAGAAATCAAGTTTTTTGGTTGGGAACTAAAACAGAAAATGCAAAGAATGAGCCTACTATGTTCTGTCTACTAGTAGACATTCAATCCAAGGGATCACACTGAATTTAGTCCAAAGTAAGTAGCCCTGAAAAGTACATAGTATGGATATCACTGTCTATGGTGAGTCATAGTTGGTGAGGAGAATCACCAACTATTTTGCTTTCCAGGTCCTGTCCTGTTGCACCACACTACTTGCAATATAGCTTAAAACTGCAATGGTGGATTTTTTTTTTCCAATACTAAGTGTTAAAAAGAGAAAAAAAGAACAGTATAATCATTGAGTATAACAAGAAGAAAAGAATTTTAAAAAACAGAAGAATTAGAGGAAAATTTTGGGAATACAGAGCAATAATTGTGCAGTCAGTGTGAAGGGTACTGCAGTTTCATGAATTTCTGGAATAACGTACATCAGTAGAGTTGCATTGTTATTTTGAACTAACAGGAACAAGAGGAAATAGCAAAGAAACACGAAGAAGACCTTAGAGTTCTACACCAGAAGTTAGACTTGTGTACTGACAATTCCCTTAAGAAATTCAAACAGACTGCTTTGGTGAGTTATGTGTATTTATGAGATTAGTGAAATTGTTCCCAAATTTTGAAAATTGTTGCTCAAAAGAACAGTTTTGTAGTCACAAATAAATAACAAATGATGGCAAGAAGAATAAATGGATGGTTGATAGAGAAAGAACTCAGAAATTTGTGAAAGAATTTGAGACAGTTGGATTAGAGGACAAGTGTGAAAAACAAAGTTACCACCTTAGCATATAACATCATTCTTTATATTCCAATTTATAGACTTCTAGGGGAGGGAAAAAGAGAGGGTATTTTTTTATTCAGTCTGTGGTTGCATTAAACCCATTTTAATGCAGATTTTCTCTTGACACTTTGTGATAAGGTGACACCTGCATTTAACTGGTTATTGTGTGAATTGTTCCATGTACAAAGCTCTTTTCCAAGTAGTGTGACTGTTTTTTCTGTGGACTAAGAGTTGTATCTCAGTAGATAAACATGATAAATATTAATGCTTGGTTATGTTTAGGACTGAGTTTAAAATGCATCACTAACACTTACCTTTTGATTTAAAGCTTAAAATGTTCATCACACATATTTGTTCTTTTTTACAGGAATTAATGAAAAATCCTTCTTTATCACTTTCCAGCAACGAACATTTCCTCCGTTTAGCTGAAATGGAGCAAACTGTAGTAGAACAGGACAATTCTCTTGCTTCACTTGTTGGCAAATTAAAGAAAACATCATCTGATTTAGAGAAACAAAAACAAATTACTTTAATGAAAATCAAAGAGTTTGAGACTCTCAGAGCCCAGTAAGTTTTTAGGCTGTTAACATAAGTCACGGTTGGTCAGCTATGTATTGCTGTTGCTGAAGTGGTCTATTGAACTGAGCATGTTTTTGCTGAATTTTAAGTTTGGCTGAAAAAAAAGAACTCAAGAGAGTTACCATGGTTGATAAATACAAATATAAACTATTTTTGTTTTGTAGCCCTTCATCAAGGCTAATATTGAAAAATTGTGGCTTCAAAAAATGCATTTCAGTTATTAACTTTGTACCGTCCACTGAAAAAGTATTCAATGAGTCTTGGTATGAGAGTTGTCTCCCCCCGACATCCATCTGGGCTTGCTGCCTGACAGGTTTAAAATCATTAAAATTTAACCTCTGTTTAAAAGGAAAAAAGGATGATGCTTTCCTTAGCAGTTAGGGATAGGAATTAGAGTCAACAATGTTCTAATCTCTTTTGTTGATACTCTTGAATAACTTCCTTAGTAAGTGGAGGCATTCTTTGTAGAGACATTTTTTTTGTGATTTTCAAATCTGTATATAATTTGCTTTAACAATAAAAAATACAACCTTGTGCCCTCTGTTATTTATTTGGAGTTTGTTAGCTTAATTATTACAGTGTAGCCTATTAATCCTTATTTTCTATTAGGCTTCAGGAAAAGCACACAGTTGATGTGGAACAATGGAAAGATGAAGCAAATGGATTGAAGAATGTGTTAGCTCAGATGGAGAAGGAATTAGCCAATGTAAAAGCTGAACTAGAGGCTCAAAAAGAAGCAAATAATAGAGCACCCACGGCAACGCTGAAAAACCTGGTGGAACAGCTGAAGAACCAGTTAGCCATAAAAGAGAAGCAGCAGAAAGTTAGTCAACAAAAATTACAAACTGATGTCACAAACGAACAGAAATGTTAAATGTGGCTTAATGTTTAAGAATACTATGTATAGTACAACACGAGATAGAATATAGTTGCATAATTTAACATAGTAAAATACAATTGCATTTGGTTGTTTTTTAATGTTCATATTAGCAGCTTCTTCGCTTATAAGAACTTGTATTTGTTATTTTTAGGCTCTTAGTAAAGCACTTTTGGAACTCCGAGCAGAAATGACTGCTAATGCTGAACAGCAGATTATATCTGCAGCATCACAAAAAGAGGCATCTATGAATGTCCAGGAGATCGTTGACAGAGAAACAAAAGGGCTCACGGTGAGTACTAGGTAATGTCATTGTATTCCATTGTTGTACTGCTGGTAATCCTGATTTTTGTTTTTTGCTGTTTTTTTTTCTCTAGACACAGATAGAGGAATTAAATAATCAGATTTCAAAACTTACAGATAACCTTAAAATAAGTAAAAACAGGGAGAATGCTTTGTTAGATGAAAGAGATGAGTTGAACCAAGAACTTCAGAGGAAAGAAAAGGCATTTACTAAAATAATGAGAGAAAAAAATGAAATTGAAAAGGAAAATGAAGAACTGAAGAAACGGATTAGGAGGCTTACCAGTAGCATTCAGGTACAAGTGATTTTTAAAAATGTGTTTGATCTTGGTCAAGTTTCTGCATTGGATGGGCTGGTTTGGGGGGGAAAGAGTACCTTTGACAGGCATTGAAACTGATACTTGATGTAAAAATCTGTCTGCTCATCATCTGGGTTACATGTGAGCTATTGCCTTTTGCTGTTGGAACTATGTCTGAAATAGAATGAAGAGGCTGAAAAATATTTTTTCCTTGATAGAAGTTTGAAAGAGTCTGAAGAGTTGAATTACCACTTTAAAAGCTTCTTTAAAAAATAGCTAGCTTGAAATTTGTGATCTTGCCTGCCCTTATTTCTCTGTTCAGAAGAGAAGTGAAAGATGTACAGTATTACTGTCTAACCTTTCTTTTTGAATTCAACTACTTGCTGCCGTTTATTAAGTTTAGAATGCAAAGTTAAATTATTGAAGTATTAGAATGCAAAGATAATTTTAAAAAGGCCATTTATGTTGTAAGCTAATTCCACCAATTGGAATTAAAGTCCTTATTTTTTGAGGGGAGAAAAATACTTAGGTAGTAGTCATTAAACTTTAAGTTGGTGAAAGTTTGTAATTTTTCAGAACAAAGCTGATGAGCAAAATCTGATAGATGTACTTCAGAAAAAAGTTAAAAAGTTGGAAAATGAACTTGAGAAGAAGTGTGAAGAATCGGAAAAAAAAAGTGTAAGAGAAGACAAGGTATGTGATAAATACTGAGATCGTGGCTTTGAAAGACATCAGACATCATTGGCTTAAGTGTAGGCAGTTCAGTTCTCCCCACTGCCCCTAAAAATAACAGCCAGCCAGCCAAACTTGATCAGATCAGAAGCAGTTTCATGACAGTCAGTTCTTCATGTTCCCCACGGTCTTTGTAAGTGATTATTCTTCACAATAGCAGTCACCACTTACAGGGGGGTCTGACTTGCTGGAGATGAGTTCATTTTACTAGTTGTTGGCTTTTTTGTTTGTTATTTTGTTATTTCAGTAACTAATCACTGGCTTGTCATGGTAATCATAAGGTATACTAGAATATTATAGCATGCTTGCATAATGACATTCAGACTTTTTATGATATTAAATGTGATTTTAGGACTGAACTTATGTTTCCAGTTAGAGAATTTTTATACACCTGTTGTTTAGTGTTTAAAAATATTTTTCACAAACTTGTTTTTTTTTTTTCCTTTTTGCAAGAATTTACTTTCTGTCCATCTCTTAGTAGCAGTAACTGTTTAGAGTGAAGACAGAAAAGAAAGTACAGGGACTAACTGAGGGAATGGAAAAGTTCAGCAAACAAACAAAAAAACTGCTTAGAGGCAATTTTTCAGTAGTCATTTGTGATCACATAGGTACAGGTTTTAGTTGATGTACCATTTTATAGCTACTTGATTGTATCTGTAAGTAAAGATTCTATTTCTCATAGGAAAAATAAAATGAGCAGTGGTACAGCTTTGCAGCAGGGGCATATAAACTCCTGGTGAGCTGAAAGAAAAAGGATAGATCTGCTGTGAATTGGCATAGGAAAACACCTCTTTTTCTTCAATCTCTTTTTTACTAACTGTAATTCAAAGTAAAAGGATATATTTCACAAGCACCTCTAATTTCCCAAAATGTATCACTCCTTGTTTATAAAATGAATATTAAAAGGTGAGGATGAAGTTGGCAAAAAAATTAAACTTCATCAGCTTTGTAGACCAGTCACTATAGCAAGTTTAAGGTTTCCAGCTTGGACTGCTCTTTAGCTAATTATGGCTTAATGTTTTAAATTTAGGAGTGAAAAATATACTATGTGTGGTTTTCTAATGTGTTTGCTTTAAGAAAATAATTCAAAAAGAAATACATAATTTGTTCATATGCTTCACAGACCTCCAAGGAGGAAATAATTAGATGGGAAGAAAGCAAAAAATGGCAAATCAGAATGGAAGGGATGCGGAACAAACTAAAAGAAAAGGAAAAAGAAACAGATTCTTTAGCCAAACAGTTCAGTACATTGAAGGAACTTTATACAAAGTGAGTTGTTTTTAATGCATTCAGCTTCAAAACTGATGGCATAAGAGAAATCCAAATGTTTGCCACATAATTATAACAGCTTTTTATGTTTATAAGACAGATGCCTAGATTTGACATTGCTATTGAGATTAAAAGAATTAATTAATTTTCAAGTAGCAGGTTACTCCTTTAAGTATCCTTTCACTCGTAGAAGCTGACAACCTTATTTAGAAGAAACTGCCTCTGAATAAAACTAGTTTAAGTCCTTTATTATGCTTCTTGTATATAGTGTTCTGTTATTTCCATGAAACAAGTAACAGTTTCATGAAGACAGGCTGTTTCTCACCTCTATGTTATTTAATCAGACTGCTTGGATTGGATGCTGTGCTATTGTCATCTGTTGCACTACTGCAGTACTGACGGCTCTAGCGTTATGAGATAGAAACCTTAAAAACATACACGCACACAAAACACACATGCCTGGCCTCCATGAAAGTTAAGTTTACTTCAGTACAGTAGTGGCAGGGTTTCACTGATAAAATATGTAATGATGGTGGTTGGTGATCACCACCAAATGATGATGGTGGTTGTAGCTATTGTTAGATTGTGGTTTGAAACATCTGCAAAATGGCATTTATTCTTAGCAAATCACCCAGGAATTTCACATAAAACACAGGTGAGACCAACAAGTGATTTATGACATGCATGCTGCTAACTTCACGTTTGCTATTTTTTCCGATATTTGTGTTTTATTATTATTATTGGTAAAGCTGTGGCTGTCTGTACAGTAACCTTAATACACAAAAAAGGGGGTGTGGTACAGTGAGCAAATAAATTGCAAGTGTGGATTGTTTACGATAGAAAATATTTTCTCCTAACGAAAGCAAGTCAGCAAATAAAGTTTTAGATGCAAATTTACTGGACATTGCAGGGCTGAAAAAGAGAAGATTACTCTACAGAAGAAACTGAAAACTACTGGTGTGACTGTTGACCATGTTGTTGGAGTAAGAGCCTCAGAGACTGAAAAGGAACTGGAAGAACTACGAAAACGGAATCTAGATTTAGAAAATGAAGTTGCTCACATGAGGTGAGAGGCATTTCAAAAGAATCTATAAAAGAATAAGAAATCTAAATGAGAAAAAAATCTGTGGAAAGAGATAGTGTCTATTAGATCAACTGATAAAATCAGAAAAAACAGACCAAGTTGCAAAAGCCATTCTTTGAGCCCGTGACGAGCAAACTTAAAGCTGCTTGGGATCAATTGTGCATGTTCAGAGAATATGCAGCATCGGTTCATCATTCTAAAAGCTAAATAATATGAAAAACATGGCTCCTTTTGTGTAAAATTGTAATTAAAATTTCAAATTGGGGAAAAATACTGGAACTGAGGGTTGTAGTTAGAGTGTATTCATAATGAATTAGTGACATGGTTTAGTGGAGGGCTTAGTAGTGTTAGGTTATAGGTTGGACTGGATGATCTAGGAGGTCTTTGCCAACCTAAATGCTTCTGTGATTCTGTGATAATCACTGTATCCGTTATCACAGTGGATAGCGTACCTCAGTAATAGAAGCTGTGCACATCTCAAGAGAGCACATTCCTTTTCCCAAAGTAAATACTCTTGATTCATGGGGATTAGTTGAAATAGTGTATATGGCTATCCTTGATTTAGTATAACTAGCCCATTAATACTAGAAAATTCAGTCTAGTAATCCAGAAGTTCATGTTTGTTTTACATAAAGGGATGCTTTTCTGCATTAATAGCCATTTGTTTGTTCTGCTTGATTCATTTTTGGGTGTAGAACACAGCAAGCAATCCCACGAGATTCTGTTGTAGAAGATTTACATTTAAAAAATCAATACCTCCAGGAAAAGCTTCATGCGTTGCAGAGACAGTGTTCAAGAGAGACATACTCTAGGCCCTTGGTAAGTTAATAATATGATCATACTACCTAGAAGAATTGAACCTACTTAACAGAAATATTTATTATCCATTTACTGTACTGTATCATTAGGCAGATTTTATTTCAAATGATAGTATTCTAGAACAGGATACGAAATACTCCATTTATAGTGTTAAAAAGAAAAAAAAAAAGAACTTCTAGATGCTGTGTTCTGCAGGTAGAAGCAGAAATACTCAACTTCCTAACGTGGAGAAATAAGGGATATGTATTGTCATATATGTGAGTCTGCAACTGAGAGACTACTTTTATACACCATATTGATTGAAAATTTGGCATACAGAGTTTGGGGAAATTCTAAGCTGCATTTCAGTTGCATTAGGTGTTGTTTATTTTTGTTTGTTTTGTTTCGTTTTTACAGACTTCACTGTATGGTGAATATTGAATTACTAGGTTATCTTGATCCTTCAAGAAATAGATTTAACAGTACAATCTGTTTCTTATTTCCTGCTTTGTTTTTACTGTCTTCTGCTTTTCTTTCATGCTTCATTCTATCTTCAACTTGAATCAGAGTACATGTTACCAAACTGAACTGACCAACTCTGTTCCTGTCAGTATCAGTAAACAGAAGTATTTGAATTACCTTCAAAGGAAACCTATTTCAAATAGGGGTGAAATCAAACATCAGACTAATCGTAGTATTACTGGTGGCAATGAAATAGATGAGGAAGCAGGCATACAAATATGCATCATGCATAATGAAGGCCATGAGGCTACCAAGGATGGAAGCACAGAATTGTCTTCTGAACAGCATCCTGAAGATAGTGAAAAATGCAAGGACACAGATATTTCTGGGGAAGGATTGAAAAACAACAATGAAGCTGAAGATGATGAGGAGAATTGCAGTTATAAAGAAGAAAATATAACCCAACCTGAAAATGGAAAAATTGATGAGGAATTTGAAGAGGAGGAAAGGAAGCAAGAAATATGCAAGCAATCAAATGTTGATAAAGAAGAAAGTGTAGAAAAGCCTTATATTGACAGAATGGTCTGCAATCAGTCTGATTCAGAAGAACCTCCTAATCAAGCTAACAACTATGAAGCAGAAAAAATAAATGTGAATAACAAAATGAATCAACACACTACAGAGAATAAATGTGAAACTTACCAACATGGTACAGAGGGAGTTGAAACAACCCCAGAACTCTGTGAAATGCCTGAGGTTTGATCCTGTGGTGGTCCTCTAGCATTTCTTCTGTAGAAATGACATAGAATTAGAATACTTTGATCTTGATAATGCAGTGGTTTTGAATGGTCTGCAGGGATATTGAAGTAGTTACCAAGTGGTCCATAAAAGCAAATCTTATACTTTCACAATTTGCATGTATGTCAGTTCACAAGTAAGCTACTGTCAATTCTACAATTTTGATCCAGAAAGTTTACAAATAATCACAATGATACATGCAGCTAGTTGATGACCTTCATTCTTTAAGAGATTTACAATGTGGTATGACTTACACTTAGAAAAAGTGCTATATTGAAGCAAGTACTTTATTTCTGTCATTCTTAGTGTTACATTAATGGGTCATATGGTTAATTCTATAAGCAGCAAAACCTGCTGATTATTGTATCATCAAAAGATTTGATTAGTATTGGGTAATATTTTTCCACATACCTACAATTGCAATTGGCAATATAAGGCATGTGAACTACTCTTTATGTAATAGAAATGACTAGTCTCCAAGGGTAAAGACTTAAAATGTAGGAACTGACTCGCTGTTTGACTTCCGTGAAATTCTTACACCATCTATAGTATTTATTGAACATATCAGAATACATCCTTAAAATTAGATTCTGTTCCCAGGTACAGTGTCACAGCTTACCATGCTCAGTAGCTTTTTTGTCTTTTAGACTTTGAGCTTTATTTCTAGGCAATAGTTTGAGAGTTAATTGTGGTTTAACATTTTTTTTTTTATGGGTTTATACTGATTTGGTAAGCTTTCTCTAAAGGTTAAGCAAGTTTAGAAAATTTAAGAAAAGTAGTTAGAATAGAGTAGATCCCATTATTTGGTGATACAACTGATCAGTTATATTTCACAAAATTTCAGTGATGAAGAAATTCCAAAATGATAGTATCTTGTTCTGTGAACATTTTGTTTTGATCTTTTTTTCCGTGAAAAATAGTACTAATCTGTTGCTCTTTATCAGCTACAAGTGGTACAATGAATAGAGTCTTATTATTTAATAATAATTTACTTTTTTTCCCTGTTTTCTGAAGACATCAGGAATAGGATCAGATGATCAATATCGAAGAGAACAAGAGGTTCTAAAGGAAAATTTAAGGTTATCATCTGAAAATGTTGAGCTAAGATTCCAGCTAGAGCAGGCCAATAGAGATTTGCCAAGACTGAAGGTAACATCTCTTTACCTTTTGTCCCCTTTAACCTAGCACAAGTTAGGGGATCTCTTAAAAAGAAACTGATGTCGTTTTTTGTACAAACTGTAAGTTTCTCCTGTTTTTATGCAGGATGAGAAAGCTTGGTAGAAATGATGAAAAATATCATTGCAATGGGAAATTCATTTCTTTTTAATTTTTTAAAAGTAAACCAAGCGTAATTTAGTTACTGTTCATCTCAAAAAAAAATCTAAATAAATAAGTTGCTTATTACTTTGTTTTTTGAGGACCAAGTGGGTGACTTAAAAGAAATGTGTGAACTTCTCAAAAAGGAGAAAGCAGATGTTGAACGAAAACTGGGCAGTGTTAGAGGGGTGAGTATTATAACAGCATTTTTCATCACAAGTATATGAAACTGAAATATGAAAAATAGAAACATTTTATTAAAGCTAAAATATTTGGAATCAACTGAAAGTGAACAGGCATTGTTCTTGTTTTTTATTGTCAAAGTGTTCTAATAAATTAATGAAATTCAGTCAAAAGGACCATTAGAAGGAACAGAGCTACAATATTAAACATTTGAACTATTGTGGCCTTGTTTTGTCATTTGGATTAAAGCTATCTTCAGAAATGTATTTGTACCAAAAATAAGAGTTACAGCCCTGGTAATAAAAATTATATTAATGTATTTATGTAAATGTGTAATACAGCTTTATGATTTTAAAAGGTAGGAGTTTGATTTGATGCAGTTGTTAGAAAGTATAAGTTATTGTTAGTGACGTTGTTTCTTTTACTATGCAAGATTACACTTAAATTTTACTCAGCTACTTTAATAGAGCAATATTTCAACAGTTACAGGAAAAAAAGGCTTCAGCAATGCTGAGTGTCTCTCCCCTCACTGACTTGTCAAACTATTTGTGTGACCTTTTAAAGGAAGCAGACTTAAGGAAGAGTCTTTGTAGCTCTTGAAGTATACAAGGAGAATGAGTTCTGCTTCTGGGTACCTGGAAAAAATTGTGTATTTCCCATTCTTTTTCTTGTACCTTGCATAAGGCAATTCAGTTTATAAAACTGACTGATTCAAAGGTTCTGAGGAGGCAGCAAATTCTGAACCTTCCTTCCTTTTCAGACCCAAACTGGTAGAGGGTTTTCTTTAGTTCTGCTGTGTACCATCACAAACCTCCTAATCCCTTCAGTGCTTTTAGAGAAGTAAGAATAAGTAATTCTCACTTCCAAAACTTGCTCACTACATAGGTTTACGCAGGGTTTCTAGTACTAAAATCTTCCCCATTTTCTGCTGTACTGTGGTCTTTACCTCTGTGGCAAGAAAAGGAGGTACTTCGTGGATCCAGAATTGGAAACAGCAGCATTGTTAAATCATTATTGCTGAGGAATTCCACTGCCACAAAGAATATAAGGAAATAAAGGCCTTTGAAAACCCTTTAAACAGCTTTTCTACCTCATAAATGAATGCAATGGAAGAAGAAAAATAGAGAAAATAAGTGTTTATTTCATTTTATTATTTTTATTTTTTATTTATTTATTTACTTGTGCTTTAAGCTGTAGTTCTTCTGTCACTTTAATCCAGTGGAAATATGGTTGCTAAAAAAGGGCCTTCGTACTCCATCAAGCTCCCAGACAGTCGTCATTTTTAATTTACCCTTTAGACAGTGTTAGCATTAAAGCGTTGTCAGTTGGGTCAGGAAACTGCTCTACAAGAAAAACTAAAAACTAAAAAAAAAAAAAAAAAAAGATTGATTTATTTTCATGATGTTTCACTTTATTTCATAAAATACGGCAATATTAACTGCAGCTTTTTAGGTAACAGCAAAGAAGGAGCTGATATGTTGACTTTGAGGGTGAATATATCACTAGACATTTTGGGGAGCTAAGTATGCAAGAATCTTGAGGATTCATTCACACCAAAATATAACAACTTTTAATGAATATAAGGCAGTGGAAAAATATGCCATAAAATAAGATTTGGAGTATCTCAGAACGTTAACTTGAAGTGTTTACCTCACTCTGTTTTTTTTCCCCTCTGCATAGGCTGGTAGGAGTGGAAAGACAGTCCCAGAATTGGAAAAAACAATTGGTTTGATGAAAAAGGTTGTAGAGAGAGTCCAAAGAGAAAATGAAGATCTGAAAAAAGCTCCAGCTGTGGTTTCTAATGAGAAATTACTTGGTCTTGAACAGGAAAATGAGAGGTTAAAGGTACTGATTTATCTTAAATAACTATATTTAGATAGCAGTTTATATACAAGTTACTAGGAAACTTGAACAGCAAGCCTGTTACTGATATTGATTAGTACAGAAGTGTTAAAAAAATATCAGATATGAAACTTGTAGAACACAAAAGCAAAACTTTATTTTAGCGTAATATACTGCATGATTTATGTAAAGGTACTGTGTATGTTAGGAATAATTTAAATATGTGTTGAAATATTATGTTCACTGTGCTAGGTAGCTGTAACTATGATGTGCTTTAAAAATGGAAATTTGAAATTTTCTACTAAGTAATGTATATGTGTTATAACAAACTGTTTACTATTTAGTCTGAAATGGAAAAAATGAAACTTCATCTGGGGGGCCAGCTGAGTATGCATTATGAATCTAAAACCAAAGGAATGGAAAAAGTCATTACTGAAAATGAGAGGCTACGTAAAGAGCTGAAAAAGGTATGATCATTGTAATGCATCCCTTTATTTCCAGTAGTTACCGTATGTGGTAAGTGTCTTTTTTTTTTTTTTT
>VXAA01007190.1:112454-126887 GCA_013399115.1 Anseranas semipalmata
TTTTTTTAATGGTTGATATGAAATGGACACTTTTCTTAGTATTGATATTGCCATGACCGAATTTTTGATTATATCTGGAGAGGAGACATCAAGGGAACAGGACAAGACAGAATGTGGAAGTTGTAGTGCTAGTGATCTGAAATACATGCATCTGGGATACACTGTCAGTACTGAATCTATCTCACCATCTTTTTAGATAACCCGGTGCTTCATATGAGGTTAAGTATTTCATAAAACTTTGTTTTTATTGAACAATAGGAAGCTGACAGTGGAGAGAAGCTACGAATAGCAAAGAATAACTTGGAGATATTAAATGAGAAGTTAACCGTACAGCTGGAGGAAGCCATTAAGAGGCTAAATTTGGCTGAGAACACAGGCCCTCAGCTTGATGAATCTGACAGGAAAAGCTGGAAATCAGTTGTTGTAACAAGGTAGGAATTGAGAATGAAGTTTGTCTTCATTCCTCGTTAAGTATTAGCAAAAAAAAAAAAAAAGACTTTCATTTTCATAATTTTTCTCTCTTCTTTGAAGATACTTTTAATATCATTTTCTGATTCTGTATTAGTATTTAGAATTAGAATACAGATCTCTGATACGAATCCGGCAGAGTTCTATAGCCCTTAAGTATTGGCCTTCTTCAGCTGTAGACTCCTGGATAATTTTGGTAGAAGAAATATTTTGTGTTCCTTGCTGCTTAAATGTACTGTATTTGTGCTTTGTGGAGTAATGTCAGCATTTTTGCTGAACATAAAAAGCATGTATTTCAGTACATTACCACAAGGATAGCAATCTGGGAAGGGGGGAAAAAAAAAAACAAAAAACAAACCGGAGTCCTACAAACTGCATTTTCCAGCACGGCTCCAGTTAACCATGTGAATGTGCAGAGGTTGTTAGGAAGCCCACTGGGATTTCCATGCTCCGTGGGACATGTACGCATAGCTAAAGATCCTTCATGTGTGTTCTGGAGGCCCTGAAAGCAAATTGCAGTCAGCCAGGTAGTCCTGTTAATCTGTAGTAGGAGGGAGAAAAATTCAGAGACTAGCACTGGATCATCTTTTCCAATATATAAAAAGATGTGTGAGAGTTGCCATTTCCTGGATTTGTAGTTAAAATTTTTTGAAAATCAGTATCAAAAATTACCTTTGCTTCGGTAATAATAGCAAATGTCTGCAACTCTTTACCAATCAGTTATCTGAAAGTACCTTTCAGTTGTTGTATCACTTGCATCACTGAGTGTTGAACACGATAAAGAAAACAGTTTTATATGACACCAATTTCTGCATTGCAACTTAGGCATGCAGTATTACTTTATCGGTACTTCTGCACCCAGTTCAGATGCTTTCTCTATGACAACCTGCTTACACAGGCTGGACATCGTAACTCTACAGCCTGAACAACTTTAATTGCATTTATTTATTTGATAGAAGCAAGCTGTTTAGTACTGTTTTGTGGTTTGCTTACAGAAAGTATTTTGGGGAACAGTTACCCCAAAACAATCACCAGTCCAAAAAGCATTACTGTTACACTTGTTTTCAAAAATGAGCTACATACAAAGATGCTAGTTAGGTCTCTCACTAGCATGTTTAATGATGAACACATTAATACAGAATATGAAGTTTGATGTAATACACATTCATGTGAAAATAAGGATTTTATGCCTCCCTGAGGCAAGAGTTTTTAATTGGGTATCATCTCATGTACTGGTGTATCTAAAAAGACAAGAAACTGAAACAGTGCTTATGCTATTAAGAGACAGAAACACCCTGTATCTTGCATGGGAATGGAAGACAGCAAGTTTTTGCAGAAAAACACTTAGTCCTGGGTGAAAAATACTTTTGTCCTGGGATGACCTCAGGACAAAATAAGTTCACGTGTTGCAAAAGTACCCTTTAATGGTTGCAAACAAAGGTGGAAGGTATCTATAAAAACAGAACCTGTGACAGTAACTTTCTGAAGGCAGGAAATCAGCTGGACAAGAGATAAACTGGTCTGATTTCAGACAAGGTCAGACTGCTGTTGAACTTCAGTCTCTCTGCTGCTATCCATGATTTTACCCACTTCCTAGTCTTGCACTCCCACAGGATCTGTTTGGCAGAGATTTGGTGCTTCTCTTGACATGTTGCTGAGCCATTTCCCTTCACTGTGGAGACTGTAGAAAGCTGTTCCTTTATCTTCCCCTTCCTCCTAACCACGTAGTGACGTAGAATGTCTTTATGCAAGGTCAGGTGACAGCCATATTTACACACAGAATCACAGAACCATTTAGGTTGGAAAAGACCTCCACGATCATCCAGTCCAACCTATAACCTAACACTACCACATCCTCCTTTAGTCCTTTAGTACAAGGAAAGGGGGAAAACTAGCTGCCAGCCACAGAAGGAAGAACAGGAACATGCAGTGAAGATGGTAGACCCTTAACCCAGGTAGGTAGGCCCAATAGTTTGAATATAGCTTTTCTTTTAGTTCTTCACTTCTTTGAAAAACGTGTACTTAGCTCTATTTAGTTGATATAGGTAGGGTGTGTGTGTGTAGTGACTAATTGTACTTGACTATTTAAAGTGGTGCGAGTAAAAACTTTTAGTTGCTTTAACATGTTTCGAGATTAACATGATTTTAAAGTAAATGAAGAACATCAGCCTAGAGAAGCTAACCTAGAGAAGCTCACTGGGGCACTTTACCATGCCGTCCATCTCACCAGCACATTTTCCAAAGCAGGTACACTGTAATAAAAAGTCATGGATAGGGCATCATTAAAAAAGTGTCATCTGGGTGATCCTTGGGATTCTACTGTTTGGCAGGTAGCAAGATACTGGAGACTATCACTATCTTCAGAGGGGAAACTGGATTAGATAATCTTCCAGAGGTGCCTTCCAACCAACATTTCAGTAATTCTGCAAAAACATTTTTGTAGCCTTGTATCGCTCAAAGCAAAATGGAATCCTCTTCAGACTACAGTTACTCCAGGGCAAAACATAATTTCTTGTAGAAAAGTTTTTCTGCTGGATTCTTCATCTCCTGTATCTGCATTAAACTTTTTCTCAGTACATTGATTTATTTTCCATAAATTTTTAAATCATAATACTGTCAAAGTATGACACCTGGCCAATACACACTGCCTCATCCAACTGAGTGCAATAACAGCAGGAGGTAGTGCAATATATGTGCAATACCATATAAAGATTCCAATCCCTCTTTGGTAAAGTACAGACATGAAGTACGGCCAGCAACAGTGGAACATTTGGAAGAGCCTTTATTTACAAGATCACAAAAAAGTGTTTCTCCTTATGCTTCATTCAGCTCACTTATAAATAAGATCAGTGATTATTTTGAGGCCTCTGCTCCAAACATATTTTAGAGCGCATTTTATGGCATTTCACCTGCTTGAGAATATTTTAATCTCTGTTTCTGCAAAGGTGTTAGCTTTTGCTCTTATCTTTTTCTCTTAATAGTATTATTATTATTTTTATTTATTTATTTATTTATTTTACCAGGATGCATGAAACAAAGATGAAGGAACTGGAAATGGATATTGCTAAAAAAAACCAAAGCATTACTGACCTTAAACGGCTGCTTCAGGAGGCAACAGAACATGAGCATGATGCTGATAAAAACTTACAAGACCTAAAAGGACAAGTGAGTAAAATCTAGCCATGACTCTGAGAATAAATTGCTTAATATTAATTTCCTTCTAGTGTCTGTATTGGCAGAGTATATTATTTATTCTCTAATCCGTGGTTTTTTTTTTTTTTACAGTCCTAGTTGCCATAATTGTACATTTAGATACTTGAGCTGATTAATAAGATTTACTACAATATATTTATTATCAATATATATTCATGACTTGCACTTCTTAGGGGAAATTTCTCTGTAGTTCTTTTTTATTAGTTTCATTGATCATTTGAAACCTGTAAGTATAGATAGTTCATGATGTCTTAAAATCTTGCCAGCTTGTTCAGCAGATTGATTTGGCTACAGGAACATTCCTCTTTCTTCCAGGTCTTTTTTGGGGTACTGACTTTGCCATCCTAAAGGGGATTTTCATGTCTGTTTCCAGTATGGCATCTTATACGCGGTCCCTAATAAATCTTACAAATATATTCCACACAGGGAAGAATTCTTGAATTTTAAACTAAGGTATCTTTGAAAAGATATATCAGGTTTTCAACTTCAAGTACACCAGAGATGTAGCCCTAGCACTATCCACCTAGATTAGCTTCCATCTTCTCATTTATTAATATGTACATGGTTTTCTTCCCTGGACATCTTGCACTGGTCCTTCTCAGAGTAAGGTATTGAATACACAGAATTTTCAGTACAGAAGTCATATATATTATCTAAGCAAATAAACTTGTTCAATAAACAGAACTTGGAATGGAGTTCTATAAAACAATTATTTTCTTAAGCTTTGCTCATTTTCACTTTTCAGTTTAAAGTCAGTATTGTTAACATGAAGTGTATACCAACAGCAAAAATAGCATAGATAGAAAATTATTTTACCATGTGGGGCATAACTCTGGGGCATCACACTTTAAGGTTTGTTTTGTATGTCAAATGCAGATGAGGGCATGTGGTCAAGGTTAACTTTTTCCAAAGAAACAGAGATTGATTGTCAAAGAATTTTAGGTAGTAGAACAAAAGTCTATCACTAACAGTAGCCTTATGAGAGTTCATAAATTGTCATTGTATTCAAAAAACACATATAGTCTCATATTTAAAAGATTTTAATTTTTGCTCCTGCAACTTCTACTGGAAGGCACTTCTACAGGCTAACTTCCTCTCTGTTTAGGACCCTGTTTCTAATTTATGACTGCAGGTCATTTCTAGTCAACATACATTAATTTGCTTTTTAATTGCAAAATCACAGGCTTTTCATATCACACTTAAAAAGAAACTTGGACACATTAGATATTCAAATAAGCGTGTTTTTTAAGCATCTTAAGGTGTATCACTTTTTTAAGCATATCTATCAATTATCCTAATGTCTCAATGCATGTGTCTAACTTTCTTTGTAAATCTAGCTTGTGAATGATTTTTCTTCACCCTTCATGAAATATACAGCACTAACCTATACTAGCTTTAAGATGACTGTAGATAACTAAAGCTTTGCAGAAAGTGGTAGCAAGTAAACGCTTTTTTTTCCCCTTTGTGATCACCTAGTACTCGGTTACACCATTAGTATTATTTTCATTCATTTTATTAAGCTATGCCAAAGAGAATTAAGTAATTCCACGTGAACTGCAGTATCTGTGGATACTGTTTTCACGACAACGATTTTTTTTAACCTTGTCTTTTAAGATTGAGCTTCTCGAACGCTTTCCTGACGGTGCAAGGACAGAGCAAGGCCTCATCAGGGAACTTCAGCTTTTAAGGTACACTATTTCTCAGCCACTATACATGAAACAAGAATGATCAAGGAACAGCCATTGTAATTTTTATTTATATATTAGATTTTCTAAAACATTAGGATGATTTTAAAAAATATTCTAAAATGATTTTATATTCCAGATCAACTAATAATCAATTAGAGAAAGAAAAAGCAGAACTAGCTCACCAGGTGGAAGACTATAAGCACCACATACGCATGTATACAAGTGAAGGTCCTGCAGCCGGTAATCTCTTTCAATACCTAAAATAAATATCTTCATGTATTTTGGGCCTAAAACTATTTTTACTTAATATGTGTATGCAAGATGATAATAAATCCACAGATGTATATGTGGATATATATTAATGCTAAAATAACAGAAACTGGAGCAGATTAAGGTCTTTGATCTTTGAGTGCTTGCATAAGCTTTTCATAGGAAGTATTGGTAAAAATCTCCTCAATTAAAGATCTTGAACAAGAGGCTGGAATCGTTGCAAGATTTCCCTTTCCAAGGAAATGGGTATTTCATGCAACCGTTTGCTTCATAAGCCTCAGAAGACTGCTTGTAAGATTTCAGTCATTCATTGAAACTCCTCTTGCTTTGGGTTCCAGGCTGCCAGAGAGCAAGTGTGTATTTCCAGATACCAGCTCTGTGAATGATTTAAGACTTAGCAGGCATCAGTCCCACAGGGAAAACAAAGGAGGCCATTGAGAGCACTATAGAGCAATACACTGCCATAAGACCAGGAAAAAAAATAAACATTCTTGAAATCATGAATACAATTAATAAGATCCTTAAACTATGTTATTTCCAAATCTCCTGCATTTAATTCAGAGATACTGCATATATTGTATTTATTAGAAGTGTGCTAATAGACTGGCCATGGGAGTACTGCATTCAGTCACAGGAATTTATATACTATCACCTAATTTGTGCAAGAATTAAAGAAAAGCCTAGATGACTTGAAATTTTGGTGGTTGTTGATCACAATTGACTTTACACACTTCAACTGTTTCAATTTTAAAGAGATGCAAACTTACTGTAACAAAAGGATTCATGTGATTATCATTACCTTAAATTTCCTAACAAATTGACATTTTTGCAGGATATAACGAAACTGCAGAGAAGGATAAAAATGACAAGTTAATGACAGAAGTAGCTGACCTCCAGGCACAGTTGAAAGCCTCAGAGTTGGAAAAACAGCAGTTAAAGGTGAGTTGCAAAGAGCATCCTGAACAAAATTATGGTCAGCTAGAAAGAGCTATTTAATATCTAAACTAACACTAAAACAACAAGGCTATTTTTAAGCATTACATTTATGAAGCCGCTTTTGTTGTTCATGAATTTGCTGCTTCTGGGTAGATTTGTTTGTCCGTAGTAGAGTGAGGACATGTCTGTTCTCTTAATAGTTTTGCCTCTAAAGAAAAGGGCAAAAAAGCTGTTGCTGACATGTATTTCCAAAGTCCTGGATTCAGATGGTACTCCTTCGTTCTTTTTAATAGGAAGAAACAAAAAAACTGAGAAAAGAACTGGAAAACTTCAACCCTTCCTTTTTTGAAGAAATCGAGGATCTGAAATATAACTATAACGAAGAAGTAAAAAAAAATATTATTTTAGAGGAAAGATTAAAGCAGCTTTCTGAAGAGTTGGGCATTCAAGTGGATAGTCCAGCCAATGTTTCTGTTGATTAGGCTAATGTTTAGTATCCTCAGTATTGATACAGAAAATAAATTCTGGGGCAGTTACATAATACTGATTTATTTGTCTATTTTCATTCTGGAATGATACAAGTTATTAAAGTTACAATGGTTTGGCACATACCACAGCATGCAGAATTGGATTAGACAATGGACTGTGGTCAGTATTTATACATATTGATACACCAGTCAAAATGAAAACCAGTTTTTACCTCCCCCAGCTACTTTGCAATATGAATTCAGAACAGTAATTGTGGCAATACACATTTTTCAGGAGCAGTCCAAGTTTTCAACTCTACCTAGAAGTTCAGAAACTCTGAAAGCACACTGTGTATGCTAAATTCCAGGTTAATAATACTATATAATTTATTCTTGCTCTCTTGTGCTAGAATACGTCTTAACAATGGACAATGTGGTTGTTGTCTCTGTTCTTACATCATTATTTGTATTTTCCTCAATTTTACAAAACTCAAGAATAAAGAATTGAAAATAAACTATTTTTGTAGATAAATGTGCAGCTATGTGAAATTTTTTATTTTGTATACTTTATATAGATGGATGTATACTTCTACAGTGCAAATAAACAAAGCCCCCTCAAACCACCAAGCATTCTCACTTTTATTTATGCCATCTTGTTTCAAATACTTAACATGCCTTTGATAAATTTAGATGCAGTCTTAAAATGACTATTACTAAGCCAAGTCACGTCTCTTTCTAATTACTAACGATCTTCAAAATAGAATGTGTATACTTCCTATTACTTACTCTGATCTTAGTCCCAAAATAGTGGAATAGCTTAATTAGGTTTTCAGGTACTAGTATAATGCTGTGGCTTATCAGTTAAATAATACAATGAAATATTTTCACACAAGAAGAACTTGAACCTTTAAAAAATTATCACATTTCAGGCCTAATTCTGGTCCCAACAGAAATCTATCCTGCACTGATAAGAAAAAACTATATCCTAAATCTGAATTCTACATGTTACAGTGTTATAGTTACTATAGTTAGAAAAGTGCAACCTACGGAACTTTTACAGTTGATTGCATTCATTAACTAAGCTACTAGGATTGGCCAGTGTTAGACAACATACTACTTAACCATAACAGTTCCAAGAATGGGTTCACAAGTTAAGGAGTTTTCAGAAATGATCATAAACATGCTGAAAGCTAGATCTCTGTTCCGGATGTCACATCTCTTATCACATACAATTAGTCATTTAGGAAGAACTTCAAAATGCAGAGTACTGAGCCCGCTGCCGAAGCAGGAAGATTCCTTTTTGTAAGGAGTTCTGTGATAGACAGAAATGAGGAATGCAGGATGTACAGCAATTAACTTAAAATAGAAAAATAACTTCAACCATCAAACTTGATATCTTTGAGTCTGTCAAATCTTTGACCATCTAGGTTTGAAAAATGGTGAAACAAACTCTTTGGTCCAAAGTCACAGTCATAGTCATTTCTATTAAAAGAAATGACAACAGGCCGAGAATTCAGGTATGTCTCTGCAAGTGGCCAGCATAAACCAAGATGATGGCGATGGAGCTAAAATAAGAAGAAATAGATCTATTTAGAGATTTTGATATAGTAGCCCAACAGTGCCCAATTTGAGAGGGAGGGAGGCCTTAATTCTAGGATCCCCTGCAGTATGTCATTTGCTATAAACATTCATCACTTATCTGTTGTTTGAATAATATGACTGAGTGAACCACAAAAGGCAAAACAGAACCATGGTGTCCTCCACAGCTTAAGAAATAGAAATTAGCTTGCTAATTAATCAAAGAACACATTCTTATTAACAACCCTTGTTCTATATTATTTTAAAAAATTATTTCCTGTAATGTAAAGTAAGCTTTAAAATACTGAGTGATTCCTGTACAGATAGGAAAACCATTATTTTATGTTCTCAATTACTAGTGGCATAATGTAGATAATGAGAAAGTTTAAGAAGTTGTCATGTGCAGTGATTACTTGACTAATTCTACTGTGACCTAATTTGCTAGGAGAATTTTTACTACTAAAAAAGGCAAAAAGCGAACAGTAAAACACAATACCTCAGATACTACAATTATAGCGCTTTCCACATGTCTATCGATATATTTACCTTGATTAAACACCCATCACGGCAGTGCCACACAATTCCTTCAACTTTACCCTCGCTGCAGCCTTCAAACCAAGACAGTATGTCATTTTGTTTCAAAGTAGGTGGATTCTTTATTTCAAATGCTCCATGTGGTACAAGAAGATGTACAGGTTGCTTTTTGCTTCCCAATCCTATGTTAAAAGTAGGAAAAATCTTCCTGCTAGTTACATGCTTTAACTTAACATTTTCCTCACTTCTGTTATTGCAGCTATCTTAAAAGCATCCTATAAAGGCAGATTTCTGTTAGGCACTACAAAAATGTCCTGCCTTTAAAAGACCAGTTAAATATACGTAAGTATCAAATGTTGTTGTCTCTTCCTCATGCAACTTTGATTTATATAAAATAAATTAACATAACATAGAGGTTATAAAGTCTTCTGTTTTGTCCTCATGCTCACCTCCTCAGTAACCATAAAGCCAATAAGTAAATTCTTCATGCTTCAGATCACAATCCATATCACAAACATACATCTTACTTCCTGAAAATCTGGCATATTTTCTTACGAATGTGGATTAATACTTAGGCCAGGCTGTTAAAAAATGCATTGCCTCTTCACTGACTGAATATTTACATTGAACAACTAAGAATAAAAGCTATCAAAGGAACTGTAACAAAAAAAATTCTAAACAAAAAAATTCTAACAAAACGTTTAGACTACATACTTCTATTTTTCCTATCCATCCTTACAAATTACTATAGCAGCCAAACTAAGAAATTAAAATTTACTTGCTCATATATAAGTGTGTTTTTTGTTAACAAGCTTTTAAAGGGAGAACTCACAGCCAATATTGAGTTTAAATTACATTTCCTTAAGAAGATACCCATAATATTTCATAATTTTAAAAACTGCAACTAATTACTAATTCTAGGACTAAAACTTATGGTTGAATAAAGTTTTCTATTTTAATGGACTAAATAGCATCAGGTAAGCAAGTAAAAAAAAAAAAAGCCAAGAAAAGGCACCATCAAACAATCTTAAAATATTTTTAAGAATGATGTTTAAAACAATTTTTCCAGTCAGAGTGGTTTTTTTCTGAGGAAAAAAAAAATTAAAAATTGTTACTCATTACCTGGTCTGGAAACTGCAATAAGCATTAGTTAAAAATCTATGTCTTGACTGCTGAGAAAGCAGAGCTCTTCAACAGTATAGCCATTTCTTCCTGTCAGATGTCAGGCACAGTTCTGCATCAATATAGCTGAAACCTCAGTTTCAGGAATGGCATAAATGTTTTCCTCTACATAGGTATACACAAAACAGGTATACCCTGTTTTTTTTTTAAATCGGTTATCTTAATGCTTATAATTATCTTAAAAAATCACAGTTATCTTAAAGCTTATATGGTTCTTTGTATGAATAAAACTGCTGCCCTTTTTTGAAAGACAAAGCATTTTTATGTTAACTCCTGAAGAATATGCAGGCAGAAAGAGGTTTAATAGACAAACAGACTCATGACAACTCAGCTTTCCGAGCTGATTATTTTTTGGGTGCCAACCTGTGAGTGTTCATTGAGCTAGCCCTTTCTTTCCTTTCTAGAAAATGTTACATTTCTAGTTTAGAACATATTTTTATTATTATTATTTAAAGGGAAGAAACATTATACAAAGAAAATTAATACTTTTCCACCTAAATATCACTGAATAGAAAAAGTATTTAACAATAGACCACACAAACTTACCATATGGATTTGCATTAATATTCGTCCCAATAAGCTCCAATGTTTGTTCTAGAAGTTCTGACAATGGCACCGGACAGATTTCCAAAAGCCCAGGGTCAGCATGGTGTTTCAATACTAGTGCTATTTCAGCCTCATAATTTACAACAGATGAGTGCCAGCAATACTGCTTACTATTTTTCTCCACAGGCACCCAACCTATGAGAAAACATTGCATTTTACCAAAGTAAGTACCTAAATTTATCACATGCATATTAGAACTGTACATGCACTACAAAAAACAGCTACCTTACTTACAAACAGAAAGAGTTATCTAGAAAAAGAAATGTCAGAGGAATACATACATGTCAATTTTGCTGTACAGACATATAGAGTTTCAGCTGAAGAAAAACTGGAATTATTTTCACTATGTCAGAAAATAAAGCCTTTCTGGATAATTAATGAACAATATTCCAATTGTTTTCCAAATGTTAGCTACTACTTACAACTCTGGAACTAATTCTAATTCACTTCAAAACCGATTTTTTTTTCCCCATTTTATCATATGTACCTGGCATATGTCCGTTTTCATCGGGCAAAGGATTGCCATTAGAGAACTCTATTTCCTTTGCTGGAATCCAGGTATCTGGAACAGGCTTGAAATCTTCTTCAACGTTCCAAATAAATTCTAGACATATAAATGTGGCATTTAGTTTTTGGCAAACTGTTAGCCAATTTTACATTTTCATCCTCTATCAATGCAAATATAAAACCTTGTTTTAAAGACAGTAGTCCAGATTACTTTGTACAAGCACAAACACTTGTCATACTCCTATGGTCTAGAGTAAGGAGGGTTTAAAGGAGCATGTTAGCCTGTAAGCCGCATATTTAGCAGCACATTTGTAAGTAGTTTAAAAGTTCAAACTAACTAAGATTAAGAAATAGCTACCTAAATAGCCAACATTATATTTAAACTAAAGCAAGAGAAGTAAAGTTGAGTGACATGAAAAAAAACAGAGCAAGATCACTGACATTTCCTGTGTTAAACTAGAGGTGTTCTTCCACTGGTAACTTACGTTACCAAAGCAGGAAAAAATCTTCACTAACCTTTGCAATCTTCCAATGAATATAAGAACTGTTTAAACCTTTTTTCAGCTTGTTTGTTGGGTCTTCTGTCCAGCCTGGCCCATAGGTACGGTTGCCCTAGAGATGCCAGAGGTATAAAACCAGCAGTTTACTTCAGTAACCACACCCTGCAGAGTACTAAAATCAACTACATAGAAGGTAAAATATGAATTCTCATTTGTCAATACAAAATATTTTACATCCAAAAGATTACTTAAATTAATAAATTAATTATTGTATATAAATCTAAAAATCTACTTGTAGAATCTTGCCTAGTTTAATACAAAGTTTTCTTACAATTTCAGGTAAAGGTAAGAACCCTAGTGATGCAATGAATCACAGTCTTCTCACTTCCTCCCAACATCCACAGTTCTTTTAATTCTTCTCAAGGAAATTAAACATCCCCTATATAAATTCCAGTGTGCAAGCAAGATTTACTAATAAGAAGTTTTAAAACTGGAATAGTTCCTTGACTGGCACATTAACTTAAACTCTACTTCATGTATGTTAAAGTGTAAAATTTCTAACAACTTTATAGACATCTACTATATTTATGGTAACTACTACTTTGTGGTCAAGTAAAACAGACTGCTAGTCAACATGAGAAATATGCATACGGATTCTCCTTATTACCTTTATAGGTAGTTACATAACAGCAGGTTCCATCCACCTTTTCAGTAGGAATTGCACTGTATATATCTGCCTCTAACGCTTTTCCATTTAGAGTTTCAGTTGCCAAAACTTTAAATGGCTGAAAAGAAGACAGGTATTTTAAATCCTAATCACTGCTGCGTTATTGCCTTGTTTTCATATGGATTCTTGCTTCATACTGCTAGGCTCTACAAATCCAGTATTATACATTATATTGCTGATTTCTAATACTATCAAAATACACCATTGTTTCTTCAAGACAAGTTTGGAAAATGCTGTAAGACAAAAGAACAAAGGCAATCTATTTGCAAACTCTGTCCCTCTTTTCCATTCTCGATTAATGTTTAGAGACTATTTTGCTTTCCACTTTAAACAGTGCATATAATCCAGATGGGTTCCAGTCCAACACTACAAAATTTTTGAGATATTTTGATCTTTGTATTACTATGGCAATATAAGTTCATCATGATTACCTGCTCCTAACTTTTTGTTTGGAACTAAAGGCAACAGCACCATGATCAATACAATACACAGACCAGTGGAATGCAAGGTGGCAAAGCATTCTAGTATAAAAGACTTAATATCAGTGTTAAGTAAACATTTTTCCTCTTAAAAAGAATAAAGAAGTTAAGTGATCCAGGGATCTGAAACAAATATCCAACCACAACTAGTCCAAGTTTCTAAGAGGGGTCATTTGTAGAACTTCTGTAACAGTTTCAGTGAAAACATGTTAACATTTGTGTTTGGATTAAAATATTTTCCTGTATAACCATCCATGTCTCCTCTCTCCCTAGTCAGCTCTGAATTGTAAGGTGGTCACTGTCTCCTGCTATCAAAACACAAAGAAGTCCTCGTCTTGAAAAAGTCTCTGAACACAATACATAGAATTCGTAAGATGAGAAGCTTCTACATACTTCCTTTACACTGCATGACTATTTTATATTTCAATAATCATATCTGTAACCACAACATACGGTATATATGAAGACAACATTTTCAGGATATTGAGAAAACATCAGTCAGTTTTCCTACCACCATCACCTTTCTTTCCTAGCAGCCACAGCCCATGTACTATCCTTGCCTGCACTTTGAACAACAAGACAGTGCACTCCAGTTCCAGATCTAATCCCATCGCTTTTTCTATATGAAGGAACAACAATTTAGGGAAGGACCCTAACATGACCATTATCAATATGGCATTGGTACTGACAGTTTAACAGCAGTTGTTGCTGTGATGGCATTATTTTAGTTCTTCCATTTGTAAGTCAAACATCAATGACAGAAAGTCACACGGATGGATTCAAGTTCACTATGCAGTCAATGGGCAGCAGTAGGTGCTCTTACTAAAACTGGCAAACAAAGTTGGAGCTCTGCAGCTGTACAGGTGAATGCTGCCCAGATGCTGCCTTTTACATCTCAAGAAGACATAGCTTTGATGGGTCTCCATTACTTTCACCCTGATAAGTATTATACATCTTAAGAGCCTCAAACGAATTTTTCTATCATAAGCCTGATACTCCTTCAATCGCCAAAAAAAAAAAGTAATGAAGAGAAATGCTTATTTTTTCCCCAGAAGGCTACGGAGCAGGGCTGCTGGACGGTTTTTACATACGCTCTCAGTGCCAGGGGCTCACGGAGCGGTCACGTTGGAGTGGCCTCGTTCCTTGCCATTACTGTTCCCTACACTTAGAAAAGCAAACAGAAAATCAGGGCCTCTTGCCACCCGGGTGTCCCCCTCCCCGCGGCCGGGCCGGGTTCCGCTCGGTCCATGCTGCCGCCGCCGCCGCCGCCTGCCCCCC
>VXAA01007190.1:127014-196231 GCA_013399115.1 Anseranas semipalmata
TCGCCTTTCCCCGTCAGGCACGGGGTGGCTGCGGGCAGCTCCGCTTTCCGCAGCGGCGGCGGAGAGCCGAGCCGGGCCGGGCCGGGCCGGGCCGGGCCCTCGCGCTGAGGCGGCCGTTGGCCGTTGGCGGAGCCGCTGCCCTCCCCTGGCCGCCAGCCTTCCCTCGCGCCTCTGCTGCCCTCCGGGTGGCGCGCGTCCGGCGCTGGGGCATGGACGCGGCGTCCCCGAGGTGTGGAGACCTCGCTGTGTCTGCTTTGCCTGCGCCGGGACAGCTGCCGCCTTTAGTTACCCAGGCTCTCTGCGTTGGTATATAACGCTTCGGTTAGTTCTTCCTGACAGTACCCCCTCCTGTGACACAGGCAGGTAGCTACACAGAGCTCCTCTTTGGATAGCTCTTGGCAGCGTTAACTTTTTATTTCTGTGCTCACTCCTGCCCACTGATCGTTCATCATTCATTACCTTAACCTGTTTCCCTTAATTTTCTTTCTTCTGTGTGCTGACGTCAGATGTAAGGCATGCAAAAGCTCTTGCCATTACTATCCACCGTAAGCCCAGCGAGCAGTTTCCTTCTGTATTTAGGTGAAGTCATTCCTTTAGAAATAATTTTATTTAAGTTAATAAGTCACAGTGGCCAGGCATTTTGCACTTTCAGTCTTTGGTCTGTCTGTGGATACTTAAGCTACAAGCTGATGGTCATCTGTAGAGACTAGAAGACTTCCAGTTGTTAAAACCTCTTTGTACTTATTTCCTAGCTTTGGCATAACCGCCATTGAATCAGCCTTGTATTACTTGTGCCCCCGTGGCTACTGGCACCTGCTTTGCAGTTATACGTCTTACACCCTTCCCACTGGCCTGCCAGTAGTGCACCTGGAGTAGTACTACAGGTGTGCTCTGATGATGTCTGTCCAATGTGGTGTATTTTTATTTTTTATTGTTTTTTCCCCAAAGAATATCCGATCACATATACTTCTGGTGTTGCTAGTCCTGTTGTTTGAATTCTACCTTATATCTACCTCCCTTCTCTTCTACTTCATTTGTATTCTTACTGCTCTTTAAGCTATGGCATCCTTATCCTTTGAGGTAGTGGATCCTTTTCCTTTCTGCTCTTCCTTTTATGTTTTACTTCTAAAGTCCCAAGTTTTGGTCTAACAGTGTTTTACAGTGTTCATCTTGAAATCGGTGATGTCACTCAGTGTTGTAAATTTGATCCCATGTAGTGGGGATAACTGTATCCCTTACTGTTTTTCAGGATTAAAACTTTATTTTCATCCCTAGATATTTTTTTTTCAGAGGCAACGCAGGACCTGAACAGGAATAGAGGTGTTAATTAGTAACACAAGCGTATGTTGTTCTTTCTGCTTTAGCTGTGGCAGTGACATCATGGGAGCAAGAAAAAGCAATTAACACCAACAACATAAGCAGTTAACACCTAACAGTGTACTGACAGGAAGCTACACGTCTCAATCCAAAGAAAGGTACAGTAAGAAAAACGTGCAAGAATTTTGATTAAAAATTAGTCAAAGGATAAGATTTGTATTTGTTATATCAAAGATTTGTTTTGAAGACCATAGCTTCTGCAGCTAGAAGTTGGGTATCATTTAAACCATGCCAAATGGGTTTGTTCCATTTTGTGTGGAACTCTGAAAGAAGCAACTTTGAAAGAAGAGTACAAGAAACTCTTGGAAATGGTCCAGTTTTCCATACTTTATTCTGAAGCAATGGAAATAAGGAAGATGTTCAAGCATGAAAGGTCACATGATGTCATCATGATGATGTCACAAGATCTGGAGGAACAATGGGTGACGGTGGATGTGTAACATTCTATCCTGGCTAGCAACCATCTTCGACAGTTAACAAACCTGGAGAAGGTACCACCTCCTTAGTTCAAGTGTACTTAGTTTTAGCTACGCTGTCAGTTGGAGTTTTGTTTCAAAAAAGAAGCAGAGTTGAAGTTCTGAAGCCCCGTTTTTTTAAAGAAAACTATTTTGGGGATATAATTAAGATTTGCCTATACGTTGATAGCTTTTATGTTTTCATGTATGCTCTGCCTGCATAAAGAGAGTGGAGTAGAAGCGTAAGAGGTGAAAATGGCTGAAGTTGGGAATGACCGCTATTTCTATTTTTATTCTCCCTACGCACAGGTAAATGCTGTAGATTTTAGAGTGGTCAGCATCCTTGATTTTCTTGATATATTTAGATGGAGGTTTATTATCTAAATTTAGAAGTTGGTATATCTTGATCATGGCAGCATATGTAAATCAAATATCTGATTTTCAGAATGAGAAGAGCTAATTGCCCTAATTACTCAATGTGAGTTGGACTCAGATACTCAGGGAACACATAAATTAAAAATCCCGCATAAAAATTGCTGATCACTCGTCTTTCTTATTGAGTCAACATTATATTACTTCTGAATAAATAGACCATGTTTATGATTTCTGCTTATACTGACTACCTGAATTTCTACAATCTGTTATACAAAATGAAGCCATTCAAACTGGGTTTGTCCTTCAAAGAAACGTTTCTATTCCAACTGGTAAAAATCCAGGGGTGGGTGCAGGGTTCTTGGTTATTGCATCCATTTGAGCATCAGACATTGAGGCATTAATGCTTGGGAGACAGGCTTTGGCTCCAAACCCCAGCATGTCTCAGTGGTTGGACCAGTTGTATTGACTAAGTTCCAAAAACAGCGTGGTGTTGAGACGCTGCTCCTTGATCCAGGTGTTAATGTCTGGAGCTGAGTGAAACTTATCTCCCCAAAGTAGATGGGAATATTCACATTTACTTCAGGGAGAGTTCAAACATTTTCAAGTGTGACTTTGTTTTCCTTTAAAAAATTAGACAGAGACTTTTTAAGAAATAGCTGGTAGCCTGGCATTTACAAATCTCAGCTGGCATGTAGTCCGTATCCCAGTTATAAACCTGAGTTTCCCATATTCATTCCCATATTCATTCTTGCATTCATTCCCATATTTCCCGTGAGCACGTGTCTCTTTGGAATTACGAGTTTTCTTATCACATGCTTGTGGAAGGTACCTGAGGTTATAGGGATAAGTGAATTGTATAATCAGAGATGATGCTAGAGTCTAACAGCTTTAATAAGGCAGAGATACAGAAAAATAATTTTGTTTGACTAACGAAAGGGACTTTCATCAGGAAAGTGCTAATTGTGCAATAGCATGCAGACTTTTAAACTGGAAAAATATTGATCAATATAGGGAGAGCAGCCATGTGATTAGATGTAGGAGTAAAGCAGCAAAAATTAAACAAGTAACTAAAATCAATGTCAATACTTTTTTTTTTTCCATTAGGCTTTTGTTTGTCATATGTAAAAACAGCTGGGAGATGGTGTGAGCAGTGTAGTGACAGTAGTCTCAGAACATCAAATCCTGAATATTTTTGTTAACTTGTAAATATTTGTCACCATAATATCTTTATTCTTGGCTGCTGTGTCATCTCTCTATTAATTACAAATAGTTTTATAGGAGGAGATTCACATTTAAGGCAGCCACTAATATATGGGAATCTAGTATGTCTTAGCCTCAAAGTCATTCTCCTCATTAGGGTTTCAAGTGCAGATTTTGTCACCGTGAAAAACCTCTTATCTGTGATACTGTATGCTCATTATGAAGACAAGGGGGAAGTTCGCATCTGTTTTGCAGATTTAGACATATGGAAATAAAGTTACAAAAGAGCAAGTTCCTTCAAGCACATTTTTTTACTCTGAAATCAAAAGTGACTTTCTCCTGCCAAAGTGATGTTTTGAATGAGAAATGAGCGAGAATGTTTTGTAATCCCAGTCTGACAAGTCTGTACAAGGATTACAAGTTCCCACATTTCTACTTTTTTGGTTTTTGTTAGGCATCTTTGTGGTTTTTTGTTTTTTGTGCTTATTTTCCCACAACCCCATGTCTTTGAATATTAAGAGAGTACAAGTGTAAGATTTGCACTTGTGCAGCAGATTTCATTTGGGATAGGTCTGATTATCCCATTATGTAGAAAAGGAAACTCAGGCACACATAAATTAAATGAATATGGTGTATATTAAAAATAATAGATTTTTTCTTCCCAGCATCTCATAAAAAGTCTGCAGTATAATGTGTGTAGACTGCTTTACGCTGATTTTTATCTGGCAACAGTTCTACATCACTGAAACACCTTTGACTTAACTGTAGATAATTTTAAATGTTCTAACATACCAAAAGTGTTCTAACATACCTCCAAAGTGTTCGTTATCTATTCATAGCAGTACACTGTATATTAGTCAATGTAATCCATTTTTATTGTTATATTTACAATATCTGAAAACTATTTTGTCCTGCAGCAAAAGTACAGCAGCATCTCATGTTTCTGGGAAACGCAGCCATTAGGTTGTGTGAGGATCAGTTGTGTCTTCCATCATAGCAAACCTCGTAATATAAATGGACTTTTTCTGCCACCTAGTAACAGTGAGTAAAAACATTTTCTCAACAATTTGTTCATTAAAGTAAGTAAATACACAAAAGTATCCTTAAACTTCCACTGCTTACATAACACGTATTAAGATCAACAAATGCGCCATTGCAAATAAGTCAGGTATGACCTGCTATCACGTCAAGTTCAAGGCAAATAAAGGAATTGTATTGGTATTTGAATGGTTTGCTATATTAATTTATTTAGGTGTCAGGTTACAAATCTTCATAACCACCAGTTACATGAAAGATGGATTAATAAATGACAATTTAGGTTGCTAAGATCCATGGAGTAAACATTTTACACTAACTTTTAATCTGCACTGTATTTTTCGAGTAGTAGATGGTAAGTCATACTTGTTTGCAGTACATAGAAAATATAGGAGTCAGATTTAATCAGAAGATTTTGTTTTATAGGAAATAGTTAATCTTTTAGCACTTGTTGATCTATGAGCTTCTGATTTGGTAGGGTCTTTTCCGGCCTCACTCTAGAGCATGATTAAGGGACTAAGGTATTACAATATTTTCCTTCTCTAGAGCATAATAGTTGATACTCGGCTATTCCACAATGAATCTCACTAACAGATTGCAGTTGTGGATGCAGTGTGCTGTCAGGACACTTTCTCCACTATTATTTTCATATATTAAGTTCATACATACCGACGAGCCAAGAAAGTGTCTGAAATTATCCATTTTCTCGAAGTAATATAATTCTTTTAATGTCAAAAATATAATAACAGTTTTTCTTTTCACTACTATGAACTGATGACTGTTCAGCAACTACAGACAATCCAAGTCATTATTTCTGATACAAATAAGCTAATTTCTTGTCCTGAAAAGGCCACAGGATAGAAATGGTTCTCTGTGGATTGAAGATAGGTTGCTATGAAATGCAAATAAATATTTTTCACACAATATCTATTTCTGGGGGGAAATAAAGGTATCTGGAAGCTGTTTTTTTATTTCCATGAACTACAAGTTGAAAGATTTTTCCCCATTCTTCTGTGTTCTCTTGAACCTCTTGTAGTTTCTCAAATAACTCTAGAGACATTTTCTTTGGAGTATGGTAGTTATCCATACGTTAAAATACTTACCTTGGATCTGGGAGACCCGCCTTCAAAACTTGTGTGAATCAGGCAGAGCTGAGAACTAAAATATGGTTCCTTGCAGTTTGGAGAAGACCAATATGACCCTCTCTTTTAATCTGGAGATGAGAAATATTTTTCACCAAAAGTCCAGGTATGCATGTTCAAAGCAAAAAAAAGTTAATTTGGTAAATTGACATTTCTTCTTTTACCAAAGAAACACAAAAGCCCATGTGGTGGTTTCACACTGATGGCTAGCTAAGCTCCACCTTGCTGCTCTCTCACTCCCCCTCCTCAAAAGAACAGGGAGAGAAAACGATGAAAAAAAGCTCACGGGTTGAGATAAGGATGGGGAGATCACTCATCAGTTACCATCATGGGCAAAACAGACTCAGCATAGGAAGATTAATTTAATTTGCTGCCTGTTACTAACAGACTCGAGCAGTGAGAAACTGCAAGCAAACTAAAAACACCTTCCCCCAGCCACCCTCCTCTACCTCCTCCCCTCAAGTGGCACAGGGGAACGGGGAATGGGGGCTGCGGTCAGTCCCTAACACTGCGTCTCCGCTGCTCCTTCACGGTCACTCTCTGCCCCTGCTCCACGTAGGGTCCCTCCCACGGGATGCCGTCCTTCCCGAACTGATCCTGCGTGGGCTTCCCACAGGCTGCAGCTCTTCCAGAACTGCTCCCATATGGGTCCGTACCACGGGGCCCATCCCTCAGGACCAAACTGCTCCAACATGGCTTCCCCACGGGCGGCAGCTCCCGCCAGATCCCCTGCTCCTGCGTGGGCTCCTCTCCACGGGCTGCAGTTCCGGCCCGGGGCCTGCTCCTGCGGGGGCTCCCATGGGCCGCAGCCTCCTTCAGGCCACATCCACCTGCTCCATGTGGGCTCCTCCATGGCTGCAGCGTGGAGATCTGCTCCGTGTGGTACCCATGGGCTGCAGGGGGACGGCCTGCTCCACCATGGGCCTCTCCACGGGCCGCAGGGGAACTTCTGCTGCGGTGCCTGGAGCCCCTCCTGCCCTCCTTCTGCACTGACTTGGGTGTCTGCAGGGCTGTTTCTCTCTCATTTCTCACTCTTCTCTCTCCCAGCTGCTGTTACACAGCAGATTTTCCCTTTCTTAAATCTGCTCTCCCAGAGGCACAACCTGCAGTGCTCACTGGCTTGGCTCTGGCCAGCAGCGAGTCCATTCTGGAGCCGGCTGGAGCTGGCTCTTACCTGACATGGGGCAGCTGCTGGGCTCTTCTCACCGAGGCCACCCCTGCAGACCCCCTGCTACCAGAACCTTGCCATATAAGCCCAGTACTATTATGGTCAGGTCAGTAGTCAGAAACACTACTAAGATATTCACAACAATTAACACCTTCAGAAATTTGCTCTTTCACATTTTTCTTTACTCAGGTATTTAATAGATTAACTCTATGCAGAGTAAAGAAAATGGTCTGTAGGAAGGTAATACTTTAAGAGAAAGGAAAAATAGTGTGTGTGGTGGAAGGGAGAGGTCGGTATGACCACTAGTAGCATTTTTAAGATGCCCCTTTTGTAGACAACATAAGATACCAGCACTGTATGTGCAAATACATTTACCGTTCAGCATTTTGAATACATTTTTCAGGCTTGAGCATTGGATGCATGTTATTTAAGTACAGTAATATTTTGTAAGGCTGTATACTTTTTCTTTTAATTTCTGAAAATCAGATTGTTTTTGAAAAAAAATACAAGTTTTTTTGTTGTTGTTTTGCTTTTTTTTTTTTTTTTCCTTCCCATCTGCTTGGTTCTTTCTAAGTGGAGCTCTTGTCTACCAGCAGTCCTGGTAGACAGCTGGACCAGGGTAAGAGTCCAGAGCAGGCAACCAAGACAGATGTCAGGCAGAAGCAGGAGTGAGATGAAAAGTTGGCATGACTTGTCATAGATGTGTGAACAAGTGAACTGAAATATAGTTGTTCACTGGCCTTATCTCCAAAGCTGTAGACAGGTGTCATAAGTGCCCATAAAGACCTCTATTAAGAAACAAGCACCTTGTGCTCCTGAAATTCCTTCAGGAAAGGGTAGGCTGTTGTATCTGGGAACGTAGAGCTTAACTAACCACATAGGACCAAGGCAAGTGATGTTTCTGTCAATGTCCATATTGTACAGTTCCTACATCTACAACATCAGCCTCTGCCAGCTAGCACTGTTGTAAACTTAGGCACACTTCTGGGTACAGTGTAAGCCAGAGACCGTGCCCAATAGGCACTGTTGACAAGGGCACCCTATATAAGAGCAATGCTCAACAATCAGAACTAGAAAATGGGCCCAACTCTTTCTTTTTACTGGAATATGTGTAACTTCAAAGTCTGTGTGCTCCACAATAACATTGCAAATACTAAAACTGCATTTATTTATTTATTTCAAGACTTATACTTCTTGTTAAATTAAGTTTGATTTGGCTTACACTATCCAGAGCTAAAAATAGCCCATTATGGACAGAAAAAGGCTCCATCAGATTGAAGGGTTGTATCTTACTTTCTGTTGCATGCGATGCGTACAAATAAATCTGATCTGCAATAGTGTTTTTAAAATGGATTTAAAATGATACATATGCTGCTCTTACGCAAGCATGAAATGCACAAGGATAACAACAACTGGAATAAAAGACAATACCCATACTTCACATTATTTCCATTTTTCATCATTTTTTTTTTTCAATTAGTTGCATTTCCTGGTTCTCAGAAACTGCTGTCCCGGTACTGAAATGTTTTCACTGCAAAACTTTGTGTGTAGACATAGATTTATAAGGAAAATCATATATTTTATGATTTTCTTCTAATTTAGTGTAAATTATTTTTATGAACTTCATATTCTTTCTCAAAATCTGTGACTTGTACTTAGCAAAGAGAGTTGTGTTTTAGAAGATTCTGATGGAAAAAAGAAGTCTACAAGCTAAAAATGGGTAATCTAGTGCTTAGCACTGCTAAATTCTTCAAAATTAATGCCATGAAGAGCAATACAGTCCTGCCTACTATTCAGCTTGTTTAATGTTTTTCCACAAGTGGAGTCATAGACTCATTTACTCACTTCAGACAAGGTATTACTAATCACATTTCCCTATGTTGTAAACTATCTACAAAGGGATTGAAAGAAAGATACTGACTCAGATTCATCTATCCACTAGCAGGAAGCGATATACAGCCTTTTTTAAATCACAGAATCACAGAATATCCCAAGTTGGAAGGGACCCACAAGGATCATCAAATCCAACTCTTGGGTCCACACAGGACCACCCAAAAATCAGACCATATGTCTGAGAGCATTGCCCAAATGCTTCTTGAACTCCGGCAGGCTCGTGCCGTGACCACTGCCCTGGGGAGCCTGTTCCAGTGCCCAATAGCATAGAATGATCAAAATGTTTCTCTTCTCAAAAGGCTACATTCAGAAGTGCTTTATCTTTCCATTCAGATGAGCTAGTACACATTCATTTTCATACTTTCTGTGGCTGGAAGATGCTCTTTTGCCTGCCTCTGCAGAAGATACTTGCTAGAAGGCACAAGGAATGTATTTGCTGATTCTTCAAATATGATAATGATTTCAAAAGTTTACCTGTTGGTCTGAACCTGGATTTAATATTCCAGTTCCCTCCTAAAAAAAAAAAACATGTTCTTTTTTGCAGATGCCGCATTGCAGCAGGAGGTGCAAGAAGGGATTCTGCATCAAGCCTGTAGTCAAGAATCATTCAAAAATCAGGAGAATATTTTAAGACCAATTCACCCTCCACTGATTATAAACATCAACCACCAAGAGGATGAAGAAGAGGATGAAGAGGAGGATGAAGACAAAGAGAACAGTAAACAAGTTTTCTTTTTCTTTTTACGAGGAAGTAGAATGGATGTTTTTTACCTCTTACAATGTAGTTCCTAAATGATTTATTCTAATAACCGTTACATTTTGTGGTGGTTTCACCCTGCCGGGCAGCTGAACTCTACCACAGCCGCTCTCTCACTCCCCCTCCTCAAAGAAGAGGAGGAGAAGGAAGTATGATGTAAAGAAAACAAGGTCTCTCGCGGGTTGAGATAAGGGTAGTTTAATTAAAGGGGAAAAAAAAGGAAAGAACAAGCGAAGGCCACGCGGAAGCACAGAGGGGAAAGGGAAAAAAAATTATTCTCTACTTCCCCATCAACGAGCGGTGTTCGGCCACGTCCTGGGAAGCAGGGCCTTAATACGCGTAGCGGTTGTTCGGGAGGACAGACGTCTTCACAATGAGAGCCCCCCCTTCTCCTTCCCTTTCCCAGCTATTATTGCTGAGTGTGACATCATATGGTATGGAATATGCCTTTGGTCGGTTTAGGTCAGCTGCCCTGGCCATGTCCCCTCCCCACCTCTTGCCCACCCCCACCTACTGGCTTTGGGGGGGTCTGGAGAGAGCCTTGGTGCTGTGCAAGCACTGCTCGGCAGTAGCCAAAACACTGGTGTGATACCAGCGCTGTTCTAGCTACAAGTGCAGAGTACAGTGCTATATGGGCTGCTGCAGGGAAAGTTAACTCTATCCCAGCCAGACCCAGTACACATTTTTATGAAAGAGTTATTGACAAGTTTTTGAAATAGTTTCTGTATAATTCCCAAATTATTGAAACTGGTAGTCACCAGATGTGCAAGTAAGCCACCATTTTCTAACTCCTGTGAAATTTCTAGCTTTTCAATACTTCAATATTTTTTAATACTTTTTTCAATATTATTTCAATACCAGTATAATTCACATATCCCCTTTTTCATCAAATAGAGTTTCAAATATTCAGATGACCATCAAATACTATTCAAAGTTCTCAGTTTGGGGATGATATGAGCTATTGGCACTCATTTATAAAGACATATTTTTAATATCTTCCTCTTCTCATCAAGATTCTCAATAGTTAATACTATGTGTTGGCTGAGGACTTACTGTGTGCCTTAGCTTTAGCCAGCGCTGTATCAGTTAGTACTGGGGAACATTTAGCAGGGGATTTACAGTAGCAGGTCAGGAACTATTTTGGTTTTGTGCCAAACAAAAATGTTTCTGATCTGTACAGATGCAAATATTTTCTGTTCTTTGGGACTGTCTAATGTTATGGGTTACTCATGCTGTAAAAATTGCAAGTTCAGGAGGTACTTACTTTTATGGGGAACAAGCTTTTGGGTGAAGTCATAGGTTTGTTTACCAAATATAGTTGTGTGTCTTCAATTTAAATAACTTGTTCAACTGATTTATTAAACTGGCTGAAATCCCTCTGTAGACATTCTCATTTTATTACAAAAAGTTATTCTTAAATCTAGTAAAGAAAGTCCGTCCAAAACTGAATATATATATATATTAAAAAAAAAACAAAAAACCAAAAAGCTGTAATTAAATATTTGGATGTGTCTCGCTTAGAGATTAGAAATTCATAGGGAGTAAATGAATTGGACATCCCCAGAGAGTGAAAGTGAGAGTGCACTCTCACATGTGCACTCTGCAAATTACCTTGTTCGTAGTCCCCAGGGAACCCCAGGCTGCTTGTCACTTTCCCACTGCCCTTCAGGTTGGAAGGGCTGCCTGTTGTTAGTGCTTCCTAATTGTTTCAGTCTGAATAAGCGAAATTAATTTAAACAATATCAAAAGTGGGTCTTTGCTAGTCTTATTAACCTTAACTGAGACTGATAAGGAGCACACAGTTCACCAGCTCTGCCAGCAGACATTACAGGATAGTAACTTTGGGATGAGGTTTTGTGACAAGAATTCCTTGGTGATAAGTTTAATCAGATTTCCTTGTGAATGTAAATAAATGATCATTTTGCAAATGAGTACTGAACATGGTTTTAAACCATTTTAAATCAACAAGCATTAGCTTTTTAATAGGTGTCACAGATGAAATTCCATTGCACTTGGAAATGCCTAACATTCAGGAATCATTTTACTGCCCAGAAGCAGAGGTTGCAGTCAGAAAAAAATCATGACCAAAATGAAATTTATTATGGTATTTGATTAAGAAATGTTGAAGGTCTTTGTAATGATATCTAGTAACCTTTTAAAATATTTCCTACAGATGTTTCTAATTTGTTGGCTAAGACTGCTGCAGACATTGAAGAGGAAAGAGCAATAAAGGAAATGTGCTATAAATCTGGTAAATATGAAATTAGCGACTCTTTCATAAACAGCAATGCTGCCAATATAATAAAAGTATTTTTTCTCCTTTTGGGTTATGTTTAGGAGAGTATTATAGGATTCAGTACCCTCAGGAACACCAATCAACAAAAATTGTATCTTCGTCTCTGGAAAATGAGCTATTACCCTTGGAAGCTATCAAGCAGGATTTGCAGAAAGGCAAGTATTTTCATCTTTCTGGACAATGTTTACCACTTTTTGTTTTACTGTTACGGGGAGAAACTATTACATAGTTTGCCCCTCCTTACCCCCTTCTTAATTTAGTGAAAATAAAATATAACACATTAAAAAGAGCATAGAAATATTTCATTATTTTTCCCCATGTATATGTAGTGTCACATGCATTATAACTACCTGTATTGATTGTAGATGGAAAAGGTAGAAATGGGCTAACATTAACACCAAGTGTAATATCCTGAGATACACAACATAGGTCTTTCATATTTTTCTTTAAGATCAAGATTTAGGTAGTCTAATTTCCTAAGGTTAGTTTAAATTTCTCATATAGGCTGTCTGTTCTAAATGGACAAAGATAGGCACTCTTATGGGCTGTTTATTTCTCATAAGATAGTGTAAAAGAAAGATGAAATGAATCACTTTCTCAGAGGTGCTCTGCTATTTCTGCTGACTGTGTTGGATATCAAAATGACAATTTGGCTATACACCAAACTTTCACATAACTCAATTTAAATGAAAAAAAAAAATCTTTAAGTGTCTTATGAAAGATAGTAACAAATTAGGTACATTTTGTTTTGAATGTTTTGCCTTTTCTGACATAAAAAAAAAGGTCAGAGAAATATGAATTAATAAATGTTTATTTCCCTTATTATTATTCTCTTTTATTCTTGAGCAAGTGGTGTGACTGAAAAAATCTGTATAAGTTTTGGTTTTATTGAATAAGTAATAATGTAATTCCATTCTAGGAGACAATTATGTTCTTAATAAGACACTAGAATAATTAATAGGTCAGCCATTAAAAACTGATGGGCAGAAAAATGACCTGCTACTTTTAATCAAAAAAAAGTTTATTTTTACAGTAGCATAAATTTTAGGGATAAAATCTTCATAACATTGCTTTATGTAAAATAAATATGAGTAAGAAGATGTGTCAATGAAAAATGAGAGTGGAAAAATATTCTCCATTTTGAATAATACAGGCGTGTGAAGTCATGCTTTTTTGACTGACGGTTTTTGACATCCTAAATTATTCGACAGAATTGGGCAAAAATATTTTCTCGTTATTTCTACATTTAAAATTTTGTTATTCAAATAGTTTTGATATTCTATTTCTGGCAACTATCTAGATATATAGAGACTATAGACAAAGGAATCAGTAAGTAATGTATGAGTATTTATAACTTCTATCTATTTATAATTACATACATTCAGAAAAACAGATATATGCATTTCCCCAAAACATTTCTTCAATTGAGTTCTCTGAGGTTTTAGATATTATGATGGCATGTATCTTAAAAATACCACAAATTCAATCACATAGGATTCATAAGTATCATTCATGAAAAGTGAGAAGCTAAAGAAGTAGCAGATAATTTGTAGCTGTTGTTTTGTTTTTACTTTGCAGCTATAGTCTTCTTTAACCTGAGTATTGTGGCATTTTCTTAAAAAACTTAAAAGTTATACGTCAGTGTTTGATTTACATTACACACTATCCAAATGACTAATAAAAGAAAAAGAAGAATATAAAACAAGAGGTTAAAGGAAATTGCTCTGAGCTAATTACAAAGTCACAGAGGTGGAAGGAAGAGAATGATAGTTTCATTCACTGTGCTTATACACAAGCAGCTAAAACATTCTTTCTGTTGCCTTTCCAGGTGATGGTAATACAATTTCTACAAAATTTAATAATATGAAAAAAGAGGGAGAGACTTCAGGAAGGAGAGTATCAGTAGAGGGTATTATCAGAACAGATCATAGATCTTTTGAAAATGGAGGTAATATACTTTAGCATTGGCTTCTTGTTACTGAACATCGTGTGATAAATAAATTTGCCATAAATCAATGTGTGTATTAAACTTCACCATTTAAATATAAAAGAATAACTCAAATATAGAGTTTTTCTGTGCTATTCATGTTATATGCACTCCTTCTTATATTGCACCGTTAATTGTAATGATGAAAGATATCATTTATGATTCTACTTGTTTTAAGATTATATTTAAAAAAATTCCTCTATGCTGATTACAATTGATTTTTTCCTGCTTAATTTTGGAAAAGAAACAGCTCTGTGAAGTTATAAAAAAAAAAGTGTAGGAATGTATGTTTTAAAAACCTGCTTGTGAGACTGTCCCTAGTTAAGATGAATAAGCTTTCTATTTTTCAGTTATCATACAGAGAAATACTAAAGCTCCAATCCTGCATCTTTTATAATGGGAGCTGATCTCTCTGCACAAACACAGTTGATCTTAATGAAGACAGTGTTTTGCCCCATTGAGTTTAGTATAAAATCATGTAATTAAGGTTGAAGAATGCCCTATTGTCCTTGAATTTATGTTTACTTAACAATATTTACTCCTTTTTCTTCATAAATACTTAGTAGTGGTAAAAATAATAATAATTACTGTATTATTGTTTTTCTTCCCTTAGTTTTTCAATGCAAAATAATGCGGTACCATGCTAGGGATGCTTGGTTTAGCTTTGAGCAAACTGGTATGCATCTTCTAGCTCCAGAACTGTATGGAAGAGTATAAATATATCTTATATATTACTTCTTTTATTACAAATTTTATGTACAATATGTGTCTTTCTTTTAGGTGTTCTTCACTGTTGTTAGTAAAAAGTTACCACCGAGAAGCAATTCTGTAATTAAATCTCTGCTCATACCCTTGTCGATTTAAAGCTTTTAAATGTCAAATTTTTTCCTTTCCTTTCCTTTCCTTTCCTTTCCTTTCCTTTCCTTTCCTTTCCTTTCCTTTCCTTTCCTTTTTTTTTTTGGTGGGCCTTAATGAATCGTCTGTTTGGTTTCATTGTAATTTTTTTTTGCATTGTTTTATTCATTTCAGTGAAAATGTAATTAAAAAAACAGCAAATTCTTTGCATTGTTCACATTTAATTTTTCAGTGTGTTCTTTGGTATAGGTGATCTTTTGGTACTCATTTTCTATAGGAGGTGATTCTTTTGTGGCACAGAGAAACATATTTGTTGAAGGGAAAAGAAATGAGGCACTACCTTTAGAAAAAGCACCAATTGCATCAAAGTATTCAAATGTAAAAGGTATTTAATTATTATATATTTTCTGATTTTTATATGTGTTTTTTTTTCTACACTATTAGTGAAGATTTTCTCATTCTTAATGGGAAACATTCTGAGCCAGACCAATAAAAGTAATTGTACTAGTAGTTCAAAGTACTGTTGGACTCTGTGTTTTTAGCCAAATTTTGAGTTTGCTGCCAAGATTTTGAGACCCTGAACTCTGCTAGAGGAAATGTAGTAACTTTTGCTTTCCTTATGTGGGATGATACTTTAAAAATAATTAATGTGAAAAAAAACATTCCTCAGCCAAGGAGACCTGTGTATGAAGTGGGAGATTAGTTTTTCAAAACACCATAGCATTTCTTGATGTTTTATGCTTTTTGAAAAAGTAAATCTGTGCTACTTTAATTCCTTAGCAACAAACCGCTCTGAATTGGTAAAGAAACATCACTTTAAGGGAGTAAAGAAAAAGAAATGGATTTCAGAGGAACCAAGAAACTCATCTAATACAGTGACAGGCAAAGGTATTTTTAGAAAACAGTTGGCTTGTTCATTTTTATTTACTAAACTATTAGATGATTTAGTACTACCTAGTTCTGTTCCTACTGTTAGATATAGACAACCTATATTTAGATTGGACTATCCATAAGGAACATTGTTTTAATTTTGTCTTCCAGCCTTCAGTCTTCTCTAATATGTCAAATTTTGAGTAATACCATAACATTTCTTTATAAATTTGTTTTTCCACTTTTAGGAATTCACACTTCAAACCCAAAAGTTAAACCAAGTTATCAACGAAGTGATCAACGAAAGGATGATGAAACCGCTTCTATTATTTCCGTGAGACAAGCTGGAAGAAACACTTATTTAAATTCTTCAGAACCTCGAAGATCAGCATATGTGTTCTACCGTAACGTTACAGTCATCCAAGAACCAAAGTTTAATGGATCTGTGGGTGAGTTCCTGCTTACACAGAATTCTTAAAATGCCTCAAATATACCTGACTATATTCTGTTGCTAGATACCTATTTAGGTACTTATTCCTAAATATCGGCAAGAATAAATTTAATCCAGCATAATTTTCATAATTAGATTGCAGTAGTATCCACAGACAGAAATGTAAATATTTTTTATACTCTATAAACATTTAAAATTAATCAGAATATTCATGAAAAATAATTTAGTCATCTTCACAGAAAGGATTTATTTACCACCGAAGACGGATGGATGCACTGATGTGCTGATGTGCTCAAATATGCTGATTTCCACTTTTCACAGCTTCTTTTATGTGATTTATTCTTTTGAAATATTTAATAAACCTTGCAATAGTGTCCTTTAACTTCTCATGCTACTCAAAACATTGATAGCAATAGCAGTAGAAGTAGTTTTGCAGTAGAATTTCAGTTTGCTTTCAAGAAATACTTATTGTTCAACTTTTTGCTACTATCAAGGGATTAAGAAATGACCTTTCTTTGTGCATTTTTTCACAACTAGTATTTCACTGGAGTTTTGCATATGATTTATGATCATTTTCATTATTTACAATTATTTTTCTTCTTCAATAAACGAGTGCTTGGATCTTATTCAAACTTCTGTTATCAATTTAAATGTATTCCAAACTTTCATGATATACACTTTTTGTGATTTATTATGTTCTCACATTATTTATACTGGGCAAAGGATCGAATTCATTCCTCCTGGCATTCCTTCAGAATGATTTCCTTCCTCTTTTTGCCATCTTTGAAATACTCTATTGTCTTCTTGATGGTACATGATATATCATAATTTAACAAGAAGCTTACAGTGGGATTCCGAGTCTCTTATCTTTCTTTTTGGCAATCTGTTTCAGATGTAACTGTAGTTTTACATCTTTCACTTTATTTTTGACTTGCTAATACAGCTTTACACAATATAGTACCATAGTTTAGATTTTATTTGCCTTTCTATTTCCAGTCTCCATGGTTACTTTGGATAATTGTGTTTTTTGATCTGTTACTTCAGCAACAAATTTAGTGGTAAATAATTAAAATAATCAAATGATAAGAAAGTGATTCATCTTGCCAGTTTTATTCATCTGTGTTAAACTGGATTGAATCTCTGTCTTGAGGTGCCTCCCTGTCGTGATTTCCAATAAAAGGAACCTCCTTTAGACAGAGTATTGTTTTTAGATGAATAAAGTTAAATTAAATGAAACTTGACATCACTGTTTAGTCTTAGGCACTAATAGTTTTTTTTCCCCTTTTAATATTTGTTTTGATTAAATCTTGACAGATTTGTATAGAAATAACAGAGAGAATGTTCTTAATGCAAAGGATACTTCTTATAAAATTCCAGGCTAAAAAAGGATAGAGCATTTCGAAGAAAATGTGACCAGAATTTTTGTCATAAAAAGAATCATTGCCATTTTTGATATCTTTCTTTTCAAGAGTACCTGAGCCATTTGGTCTGAAATGCTCCTAACCAAAAATTCTGCTTGATACAAATGAAAGATTTTAGACCCAAACTGAAAACTGTGGTACTTAGATGCTGTGTATAAGTTCAAAAACTTAGAATGGAATTATTCATTGGAATTAATGGCATAAATTTGAAGTTAAGAGAAAATAAGAATATTAATAACAATCATTTTAACCAAATTTTATACAAAATGATTCATTAGGCAACATACATTGATGCAAAACCAACTGTCTTGCACAAGAACATAATATTGCCTTCACAGAATCACAGAATTGTAGGGGTTGGAAGGGACCTCCAGAGATCATCAGGTCCAACCCCCCCTGCCACAGCAGGTTCCCTAGAGCAGGTTACACAGGTAGGCGTCCAGATGGGTTTTGAATGTCTCCAGAGAAGGAGACTCCACAACCTCCCTGGGCAGCCTGTTCCAGTGCTCCGTCACCCTCACTGTGAAGAAGTTCATTCGCATATTGGTGCGGAACTTCCTATGCTCCATTTTGTGGCCATTGCCCCTTGTCCTCTCCCCACAGACCATTGAAAAGAGGTTGGCCATATTCCTGTGTCCCCCACACTGCAGGTATTTATAAACATTGATAAGATCCCCTCTCAGTCTTCTTTTCTCAAGGCTGAACAGACACAGATCTCTCAGTCTTTCCGCATAGGGGAGATGCTTCAGGCCCCGTGTCATCTTTGTGGCCCTCCGCTGGACTCTCTCCAGAAGATCCCTGTCTTTTTTGTACCAGGGAGCCCAGAACTGGACACAGTACTCCAGGTGAGGCCTGACCAGGGCAGAGTAGAGGGGGAGGATCACCTCCCTTGACCTGCTGGCCATGCTCCTTTTAATGCACCCCAGGATCCCATTGGCCTTCTTGGCCACCAGGGCGCACTGCTGGCTCATGGCCAACCTGTCATCCACCAGGACCCCCAGGTCCTTCTCTGCAGAGCTCCTCTCCAGCAGGTCATCCCCCAGCCTGTACTGATACATCCGGTTGTTCCTTCCCAGGTTCAGGACTCTACACTTGCAATTAGATGCCTTGCATCTAATGTTTTCAGAAGCAGCAATACAAGAGTATGTTAGATTATGGATTTTTTTAAGCTAAAAGCAATTGATCCCGTTAGGAAGATTTTTAGTACAGGGACATTCATTTTGTTTAAGTCAAGGATGTCCTTGGAAGAATTGCCTCACTTGGAAGATCTTGTGAGCCTCATGGAAATGCTGCAAGATTACAAATATTTTTTTAAAGTACTATAATAAAATCTATATTTAATAATAGCTTGCATTTCAGGGGTCACGTATGATTCACCTGATCCATCAATTGATACTTCAGCAAATGTGTCTTTTAGATAACATATAAGACTAAGATAGTCTTTCCTGAAATTGTAGCTGAAATTAAGAGACAATTTATATATTTTTTCTACAGACAAATATACTTCAGGATCTTATAATGCACCAACTTGGAGGAAAAGAAATCCACATGCAAAGACATTCTCTAAGTTTAAAACAACCATTCAGGTACCTGTTTTATAGAAATATTTATAATTTAGTCTTTTTATTAAAGGTGACATGTCTCTCTTCACCAAGAAAATGTATAATTACTCTTAAAACTTCCCTAACCAAAGATTGCAAGATTCTAAGCAATGCTGAGTAGTCTGAAAGAGTAGTTAGTTTTGTTTGTAGGCATATAATTTTGCCTATATAACTAACCCATGTTTTCTAATTTTCTATAATATTACTGATATGAATACAAAATATATACCTGCTTTTAAAGTGAGGAGATACATGAAGTGGGTTTGGGCTTGTAGCACTGGACAAAGCAGAACAGACTCTAGATGTGTGCAATCTATTTGTCTGTCTATTTGTTTGCTCATGAAGTATCTCCAGTAGCTGAACTATGATCAGTCTAGGTCTAAATTCATAAAAGGACTCAGGCTACCAAAAAACTCTTAGGTAGAATATACCCTAAGAAACATTAATACATTTTGCAGCTGTCTTGAAAGCAGAGATTAGAACCTGTATTTCCTTTACCTCAGATGAATAGCCAAACCATTAGTCTACAGTCTGCGCTTCATTAAAGGAAGACATTTCCTTCTTATCTCCCATCTCTCTGTCCCCCACTGATGTTTCACTCTGCAGTTGCACGGTTCAAAAGGTGGAAGGAGCAGAGCATCCTCTGAGTTCTTACAAGCTTAACCTTCTAGCTTGCTGTGAAAGTGCTTCCCTGAAAGTAGTAGGAGGAAATAAGTTGAAACCCTGCTGAATACTGCCTTGTCTTGGGTGAATCCTTTCACCACTACTTTATTTTATAGAAGATGGTCATTAACACTTTTTTTCTGAGTGGCCTCTTTGGTTTTTGGAAGAGTATGAGCCTGCTCCAGCAGATTAGTCCAAAGTGGATGGCTCACAAAAGTGCGATTTTGTCATCTTATATTTCAAAGCCCTCCAAGTGGCCCAGTTATCAGTATTCAGATGAGTTCATGCAGGGGAGTTCAGCATTACACCATTCTGATTCCAGTCTGAGATGCAAAATTCTGAGGCACTATATAGATGCAAAGCACCTACTGTAATCCATCACTAGGCTTGCTGCTGTGTCTGGTCACTTTGCCAGCACCGCATGGTTCTCAAACATCTTCTTGGGAAGGTTTTGGAGGGAAAATACTTTAATGCAACATTCTGAAAATAGATTAATTATATTAGTATGAAATATTTTTGTATTTCTTTTGCTTCTGTAAGTGTTGAAGGTTTAATTCTTAAAACATCTCTGAAAGAGCATACAGTTCTACTCAGGTTATGCACAAAATGCTCAATGTATCTATTTTGACCACAGAGCCAAGAAGAAATGGAAATGAATATGAAAGGAGAAAGATTTATAGACAGGAGAAAGATATGAAGCCAATACTTCAATTTACAAGAAAAATATAAATTAAAAGAAGGAAATTATCAAGTACTGCCCAACTGGACATCAAAAGATGATAAAATTGCAAATCCCCAAAATAAGATGCAGGAAGTACACTGTAACATTTCAGAAGTGATAAAAATGCAAATTAAAAAGTATGTTCTGTATGTGCACATATACAGGTCTTCAATCTAATCACAAAGTTTATTCTGTTGTGAAAATTTGACAGTTGAAATGATTTTTTACAGACTGTGGCTGTACACTGCAAGACTGATAGTAAAAGATGTCTGTAGAGGGGAAAAATCCTTAAAGAGAGTCTTCCCCCATTTTGTTTGACAGATGCTTCAATGCATAATTATTAATATGAATTAATATTAGTTACCATTGGCAGTTTCAGAGGACTTTGAATGTAAACAGCAATATTAATGCATTCTAGAAAATGGCTGTTTTGGTGTGAAAGCCAGATTCACATATGATGTAATTGTTTGCCAGATGTTTGAGGACTTAGTCTGAGTTTGAACTTGGTATTTTGCCATTTTAGCAGGGCAGCAGAACTGTGTTATGAACTAAATGAACTTCACAACAAAACAAGAATTAATGGAGATATGTTTTTCCACACATTTTAAACAGAAGTATAAAAGACTGGATAAAGACAGAGAGGAAGACTGACAAGAAGACTATAATATCACTTACTGAAGAAAAAAAACAAACTATATAAATGCTTTTAAAGTTAACAGCGACAACTTACTAATATTTCCCTAGAGAGCACAGATGTGCTTTTAAATCTTTTCTTCATTTCCATAATCTTTCTTTTTTTTTTCTTCTGTGAGACAGACCAATTTGGTTTCTTTCCTGTAATTGGAGAGAATGGGTTTTGATCACCTTCATTCTAGGATTGGATCAATATATCAAACAGTAAACAGCAATGTGTAAAAATATAATGACTGCCACACCAGAAGGCAGGTGTAAGCAGGAAATAGAGCCCAAAGGAGGAACTTCAGAAGATTAAAAGATAACAAATGCACTCAAAAGTTCAAAATAGCCTTCTGGAATACTGAAGATTATGTAAATGTGGACCAAGTAACAGAAAGAAACATGTTTCAAAGATTCCCTCCTGAGAATTAGGAAACAGGGGGGCAAGTCAAAGGATTCTCTGTCTTACATGAAATACTAGTCAGTAGCTAATGTGTATGACTATTGTACCTAATACTAAATGGCTACATGTATATGAATTTATATCTTTGTCTCAAACCTTTTTCCATTTTTTTTTTTTCTTTTACTTAACTTTTGATCGTTCTTAGAACGATACTCAGTTTTGGAGAAGAGCCTTCAAACTTTTTGGAGTGTTGTGATCTGGTAATTACCTCAGTGGCACACATTGCTGTGAATATAAAAGCATTTTGCTTCTTTGGGGCGTTTGCTTCATTGTGACTGTTTAGAACATGTATCAGATACCTTCAAGGGTGCCTTCTAGCTGAAATTATTGTATCATTCTACGAGAAATATCATCATATATTTCTCTATCCTACTTTACTGAGAATATCTTGCAAAAACATAGGGTGGTAATGCTTTAATTTTTATTACTTTTAGAAATTTAATTTTTAATAATTTAAATTTAAAAAATGCTGTAATGATTATAACCATGTATGCAGTTGGGCATTACTTTCCTTAACTGAGAGAAGAATAGATTATCTGTTTCAGCTGGGATGTAGAAAATGCAAAAAACAGGCAACATCTTTTTAAAATCAATGATTAAGTGTACTGAAAATATCTCACTCCCTCAAATTAAACATTGGATTTTCAACTTGTATCACACAATGCCTTGCGGCAACATTTTGTATCTTGTCTGCCTGAGGCAATTTAAAATCTTGATTTGGAGGGCTATTCTGCCTAGTTATCTTTTAACATCTAGAAAAATACTTTTAATCTCATTTTTCCATGTCAAATTAACATAAATTTTACATTTACTGATTGTTCAATCTCTCTGTAATTTAGAGTATTGAATTTGACAGGATCATAAATTGAGCTGGGCTAAACATTATTATTATGGTCTGTTTTTGCATTTAGTTAAAAAGGGTTTCAATATTTAACTTTTGCAATTCATATTTGTATTTTTCTTTTGGTTTTGAGAGTAGCAGTGCAAAGATCCCACAATGCCTTAACAATTTTATTTCAGAGTACAGTTGATACTCTTGCTCGGGTGTTAGCCTATTGGTTTTGCTTATCAATGTACTGTACAAAGGAGTGGAAGTTTGAAATGTTACTACAATTACTAACAGTCTGTTTGCCAGAAACGTACTTAAAATTACTAAAAAGAACAGACGGGCATAAAATTTGAATGTTGCTGAGTGTTCCAGCATCAGATAATGACAGAGTAGGTGATGCTACAGTTTTAGACTTCCCTGGTGAATCCATATTTGATCAAATACGTTCTGAGCGCTGAATGGTGTGAAAAAAAAATATGATGGCTGACAAGGTTTGGATTTGAAGCAGTAGCAAAGTGAACTTCCAGTCTCCAAATTTATGAACTTAACAGTGAATTAGAAATAAGCTGAAGTTCATTGCTGTAAGTATTTTCTGTCCAAATATATATGGTGAAATCTGAGAAATCATTATGGCATCTGAAAACATAAATATTCCATTTGATTCTTTCCTTAATCGTATTTAAACCAATAGAGCTATGTTAATTTGTGTGTTCGTTGTAGTTCTGAACTAATATAAAAAGGAAATGAGTCTTAGCACTGTTTTCCTTTACTGGATGTATAAAAAACTAGTGACAAAAGGGTGAACAAGTTAGAGGAGTGTAATGTGAGCCACCTGAGCAGAGACTGTGCTTTACTGTATGGTATTGTTACTATACTGTGTTTAAAAAAGTGTTTGTATATTCATAAATATACAATAAATGCACATAATAAAAGTAAATTGTGTATGGAATTTTATCTACGTTATTTACCTTGCTTATAACAGGACTGTAATTAATTAGATTAAAATAAATTCCACTGAGTTTTGACTACTGTGAACTGACAAGCATGAAAGTATGCCTTTATGAACTCAAATTTCAAATTTAAAGTTATTTGCTGGAATCTCTGCACCTGAAATCAATAAAACATCTTAATCTCTCCAATTCCTACCCCACACTGCATGACCAGCAGTCCCTTGTACATCAGGGGTTGAGTGACCCACAATGCAGCAAACCTGAGTGGGCACAGCTCTGTGCTACGCGGTGCTGTGCTACCCCTGTAGTGTGGCTGTTGGGCCTGTGCTGTGCCACACAAACCACTTTGCTCAAAGGAAGTAGGGCATTCAACTCTTCATGCTGTGAGGCCTAAATAGTGGGTTTCTGTGTTTTCACATATTCGCTGCATCACAATACCCCCACGCAGGTTTAAACTAATAGTACTTGAAAATAAGTTCGTAGATAATGTGCCAAAGATCAGAGGCAGAGGGCTTCTGAAGGATAGTTGAACTTGGCACATCATGTATGCATACACATAATCTGCCGCTGAGTTGAAAGGCCCAGGAGAAAGAAACGATCTGTTGCTTTCACCTTATACATGTAAAGATATGCTAATGTTTTTCCAGATGGTACTTCTAAAAGCACATCAGATATATAGTCTAGGTGAAGCATATTAGATAGTAAACAGATTAACAATGGTACCATCTGTATTTTATTAAAAGTTTGTGATGCTTCCAGCCTGAAAGCCTGCATTCCTGAACAAACTTATACAGCTAAATTAAAACCACTAACTCCCAGGATCTTCGCAGCATTGATATTTTAAATAAGCTGTTTATTTATTAATATATCAAAGTATGTCTCAAGTTGACACACAAATGAGAAAAAAAAATGGTTGTAAAATAAAAACCAAACAAAATTTTCCCGGAAATTGTAGAGATTGCTTAAAAAGAAGTATTTTAACAATTTCCTCCTAATGGAGATATTTGTTGATAAATGCTCCCTTGTATAGCAGTACTTTATGTTTTTAAAAAATTATTTATTTATTTATTTATATATTTATATAAAAAATATTCTCTGTAATTTATTTAACTAGAACTGCAGTCACTAGGGGTCAGTACAGTCCCAGGAATAAGCTCAAACAATGCATACGAGTGAACCTTTATTGCTGTGAGTTTGATTCCAGCTCTCCAGAGCTCGAGCCTCTTTGCAGTGTTCTGCAACAGCTTTAAATTAACAGAAAAGGGCCCAGTAGGCTTGTTATGCTTCCTAACAGCCAACTCAGGGAGAGGTACAGTAAACTATATTCAAAATCACTACATAGCTTTTTATTTTATTTTATTTTATTTTATTTTATTTTATGTATGTTATTTTATGTTATTTTTATTTTGAAGTGATAATGTTACTGTATTTTTGCCTACACACTTTCCAAAAGGTGTTCGTGTTACCTCCCAAAGTGGACAGCCCTCACTACCCTCCTCAGGAAATCGTCTTTCCTAGAAGCTGTTCCCAAACTGAGAGTCTACTTTGACCTAGTCTGGAAACCTTTTAGATGTTTGTGTAGGACTTTGATTCCCACCATTAATATGACATTATTCTGCCTTTAAAAGACATATACCATCTATTATGGTATTATAGGCCATCTGAGAGCATAAAGAGAAAATTGAGTGTCCATCAGCAAAACCTCTGTAACTATTCAGACGTGTTCTAATTGACAAGTTATGCTCAAATAGGTTTGACTATGTTGCAGAATTTGTCTAGATTTTGCCTACAGGAACAAAACACATTCATGGATGTAAGAAAAGTAGGAGAAGGAGAAAGAAAGTTTTAGTGTTAAGTGCCTCAGAACTGTCCAGCACACTTCTGAAAGCCTATACACTCTGTGGTGCCTGCCTTCAATCTGCAGTTTAGCATCTAAAACCCTCTGCTGATTCTTCCCAGGCCTCTGCTTTCTCCCAGTGCTCCTGGAAGTCCCTATGACCTCTTAGCCTCTTATTCCTCTTGACCTCTTATTCCTTCCTAAGCGTGGTCTCACAGCAACCCCACCAAACTTACACAGTGCTACATCTTTATCTAGATCTGAATATTTGAAGTTGCTCCAGCACAGCACAAAATTGCTTTTTTTTTTTTTGGTTGCTACACAGAAGAGAGAAAATCCTTGGAGGGAGAAGGATTTTGTCCGACTAGTAAAAAAGCTTGAGCCAACTCTGATGTGGACCACACTTCTATGCTAGTGAAGGAATTTATGGAAAATGAAGTTTAAATTGTAACATCTCCACAAAATGGAACTTGGTAAAGGTCTAGATGCACTTGGGACAATGGGAACAAAAACTGTTCCTTTCTTCTCTCTTGGATGAATATGGGATTGAGGAACCTCAAAAAGAGATGTTAAATGCTTTTGCTTTTCACATCCCGTTTTTCTTTACAGGTGAAAATGATAGAAACATACTACTGTGGTAGTGTGGTAGTGAGAGTAAAACTATTGTGCTTAAAATACAAGGTAAATCCTGCTGCTTCTTCACTCTCTATTTTCCCAAGGAAAAGGCAATTAAGCAGAAGTAAATGTTAAAATTTCCATGGCATTTTGAGATGGTAAGGTTCCTGTAAACATGGATGTTTTTTTAGCCACACTTCTTTTCCTGAATGGCATGCTTATATGGGCAAAGATAAAGTAAAATAAATAAAAAATAAAATAACACATTTTGCTTCCACTGGACAAAAGCAGTATCTTCAAAGGTGGGTATCCTCACCATTGTTGTTCATGCATCATGAAGGTTTATAATGAATTTCCACCGCAAGGAAAGAACGTGCTTCTTTCATCATCACAACTCCTCCTGCACTACAGAAGAAACCTGAAGAGCAGATTTTAAACATAATACTTCTTTACAGGAGTTTGCACCAAGCAAAGCATACTCTGACATGACCCACAGTATTCTATTGACTTCAGCACAATCATTTATATTTTAAAATTCAAGTGTGTTTTGACTAAGCACAGCAGAGAACTCAGTAGCTTCCGAGGTTTTCATTACAGTATTCACTGTGGCCTGCCAAATTGTTATTACTCTTGGAGATGAATGAGGATGTAAAATCCAGCAAGACTTTAACTTTTGAAGTGAAATTTGCAAACTGGGCAAAAATGATACAGAATTGTAGGAGCAACAGTAAGTTATGGAAATGTGACATTTGTAAGTTAGATAAAAAGTGCCTTGTACCAGCTATTTCAGTTGGCTAGTGCCAATCAAAACCTTTGTTCTCTCGGCATAGGGAGCACCTGGTGGTTAAGGCAAGACAGGAGTCTTAAATAGCTTGTGCTCTAAGCACTAGATCGTTAACATTCAGAAATGAAATGTTTATTTTGGGGGATGTCATGGTTTTGGCTGGGATAGAGTTAATTTTCTTCATAGAGGCTTGTATGATGCTGTGTTTTGGATTTTTGATGAAAATAGCAGTGATAACACACTGATGGCTTAGTTATTGCAGAGCAGTGCTTGCACAGAGCCAAGGCCTTTTCAGCTTCTGGTGCTGCCCTGCCAGCAGGAGGCTGGGGGTGCACCAGGAGCTGGGAGGGGACAGAACCAGGACAGCTGGCCCAGGCTGACCAAAGGGATGTCCCACACCACATGGCATCATGCTCAGCAATAAATGTTGGGGTAAAGAAGGAGGAAGAGGGGGACATTGGGAGTGATAGCATTTGTCTTCCCACAGAACCGTTCTGCATGACAAGCCCTGCTTTCCTCGGAGTGGCAGAACACCTGCCTGTCAATGGGAAGCAGCAAATGGATTCCTTGTTTTGCTTTGCTTGCACACATGGCTTTTGCTTTACCTAATAATCTGTCCTTATCTCAGCCCTGGAGTTCTCACACTTTTATCTTTCCAATTCTCTCCCCCATCCCAGCTGGGGAGAGTGAGCAAGTGGCTGCACGGGGCTGAGCTGCCTGCTGGGGCTAAGCCACAACAGGGGATTATTCAATTTATGCCATTTTATGTTTATATCTCCAGTTCTTTCTCATTGGGCAAAGAACATGTAGGCAGGAATAGTGCCAGTACAGCTTGGACAGGTGGCCTGCTGAAGTAGACAGTGATGCAGCTTCTCATGTCATTGCCAGATGTCAAGAGTTGTCTTTAGATTGTTAAAAAAAACGAAATGGAACAGTTTGTGGCTGTACTTTTGTGGCCAGTATAAGGAATTGAAAAATATGATAACAATATTTTGCAAATTACTTAAGGTTGGATCTTTGGGAGATGAAGTTCAACGTTTTGTGAAGTGACAATCGCATGTTCCTTAGTGAAAAAGGCACATGGCAGTAGCACTGAGGTTCCTGGAACACTGGCTGTAAAATTTCCTTCAGGTGGGGCAGCTGCAATGTTTCAAGTCTGGAAACTGGCAGATGTTTAGCATTTCTTACCTCGAGGCCATAGATACCTGCTGTTTGATTTAAAGCGTTAGAAAAACTATCAGCATGGCTTGGATTGAAGTTGCTGTAGAATAAATAGCCACAGTAGTTGAACTCTCCTGATTTCCCATTGTTTTATTTGCCCTAGAGTGCGCTGCACTGTTGTGAACTGACACACCTCAGGGACTCACAGCAGGATCTCCTCCCCTTATTGCAGCACAAATGATCCAACATTTGGTGTGCTGGAAAAAGCTGTTTTAAAAGCCATTATTTTAAAATCCCTAGGATGGTACGCGCTAATGTTATTTAAAAGCCAAGCAAGAGAAGTGCATGAGATCTACTCTAATAGACTAGCAAACAATTCTTATTAGGGTGCATAATGGAAATAGGTTTTAGCATACTAGATCATATCATTCATCTCTCACAGATTTGATATATGACTCTCATCAGAGCTGCTGTAAAGAAAACCAACCTCCTCATTCCAGTGTAAACCCCAGACAACCAGTAGCAGAGCTTATGTCCTGAAAAGAAGGTTTCCTGGTTTTATATATATGTATTTAAATGTAAACTATTTTGCTGTTGCTAAAAGTATTGTTTTTCCACATTATTGTTTACCACATGGCTTGATTCATTGACTTCCTTGTACTGTAAATTTATAACCTGTACCTCCTTTTCCTTAGAAGCTACAAGTGGCAATGCCTGTGATTTGCATTCCCTGAATGCATAGGATATCTGTGCTGACTTGCATTGGGTTTATATGGCAAGGATTTGGTAGCAGGCAGGCTGCAGGGGTGGCCTCGGTGAGAAGAGCCCAGAAGCTGCCCTGTGTCAGATCAGAGCCAGTTCCAGCCAGCTCCAGAATGGACCCTTCTCTGGCCAGAGCCGAGCCAGTGAGTGATGCTGGTTGTGCCTCTGGGAGAGCAGATTTAAGAAAGGGAAAAAACTGCTGTGCAACAACAGCTGGGAGAGAGGAGTGAGAAATGAGAGAGAAACAGCCCTGCAGACACCCAAGTCAGTGCAGAAGGAGGGCAGGAGGGGCTCCAGGCACCGCAGCAGAAGTTCCCCTGCGGCCCGTGGAGAGGCCCATGGTGGAGCAGGCCGTCCCCCTGCAGCCCATGGGTACCACACGGAGCAGATCTCCACGCTGCAGCCATGGAGGAGCCCACATGGAGCAGGTGGATGTGGCCTGAAGGAGGCTGCGGCCCATGGGAGCCCCCGCAGGAGCAGGCCCCAGGCCAGAGCTGCAGCCCGTGGAGAGGAGCCCACGCAGGAGCAGGGGATCTGGCGGGAGCTGCCGCCCGTGGGGGAGCCATGTTGGAGCAGTTTGGTCCTGAGGGATGGGCCCCGTGGTACAGACCCATATGGGAGCAGTTCTGGAAGAGCTGCAGCCTGTGGGAAGCCCACACAGGATCAGTTTGGGAAGGACGGCATCCCATGGGAGGGACCCCATGTGGAGCAGGGGCAGAGAGTGACCGTGAAGGAGCAGCGGAGACGCAGCGTTAGGGACTGACCACAGCCCCCATTCCCCATTCCCCTGTGCTGCCTGGGGGGAGGAGGTAGGAGAGGGTGGCTGGGGGAAGGTGTTTTCGGTTTGCTTGCAGTTTCTCAATGCTCTAGTCCGCTAGTGATTAGGTAATAAATTAAATTAATCTCCCTATGCTGAGTCTGTTTTGCCCATGATGGTAACTGGCGAGTGATTTCCCTTTCCTTATCTCAACCTTTGAGCCCTTTCCATCATATTTTCTCCTCCTCTTCCTGGGAGGAAGGGGGGTGATAGAGCAGCTATGGTGGAGTTCTGCAGCCCAGCAGGGTAAAACCACCATATGACTGAAGCTTTATGGGATCATAAACCATGCTTTCTTTAGGCAAATTACCAATCCAGGTACCCCAATAACCAGTTTTCAAGAGTGACCAGATTGGGTACCTTTAGGAGAACTGCAGACATTTCCAAAGCAAAGAAATGAGTAAATTGCATTGGAAAGTTCATTTAGTGGTGATCTCATGGCTTGAAGTGATTGATTTTTATTTTCCTTCCAAATATATTTTCCTCCAGCCTAGTACAATTGGGACTATGAGTTCCATACCTTCTTTGTTTTTCATTTTTTGGGGGATGTATTAAATGTATTCTTTTCTGAATTCGTTTCAACTTCTTGACTTTCAGTTTCACTAAACAATGTGCCCTTTTTCTATAAACAAGTAACTACACCAAAGACAGACAATTGGTATTTTTATTCTGTTAAAAATTCTGACATTTCAAAATGGTTATATTCCAATATTTCACTTAGTAAAAGTTCCCCCCCTCACCTCCCCAATTTCCCTTGTCGTTTTTGTGAAATCGGAGCAGTTTGCTAACTCACTTCTTAGGAATCTTACAATGCCACTGTTCCTGTGTCCGTCAGTTTCCCTGAATTCTAGGAGGGCAGCTTTCTACAGATGGTTATCAGAGAACTGGAGAATTCTAAAGTTTTCTTGGATTTAAGGTAAAAACAGGGAGTTCTTAAAATTTTGGGGTAGAAATTCATAACTGTGCACATTAGAGTGCTCTGGGGAAAAGACACATTACCAAGCACCCCCAGAGGAAATTTGTCCCACAAACCTTTGCCATCAGGACAGTGGGCCACATGAGCTACTGTGTCCTTTCACCTGCCACACATAGACAGTGATTACACATCACTGTCCCCATGACCATCACTCTTAATAAAGTGTAAATTTTGTACCTGCTCATCTATTTCCAACTTTATAGCACAGTGCTGTTGGAGCCAAAGCTGCTAGAGCTCTGGAAACTTTGAGTTTCAAAATCTTGGTCATCCCTAGGGCGACTTTGCTTTGGAGTTTTGAACTTAAATGATTGCCTCCTAGGTCTGAGGGGTTCCATGACACAGATCTGGAAGTTGGGATACTAGATAGCCTGCTTGGAGAAAGTCAGGCATATTTCTTATGGAAGAAAAGTCCTTGACAGGCAGAAATCTTGTTTGTGTTTCCTTTGAAATCCTGTGGATACATTTCCAGAAAATACTTCTGTTTTGACAAATTTACTTTTTCTACTGAAACTGGGGGGTTAGAAAATTCCCATCTACCCCTAAGTTCAATTTAATGAACGTATTATTCATGGAACCCTAAATAGTACCTCTCAAATCTGAACTGTCCCAATGATTTCATTTTCCACATAATCGATGTTCTCCCAAGCCTTTCTTCATTTTTGTTGTCTCTCTGTAAACCCTGTGGCACATCCTTTTTTGATGAAGTGATCAGCTCAGAACAGTGGTTCAGAGGAAGCTCTCTCATTGATTTATATGATGGTGTTCGCTTTCAATATCGTTTTCAACATCTCTCTGTTTGCATCCTAACATTCTGTTTGCTCTTTTGATCGATGCCATGTATTGAGCAGAGACTGTTATTGAGTTGTTCAGAGAAGCATCCAAGTCCTTTTTTCCCCTCTGTGGTTGCAGGTAATTTAGAGACCTGTAAGGTGCATTAGTAGGTCAGATTATTCTTCCCAATGCCTATCATTATCTCTTTTTTTCCGAGCCCTGTGAGGCAGGCAGGCAGTGGTACTGCAATCAGGCTTCCCCCGAAGGAGCACAGCTTGAAATTTGGTCTGGGACTCTGTGAGCACACTGCATCAGCAGCCGTCAGGGAGAGGTGTGGAGGTAATGTCTTCCCCACAGAGACCTGTCCTCTTCTTCATCAGTGTGACCCTCCTTGGCTCTCGCAATTACACCGTCTAGCTGCAAGTCACCAGAGGAGCAAAAAGTAAGCAGGAGGGGACGTGCCCTTAGTTTCTCACAGAATTGTGCCTCAGAAGCTGAGGTTTTACTGCAGACTGTATGAGGTATGAAGAGATTATTTCTGGTACATAACTGGTCAGCACTATGGCTTAGGATAAGACTTGGCAAGATAACTTTCTTCATTTAAATTGATAATTCCAGTCCTATAAATGTGCCTGTGGCATTTGCTTAAATATTCCATTTTTAAGGGTCCTGAAGGCTTCCTGAAAAACTAACCACACAGCCACTGTGGAAATGCCGAGTGTTTTGGGGTTTTGCTATTTCTGTTGTTGTTGTTGTTATTTACCTTTAATTGGCCTTGCTACTAGCTGTCTGCAAGTTATGCTGCAAGTTCAACACCGAAAAAACGATGCAAGGTGTCTCCTACAGGCAAATACAAAGTTCATATAACCCATGGGGCATGGAAAAAAACACACACACACACACACACACACACACACACACACACACATTTTAACACGGAATAATAATTTTAAATGTTTTTTACCACAGGAGAAAAAAAGCAGTTTAAAAGGAGTTTAATATTACAGTGGTCAACAGTGAAAGACATTTAAATGGATAGACAATCTAGATTTCACGGATGAAGATTTTCTACAGAAGGCAACTGCTGAGAGATCAGTTTAGTCTCTCAGGTTTTGCAGCATTGCTGTTTGCTGCTTGTAAAACAAATAGCATGGATTAAACCAGGTTCATTTTTCTGGCAGATTAAGCAGCTGTCTTCTGTCAAGTTTCCTGCTTGATTCATCTTGCCAGTACTTGCTCATAAAAAAATTGTCAGCTACTAAAGCATTAAAGTAGGACTGATTCTTTTGCATATATTTATAGCTTGATAGCAACAAAAGTTGTATTTCCAATTTACCTTTCAACTGCTTCCTGGAGGAGTACCATCCAGGAGAGAGCCTGCCTGTCATAGCCTGCTCAATTGTGTCTCGAAGGTATAATTAAAAGCAAATGTCAGAGCAAGTTCTTTCTTCTGAGGGAGAGGCATTGCACATCCTGCTGAACACTGCTCTGGAAAGTAGCAATAGTAGTCAATATGGTGCAGCTGAGAGTTGCCTCTGAATAATCCCCTAATACTAATGGTCAACCCACTGAATAAAATAACAGTCCTATGAGCTGCTAATGCTAAAAACTCAACCAGGCCTCCAGAAACAGTATTGAATTTCTGGTTTTATTTTTCTTTCCCGAGGAACGATCAATATTGAAAATGAGGAGGAGTCAAGTTAACTTCTCTGTGACATCTGTGCAAACTTCACTCTTTCTGATTAATTTATTAACAACACCTTGGCAAATACAGGGCCTGCAACCAGGGTTGCAGAGTTTAGCAAACTACCTCTTTAATAAAGCATGAGAAGTGGCAGAATCCTGTTCAGCCTCTCTGCTGTCTTGAATGGGGTGAGGAGTGGGGAGTAGTGCATATGCATTGCTAAAATGCTTTTTTTTTTTCTTTCATCCAACCAAATAGTGTTTAATTGCAGAAGTACAAGAGCGATTGGGTAAATAGCATCTCCCCTGTAAAGCCACAGTTCTGTTACGGGTAGGTAAGGCAGTGTTTTCTGCTCCCTGGTCCCTCCCCTCTCACCTGTCCCCAAGATTTTCATTTACAAGCAAATGTAGAAGGGCTAAACCTTTCTGGGGGCATCAGGGAGGACAGTTATTTTGGTCCGGATATTGAGAGGAGAGTTTTCTCTGGACTGTGAGCTGTAAATTACACGAAGAGAAAGCTCTAGGTAGGATACAAGGCTGCAGCAGATTACAGTCGCTCTTGCAGGCACAGTCTGGGGAGTAGCGTGGAGGTGCCATGTGTTATTGGTTAGGCTGGCTGGAAAGAAGAGAGATCTCAGTGTAACCTCCTACAAACTTTGAGGACCAATTTATGATGAAGGTTTATGTTCAAGACTGGCACAAAAAATGAGATAGTCACGTTAGTCTACATGTAACCAAGATAACCAAATTGTTAGGTGTGGGGTGGGTGGATAGAAAACTTGAATCACAGAAGCTACTTGTGAGAGGCTGGAGGCAAAATAGCTGTGGAAATCTTGTCCTGGGGAAAAAATCCACTTGATAGCTCAGGTGATATACTGACTGACTCCTTGGCAACTTATGCTTTACACAACCCCCAAACATGAAGATACACTTGGGTTGCTTGGTAGATGCAGTGAAAATGCAATGGGGAAAATCCTCAGAAGGAGCTGAACTGGAACGTGGCCAGACGTGAAATATTAGGAAAAGCAGCAGAGCTTCTGTGTAGAGAAGCTGGAGGTACCTCCATTTTCTTAGTATTGTGAACTGTGAATTACCTCTTTTATTTAGCTTTCCATCTGTAAAGAATAGGAGCATCATTCCCTCTGCATCCTCATTGCATAGTACGTCTTGGGTGCTTGTTCTAATGGAGACTGTTGTGATCATCCAGCCCCAGTCCACTACTGTCTACCTAATGTGTGTCTCCTGTTTGCATCCTGGGATTTATCAACTCACTTAGGTTGTGTTCCTCTCGTTAGAGGAATATTTGATACTTGCTGCTCTGACAGCTAAAGAGAGTTATGAAGCTAGAAGTGTACGGTCAAGTAGGGAGGGAGAAAAAGCTGGAAAGTGGGAGGAGGGAAAGATCAAGAAATGGATAAAATTGAGATGTACAAGATGAATATTAACAGTGAAGGAATTGTAGGAGAACAAGAACAGGGGAAGGGGAAAAATAATGTTGAGAAATTGATTCAAACGTGTTATTTTATGGCTACAGAGTTTGGACTAGGTGCTTACAATGACAGTTTCTAGCCCAGAAGTGGTTTTTATATAGCGTCTTTTATATGTTTGGAAGTTAAAAGGTGGCACAAGAACAGGAGGAACAACTCAAAGTTTTTGATGAGATTTTTCTGGAAATGTGTCCTGAAATTGAGGACCTCTATGGGTTCTTTGATGCCTCACAATAACTGAGTACTTGACGTGGGAAGAGGGGGCAGAATTAGGTAAAAGGATGTTTTATTGTGGTTTTCCTCTTGTAGTTGGCAGCCAGTTTTTTTTCATAGGATTTATGGGAACTTTGATATTTTGTTTTACTCTTGTTCTACTTTTTTTCTTCCAAGTTTCTTGGCAGCCAGAAACATTATTTTGCATAAGACAGAAGCAAAAATACAAAAATGTGAGGCTTATGTGGCCGTTTCTTTTGGGAGCTGGTTTCTTCCTGAAAGAAGATTATAAACTGAAACAAACCATAGTGTAGCTGCAAAATAGAACAGAAGGTAGCTTTATTTGTACTTCTGAGTCTTTGAATTAAAATAAATCCTGCTATTATAATCATTTAACTTGAGTTACTAAGTAGTGATCAAAGTCTTATTCTTTCTCATTATCCTCTGCCCTTGGTTCTCTGTACCGAAGTAGAGAAAAAAGTGCTACTGGGCTTCACCCAACCTTTCATAAGTAGCTGCTGTCATCATTGTATCAATACTTAATAAATAACAAATCATTTTCATTTTGCCAAAGGAAAACAGTTCAACAGAAATGAAGATGCTTCTTCTGTGGCCAGTCTGCCCTGGCTTTGCCTGATCTTTTCCTGTGAGACTCTGCTATATCTTTTCTGAGGTTAAATTCTCAGGCCTTGTGAGGTTCTACCTCTTGAGGTCTCATAAGCAATCTCCAAAATTGTATTACTTTTGTTTCCATACTTTGCTCTCAGAATGAATCACTCATGAGCTGAATGCCATTATTAAACTTCAGAGCTTAAAAAGATTATGACTTTAATTTTCATTGCGTGATATCCACTGTGGGCAAAAAGATGCAGTGGGAATAGAATTGTTACCATTGGTGAATTATGGGGAAAGTTTTAAAAATGAATAAATAAATAAAAAATAGGATATTTGTATTTAAGCCTTTGTAAAATACAGATTGAGAGAAAAGAGAAGTCTAAATCTGTCAGAGTGAAGAAAACAGGCAGTAGTTAATGAAGAGGTAATCAGCGCAGTACAGCTGCTTTGGTGTGATACAGACAGATACAGCATAGGATGTAAGTCACATTATTCAAAGTAGGTCCTGTCTACATATTCCTGTAAAACAGGAAGTAACTACAACAGAGTGAGTTTTTTTTTCACCAAGAAATAGTAGCTGTATGGGGGCTCCGCCAGGAAGTCTGCTGGCAAATGCTGCCTGTTAAATGCATTGATGCAGTGAGCCTCTTACTTTGTTCTTTTCTCCTTTGTTAGCGTCAGTTATGCTCTAGGATGGGCCATAGGCTGCGGTTCTCCTGAAGAATCAAAGTTAGAGCAATCCTGCATGACTTCTTGCAGCTATGTCCAGGATTGATTTTTCCACCCAGCTGCTTTTGCCTAGTTCTTTTTTTTCTTCCTGAGAAACACCCAAACCGAATCTATGCCAGCTACTACAATTAATTGCTTTTGCTTCTTAACTAAAGAGGGTAGACTAAGGCATAAAATCTAATTTATACATATCTATTTATTAACACCTTGCAATTTTCGCATGACAAAATGTAGATAGATTCCAAGTATTAGGCACACATTCAAACTCCCCAGGTGTAATGGAACGGGGGAGAGAGAAATGCTTTTGCCTTTCTTGCAAGCAAAGAAATAACATATAATTGCATACCTTTGTAATGAGGTATGTTTTGACAATAAAGAGATTTTTTGGCAACAGAATAAACTGACAAATAGACTCAACTGTTGAGGCTAGAATAAATCCCCAGACTTCTACATTTCTATATCTCACTGCAGGATTAGGCATTTGCTACCAGCTCCTTTTTCTTTCCCCAGCTATTTTATTCCTCTTGGATGCTCTGACTGTGGCACTGGCTGGAGGTGTTCACAGGCTAGGATAGCTAAACTACAAAATTTCTGAGAGTCTTTATTGCATGCTGAATAGTCAAGTTTGCTAAGCATGCACAGGTCAAAGGTAAACTTAACACTGAACTTACTAACATGTATGATTTAGCTGAGGTATATCTACCTTTTCAGAAGTCTGCTCTTGCTGTTGGATGTCTGAAAAAAAATGCAAGTATCATGAAAACATAAGGAAAGTTATGGAACACAGGATAGAACACAGGATTTTAGTGTCTTCTGTGGGGTAGCTACAATGACTTTGACTGATGGACTTTGGGAAAGAGAGGAGGGGAAGTAAAATCAGAGAGAAAGAGACCTTTCTTCATACGTTGTCATGGAACTGGGGTTCTGTTTCCTAAATTGAAAGAAGAATGGGAGATGAGAGTCATAAATATTGCTTTCAAATTAGAGTTGGCGTAGCATACTCTACATCTCAATGGTTGTGTTTATAAGTCTTTGTTTTGGGAAGGGATGACATTAGAGAAATTGATTCTGTGTATTAGGAAGAGGTTCTTCACCGAGAGGGTGGTCGGGCACTGGATCGGGTTCCCCAGGGAAGTGGTCAAGGCACCGAGCCTGTCGGAGTTCAAGAAGCCTTTGGACAACGCTCTCAGACAGATGGTCTGATTTTTGGGTGGTCCTGTGTGGAGTCAGGAGTTGGACTCGATGATCTTTGTGGGTCCCTTCCAACTCAGGATATAAAAAGGAAAAAAATCCTTTTGAAAACTCTCTCTTGCACACCGTCAACCCTTGCTGGCAAATTCCTGTGGCTGTTGACTAACTGGTGGGTGATGTTTCAGTGGCAGTTAGTCTCTTATTTACAAAGAGTAGACAAAAATTTATGTAACTTTTCCCAAAGTAAGTGAAAGTGATGATTAAAAGTGCTGATGTTTGAGTGAGTGTGAGTGATAGAAAAGGAAAGTTTGCAAAGTTCTTAAGATCAACCTTAAAAGGAATATACTCCATAAACTTAGGAGACGAAATAACGTGAGTTGTTTGTAACACCTTCTAGGTTCTGCAGCCTGGTGCTACAGAAGTTTCTGTTGTGAGGCTTGCAAAAGATGCTGGGTTTGGGGTACCTTCTACTCTTCAGAAATAGATTCTCTTATTGCTACTGGTTATTTGCATCATAATGCTTGTAAGCAGATTGTGTAACATGCACAAGTGGTAGTTAATGGTATATGGATGTATTCCGGTTATATCAACACACACACACAATCTATTTGAATTCTGAAAAGACTTTTTTTCTCAACCAGAAATATAATTAAAAAAGAAAAAAAAAAAAAAGGAAAAATACTTAATACGAACAATCTTGTTGATATGAAAGAATAAAAGCATATAACTAAATGGGGTTTAATGAAAGATAAAGGTGAATACTGAACATAATATTGCCAGTAAGGATGGATTCATTGGTGAATAAACTATTAGCTTCTGGGGGATTAGCAGCTGTTAGAGATGAGCTGAACAGATACTTCCTTAAATAATTATAAGGATGCTGAGTGATGCAGGATTTATGATGTTAGATAGCATTGATACGGTGAAGTACGTATTTATTCCGGAAGGCAAATGCTCAAGAGATTTTTTTCCTCCCCCAAATGTTTTTCAGAACTCCCTGTTCTCTCTTCACCTTTTAAACAGTCCTAGCCTGCCAGCTTTACTAAAACACTTCTATTTTTAAAATGATTTAAAATAATTAAAATAATTTTAAATTTTATTAACCATTTTAGATGTTAATAACATCTGTTGTCCATGAAACACAGCAAGTATTATTAGTGGAATCTCTTCTTTCATGTTAAGGAAGGAAATCTCTGTTTTAAAGTCTTTCATTGATAACCACATAAATGGTGTCTAGTGCTTTTTCAGTTCAATTCTGGGTTCAGCCAGGTTAACTTCATGGATCCTGTATTCATGCTTGGGGTCCAAGAGTCATTAAAACTCTTAATGAAATGAACTGTGTTCATGTTATGACAAACACAGAGCATAAATGGAAAGAGGAGGAAATTTAAGTATCAGCTTAAGATGATAGAAATATATAAGTATGTTCAAGCACAGTCTATAAGCATAAGGATATTGGGATTATTTAACTATTAACTTTCATCAAATATAAATTGGCAATCTCCTAGTTGAAACAAAACAAAAGCCAACATACAAAAAGATTTAATTAAACTATGTTGGCTTTTACTGTGGTTATTGCACTGTTACTGTATTTGTAGAATGAAGTAGGGGGATGCTAGATTTGTCACTAGTATCTTCCTCAGGGAATCCTTCACTCTCTTTCAGTAGCGCGTTCTTCTCTTAGTTGTTCAGCACCCATTTGTCCTCTGTTAACGCAAATCAGTGTATATTATAGATGCTGCCTTTACTGCTTCTCAGGACTTTTTTTCATTGCTATATTGTATCAGAATTAGCATATGTGACAATGAACTGTTTAATTATTTGCATTTTTTTTTCTCTGTCTTCTACCAATGGGAGAATAATGGGACTTGCTTATTGTATAATAAAACCATGGAAGCTTGGATAAGATTTTCTATCCAAATATATATATATATTTTCCCTGTGTGTTTCTTCATGGAAATATGTATTTCATAAATGGTAACAGAAGATTTCACAACATTTATATGGCACCCTAATGAATTAAGAGCAAAACTCCTGCTTTTTGCATAAAGTTAAAAGGATTCTTCATGTATGCCCTTGATGGTAACAGTCAGACCTACAGTTTAAGTAATGCCATCTAATTTAAATGCCTTCCTTATACTTTTTTGCATAATCATAAGTGGTCAGCATTGACATTTCCATTGAAACAATTTGCTTTTCTTTAAGAATACATGCCAAGAGCTTTACTGTATTTTTTTTTCCAGGCCTTTGTGGGGGAAAAAATAATCTTTATAATGTTTTTTTTTTGAACATTTTCCCTTGGTTCTCTAGATTTTTACTCATTTGCTCACATAAAACGGTACTTCAGAAACCTTTAATGTGTTTTGTATAAGATTCAAAAATAAGTTTACTTTCTGATGTCAGCTACTAGCTCACTTGCTTTGAAGCACTGTTAATGATACCTGAACTGTATACCATCAATAGTGTAAACTTTGTACAGGCCTGGTTATGGATCATTAAAGCTATGAGAAGCATTGCTGTTATCTCCAGTGAGCATCAGATGACTGATGTTGCATGATATTTATAGTATTACTTTCCTTCGTAACAAGCACTATAGGATCAAAATGTATTTGATTTAATTTTTATAAATTCTATAGTTCTCAAGCACTTAGCTTGTTTCTACCTCCCACAGTGTTTAAAGCCTTCATGACTTGTGCCGATCTGGATTTGTAAAGTAATTATTAAAAGCCTTTGATATTTAAAAGAGATCAGAAACATTTCTGCTAATTAATTATTGATTTCCCAAGTGATTCAGTCTTATGAATTTGTGATAAATATTTAAGATTTCCATGGAATAAAGAGGTGTTTTATTATTATTATTATTTTCTTAATTTTGCCTTCATGGTTTTGAAGTTTGATGCAAGAGAACTTTTAATTAGGCTCAATATGTTTTTATCTATGTGGATTTTAATGTTTGCAGAGTATATTTGTCCTCATGTTGATTGCTTGTCCTTGAAATTAGCAGAACAAATCAGTTGTTTTACCTCAGAAGATCTGTTAGGCCAGGCTCCAATCCTGCAGCAGCTTGCATTTGTCCATAATTTCACACACTAAAAATCCTAAACTGTAGGTGAATGGTCTCCAGAGAAGATTATGGAGGCTGATTGGGGTCTTTATGCAGTGTATTGGGAGAACTAGAACTTGAGAAAATGAATCCAAATAAATCAGAAGCCCAGCTGGAATCTACCTAGATCTGGTCGGAAGCAGTAAATACAAAATCTAATCTCTGTTTTCTCCATGAAGCTTTGGGACTGCTCAGACTGATCTTTGACAAAAGATGTGGCTCTGTCTGCTTGAAATTCAGAAAGCAGAATTTTATCCTGAGAGTAGTCACCCAACTCTTCTCAGCAGTTTTGGAAAGGACAGATAAGGCTAATCACCCAGTTTTCAAAGGATAACTGCTGAAGAAGGAGAAAATGACATTGTGATGTTGCCTTCCTCTTAGCTTATTTCCTGTTGGATGAAATATTAGGAAGTGGAAAATATGGCTGTATTATTTTATTTTATTTTAAAATAATTCAAGGTTAACTCAGCTAGAGAGAAAATAAGGAATAGCCAGGGCACTCTGGTGAGAGCTCTCTTCTCACCTACTTTGGGCCGCTTTGGGATCTTTCACCAGTCACAGAGAGGCTCTGAAAGCAGGAGATATTCCTTTTGCAGGATGCACACAATAGATAGCTAAGATTAATGAGCTAGATGGCTAAGCAAGAATGTACTCACCAGGTCCAATGAGGGGAGTGTCTGCCAGTCCAGCAGCTGCCCATCAAGTGAGGAGGTATCTGGTACAGGCTAATCCTTCCCAATGTCATCTTATTCCCTGTTTGTTTGTTTGTTTCCTCTCCCTTGAATCTTTTTACCCTCATGTCAGTATTTTTACTCTTAAATCACCAAGCTCATTACTGTCCCATCTCAACAGTTCTGAAAATGCTTTCACATAAATTTCTGTCTAGCTCACTTCTAATTCACTTTCTGAATTCAAAAAGCTTGAGATTTGCAATTTGTAGATGGCTAATTTTTACTTTCAATGCTCCTTCTTGATGAAATTAAATACCTCACCGAGGAAGTATTTTTTTCAAAAATATTAAATATCTTGGCGTCTTTGATCCTACCATATGGGGGCCACCTAAGCCTTGGCTAGGCTGTATTTTTGTGAGCTAAATCTGGCATACTCTTTCTGCTTTTAGAAAATAATATGCAAGCGCATTTTAAGAATGGTTAAAAAATCCTCTTTGTTTCAGACAGTTAAGGCACTGTACAGTGTAGTGTTCTTTCATACCTCTGTCAAACACAGTCCTGTATTGACATGCAAAAAGCTATTCCGGGCCCTCTGCTTACAAGGTTCTTGCCAGCCTGGGCAAGATGCTGCTGTTCACATGGAGGCATTCTAATGGTATTACTGCCTCTCTTTAAAAATCAAAGCTATCCCTTCCTTGAGAGAGCCTTGCATTCATGAAGCTAAGCTCAGAAGGGATGTCTAAATCATGTACTCCTACCTCCTCAGTATGACAGGCTATCAAATTTTACACTGCTGGTTTGCATCAAACCCAAAGACTCATTAAGCCTTGAAGTCCTACACTGCGTGCAGTAGGATGCTGTCTATAACCCAGCTCGCTAGGTCACTTTTGTTTGAGGTCTTTTACCACGCACAATGAAAAGAGGATATACACAGCTTAACAGCTTTATACCTTTTGATGTCAGTATTTTTCCTCTTGAATCCTTCAGCCACTCGCTATCTCAACTACACTTTGTTTTTACTTTTATTATCTGGAGTGGCATTAGCTGACAAACTTTCTTTCAGCTTAGCAACAACATTCTTAGTAAATCCGAGCCTTGGCCACGCAGCTATGCTGTATCTGCTGAACGCCTGTGCAGAGTTGCACTATTGGTGCCCACATATGGGGAAATGATTATATTAGACATGATAGACAAACCGAGCATTTGCACAGTGTTTGGTGTTGCAGAGACATGACTTAATTTCCCACATAAACTCAATGTTCCCTTTTTTACATCTTTTAAAAGTCTTTTTTAGAAGATGCTTCAAAGAGCATTGTGAGACAATTACTTACAAGACTGTTGAAAACCTTCTGGGTCAATTCTTTTAAACAGACTTGTATGCTAAGGACGTAACTTATATTTGAGTTCTTGGACAAAGGTTTCTGGCATTTGAGTATATTGTAACAAATATTTTAGCACTGTGATCATTTATTCAATGATTCATGTTCCTCTATAAGAGTAACCTTCTAATTATTTACTGCTTTTTGTGAGGTTATAATGTGATTTACATTAGTTTCTGGGACAGTACTGAATACATTTGCTGTATAATTATTTGTGAATAAACTGTTTTGATCCATACTTTCCATAAAGACACATCCATAATTAATGTCACAGGTCTGTATTTATTTCCAGAGATAAAGGAAGTATTAATTCCCATAGCTCATTTGGACCTGCAGGGGAATAGCAATTCTTAGACCTAAATAAGCTGTTCAGTATTCCCCTTTGGTATTAAATCCACCACCACCACTACCTCCCACCGAGCAACTACTTGAATATGGACCGAAAGAACATATTTAGCACTAAAATTAACTACATTCAGATAACTTACCTGTTTAGAAAAAAAAAAAAAAGAAAGAAAGAAACCAACACATGTACATAGATCTTTGTAACTCTGAATGTAAGCAAACCCAAGGAAAATACAATCACTGAATCTAATATTGTAATAAAACTTCAGAACATGCAAAAAAACTCAGTCACCAAGGTATTGGCTTCATATAGACTCATAATTAATTCATAGTCTGTCTCAACTGTGGCTCAGGGAAAGGACATAAACAAGGAATGTGGGGTTTTGTTGTTTTCCCCTCTGTGACTTCTTTTCTGCCAGTTTCCAAATGAAATGAAACCAAAGCTGGCACTATACAAAATTTGATTCAGACTAAACTTCAGACACTAAAGCCATTAAGCATACATTTCTTAAATAAAAAATGAGTTGTCTGCAAGCAGCCTTGACATGGTCTGCAAAATCTACTGCATAAAAAAAAAAACAGCTCAATAAATTGTCAAATGCTACTGAAATAAATAAAAAGAAAACAAACCTCCTCTGCCCCCTCCTCCTTTTGCCCTTAGAATTTCTGTGTGGATATAATACTCCAGATAAAATAGACAGTTGTAAGCCTGAATGCAGAAGCAGCATAATTTTTTTTTTATCCCCAGGTCACTGTAATGCATTTTGAAAAAATGTTATGTATTCAATGACTATTTTGAAAAGTGCCTACACTGTTTCCACTTTGCATCCAGTAAGTGAAGAACTAGGACGCTTGCCTCTTCCCTGTGGATGTTTGCTGTAATCATGCCAGCTTAGAGGTTAAATCTCATTAGCATATCCTAGTTATACTAACTACAGTACTGAGAAAGTATCCATGGGTTTTCCAGACAGCTTTTTTTTTTGTCCAGGTTCCAGTAGTGCTTACTAACTGGGGTCACAGACCAGGCTTAAAGCATACAACACTATACTGGAGCCTGCATCTCCACTGACAAATATTAGACAATTATAAATCAAAGCTCTTGAGGACTGCTGGTAGGACTCTAAACACTGCTACCATGACTCTGTTCATCTTGATGGAGTCAGCCAGTGGATTTAATCTGCTCTCAGTCAACTATAGTTTTATGCTCAGATCCCACAGTGTATATGTGGAACTATTAATTAAAATAAACATCTAGTTATTATCATTTTGTATCCTGGGCTCAACTGACTCTCTACGGCTGTGCAAGTTCCTAAAAAAAAATTGTTTAATCAATGCTGTCATGAGATCCATTGACAATATTTGCAGTAAAGTCCATGATCCTACCTGACAACTTCCTGTCCCATAAATAATCCATGAAGAGCTTTAATAAAACAAATGGCTGGTGCTCAGACATTCTCTTCTGAAAAAGCTTTCACTGCCACAAGTGAGACAGTTATGATATCCCTTCTGTCTGAAAACAAGACATGCACCACAAATCATTCAGATTAAAAGAAATAGAATATAATATAAAAATAAAAAATAAATGTGTCTTTACCTAAGAAGAAAACAAATCCAAACATTTCTGTGAATCTCTAGGGAAGTGCTATTATTGTTACACAGAAGATGTTTGGATACTGAGAAGATAAACAGTGAACTGATACCTGGAGCAGCAAAGAATACAGGAAGTACTGTGGTATACTATGATAGCTATTTTTTTTTTCCAAATACTTGTGCTTTTGTATTGACCAATTGAAAACTTTTCAAAGGACAGGCTTGTCAATACTGAAGTAGTGAAAAGTCTTTAAATGTAAGGTAAAAAGCTTTTTTTTTTTAGTAAGGAAGAGTCTTTAAAAAGTGTTAATGTTCTTACTGTTAAACCTTTATAATTTTTATCTTGCATATTTAAATGGAGAATCTTTGGTCTGTATCTGTAAGGAATTTGCATGTCAGTCTGAGAATAAAAAAAAAAATAGATATGTATCAAAATGACAGTTTAGTTCCTCTCATATTTGTAGTTTCAGCTTGAAGGTTTTTTCAAAATGTTTGCAAATTCTTTTGTTCTCTTACATATGGTATGGTTCTTATTCACATAACCGGAGAACAAACGGTAAAATTGGAATTGAGAACAGCAATGATGAAAGAGGAAATCTAATACAAAACTGTTTTATAAGACATAAATTGTATGATAGTGAGTTAAAGCCTAACTATGAAAAATTTGATGTAACAAAACTTTGTCTGTCAATTCTTGCTTTAATGATAAACTATGTTAATAAAGACTGAACTGAAATACAGTATGTGTGCTGTTTCTTTTCTGATTAGTAGAGGAATCTTGACAAAATTGTATTTAAGTGGGCAGTTGGGATATTATTTTATTTTTTCTTGAAATCAGCACACTAGTTATTTTGTTATAAATTTCATGTGAGATACATGAATTATACTGTCTGATATATATTTATTTTCTTAAAAACGTTAAAGGCATTCACTAACTTTCTTAACTCTATAGTTTACTGTAAAAGTGGGCACAAAAAACTTTCTTCTTGATTTTGTATTTTGTAAATAACTAAGGAGGCTGCAGCTTTAGGTCTGAGACAGAATGATTAGACAGCTGAATTTACTTACAAACACAGTGTTCAATCCTGCTGGTATTGCTGATAGTAGCAGTTTTAGGTTATCATCAATGTTGGAGAAATTATCTTTTGTTTGCCAGCTACTTCTCTGATTTACTTAAGGTTTTCTGGAAATGTTTTATGGGGGAGGAACAAAGTGAAACTTAAACAGCTTCAGAATTGGAAAGATCAACATGGGAGAGAGGCAGCAAATTTAAAAATGTGAGAAGAGGAGGTTTAAACACACACACTGAAATATGTACTTTGTATAGACACAGAAAATCTTGGATATTGAAAAGGTTTATCAAAGTCAACAAGAATGGCCAAATGCTGTAACTGTAAGCATGTACATAAATCTTTGCAGGATCCAGGGCTTTGGCTGTTAATAAGACTTGTTACAGTTTTGTCTCATGGTGAAACGATATTTTTCAAAAAACACCCAAACATGTCACTTTGAGGTTTTCCTTATTTCAAAATGACCTGAAAACAAACAAACAAACAAAGATCTATAGAAATACTCATTTTTAAAAACTGAAAACTGGTTGGCTTACTTTTCCTTGAAAATCTAATATTTACTGTTAAAAAAAAAAATCCCTATTTATTTTTCACACCTTGGCTTCCCTCTTCACCTAAATTAGTGAAAAATGTATCCTTAGTAAAACAGCTTTTTTTCCTAGGGCACTGTAAAAAGTTATGTGTTGCTCTTGTAGTATCTATGAACAATATAATTCCATTTACACTTTATAGCTTTCACACAGTGGTGTAAGTTCTAACACTGCAATCACATATGCAAGTTTAACAATAGTATTTTGAATAGTTCCCATTACTACAGTTAGGAAAACATGCAGGGATGTAGTTAAATGTCAGCAAATTAAAGAGCTGGAGGTTAACATTTTACCTTCACTCTTGAAGCAGATTCCTTCCCAACCTGTGCCCTTTCTGGGGAGTGAGAAAGTTTAGTGGTAGATTTAGTCAAGAGAAATCCTCACATTAATTTAAAAAAAATTGTCCTGGGAACATCTCAAGTGGTTTCAAGTTTAAACAACTCCTGTCCTGTTGTCCTCATTTGCAACCCAGTAACTATTCTTCTGGGAGTCTAAGTTTTAGACAGATTATAAGCAATATATATATATATTTGGAAACAAAAGAAAAGAAATTGGAAGCTTATTCTTCCTCTGTCAAACACCCTTTTCATGACTGACTGCAGACTTTTCTCCTCTAGATATGAGTATGCCCTTTGGGCAACCTGATATTTTTAATCCTCTTTCAATAAGATAGGTCTGTGCCAGTTTAGTAATCCTTCATTAGCCTGCCTTTACTGAAAACTCACTTAGCGCTGCATCTTTAATTAGGAGTTTTCATTTTCCACACCCAGGTGGTACTGTTGACTGTACAGTTTTCTGCAATGTTTCTTCCTCTCCTTCCACAACATACTTAAATCAATGGGATCTTAGTTCACATTCCTTACTTCTTCTCTGAAATAATACTTTTCAATCTTTGCACATTAGTTCTCTGTATCTTAGATCCAGATTTTTTTCCATGCATGCACAGTACCAGAAGGAAATGGTGCAGTAAAGAGAAGACAGGCAGATAGAGTTATAAGCTAAAGGACTTTGCATATTTGCTGAATAGGAAAGGTCTGTGTTTGTGGGTAAAGAGAAGCAAAAGTGATACTGGAGGCTGGCCCCTCACTGAACCCTGAGGAAACTGTCAACACCTATTTTAAGATCATATAGACAACCTTTGTGGAGCGGAGTGTGTTAGTCTGAAACACGTTTTGACATGGGAAGGCTCTTTGTGGGCAATGCTTAGCTCAGCCCGGAAAGAAAAGTATGACAGCTGAAATCTCATTTCTTCTTCTGGCCATAGATTGCTTGTATTGCTGTTAATTAGGCTAATGGTTAAATGATAATTAATTTAAATGGCAAAAGCATGATGACTTTTTTGGCTGAAGTTTAAGTAAGATGAGTGGTAGCTGGAACTAGGCTTCCCTGACTCTGAGTTAATGAACCCTCTAAGGGGAAATACAAGGCTTGCTCTGGCAATGGTAAGAAGCGGTAGCTGAGTGATGGTGACAACATAGCTAACAGGGCAGTCTGCACAACAGCTTTGCTCAGGAAGGGCAGAAGGAAAAGCTCCTTGTTTTGGAAGAAAGCTCAGGGAGTATTTTGCTCCTGGAAACAGAGGGCATCTCTCTGTAGCAGTCTTGCACTTTCAAAGAGTGGTTGGGAAGCTTGCTAGAGGCAAACAGCTGCTTTGTGCCTTGCCTCTCAGGCCTATGTGAAAAGGATGTGAATAGGATTAGCAAGACCCTTGTAAAAGGATGAAGCCTCACCGTGCCCAGGTGAGGATAAAGGGCAGTAGCTTAATAACTAGCAGGCAACCAAAAGGACAATTTGCACTGGGAGTGTGTATTGGTGGAGGTACAGAACACCTCAGGTCAGCCTGTTCCTGTTGCCTCGATACTCTTGGATATTTCTCACGTATTGATAGCAAGCCTAGTAAGTGTAGAGCTGGGTGAGAGAAGAGCAATCCTAAGCACTTCTTCAAAGGAGAATTTAAATTAATATAAACTTCCAAACCCAATAAATTTGTACCTCAAGATGCAGGTAGAAGTCCCCCAGCAGAATGAAGGCTACTATATTGCACAAAATGCAATTACAGTAAATAAGGAAAGTGAATTAGATTGTCTACAGTGCCAGTTGGCTGGTTTGCTTGATACTAAGTGATGGAGCAACAGCAAAACTTATGAGTTTGCTCAACCAGGCCAGTGCTAGAAGCATAAAAAATAAGGTGGAAGAGCTAGAATTCCCGGCATATCACAGGCTTGCTGCAAGGATGGTAAACAAAGGTGCCAGACTCCTAACTTTATACAAATTCTTGAGTATTGTGTATGGTGGAGGAGGCGTTAACAACATGGAATTTGGAAACTCACGTTAAGTAAAACAGGCTAAAACATGATGGGAGGAAAGAAGTGCTACAGAAGCCTCATGTGTGGATGTCTTTAAATCTAACACTGTAAATACAATAGTAGGGTGGTAGGAATAGGTTGCAAGGATGATGGTCACGACTAGGAAATGTTAAATAAGATGGAAGACAGTGGCAATTGTATAGTCAGCATAGTCAACATGGGTTCATCAAGGGAAAGTCCTGCCTTAGCAATTCGATCTCCTTCTATAATAAGGTAACCCACTTGGTGAATGAAGGGAAGGCAGTGGGCGTAATCTTTCTGGACTTTAGTAAGGCCTCTGATACTGTCCTTCATAGCATCCTTCTGGACAGATTGTCCAGCTGTGAGATAAACAGGTTCATGCTACTCTGGGTGATGAAATGGCTCAAAGAGCTCAAACAAGTTCACGCTACGTGGGGTGATGAACTGGCTCAAAGGTAGAGGTCAAAGGATTGTAGTGAATGGGGCTACAGCTGGCTGGTGGATGGTCACCAGTGGTGTTCCCCAGGGCTCAATTCTAGGGCCAGTCCTGTTCAACATTTTTATCAGTGGATAAAATCCACTGGATTTATCCTAGATGCAGGAGTGGAATGCATCCCCAGCAAGTTTGCTGGTGACACTAAACTGTGAGGTTCTGTTGACTCTCTGGAGGGACAAGAGATCTTGCAAAAGCATCTAGATATATTAGAGCACTGAGTGATTAGCAACGGCATGAAGTTCAACAAAAGAAAATGCCGGGTGCTGCATCTAGGATGGAGTAATGCCAAACACAGGTACAGACTGGGAGATGCATGGCTGGAGGCAGCTCAGCAGAGATGGATCTGGGGGTGCTGGTCGACAGCAGGCTCAGCATGAGCCATCAGAGTGCCCTGGCAGCCAAGAGAGCAAAACGCATTTTGGGGTGCATTAAACACAGCATAGCCAGCTGGTCAAAAGAGGTGATTCTGTAGTATGTCATTAGATTTCCTAAGTTTGTTCATCTGTTTATATTTTTCATTTCCTGTGATTTTTTCCACACTTGTGCATCATTGTAAGTAGAAATGATCCTTCCCTTTTCTGTGAGGGAAAGGATACCACCTCTGATGCAAATAATCTGTGAAAAAGTTAATTCTAATACTTAAATTGTATAGCAAATACTTTTCAGGTCACTTTGACAAACTAATATTATTATCTATTCAGTGCTACAATAGTAGTACAATAAAGAGAGTTTAATTGCCACAGGTGAGGCAATGGGATATCTTTATATGTAGAAACTGAAATAAAATGTTCACACAAATATTGTACATTTATGGATGTCCCTCTCTGCCTGAGCATATGTTAATTCTTTCATCCATGCATGGAAAATACTGCCTTATAGTGGTATAAGCAGTGAGAATCAGGTTGACTAATTGAGCAATCTCTTCCTGTGTTTGTTATGTTAATAGGTTTCTTCAATTACACTATCCTAATGTGGACTGTAAAAGACTGACTTTGTGATTTTAAGTAGTCTTGACTGTAGTTATTCTAGAGAGGTTCTAGATGAAACTGCAAGACCACATGAGAGATTCAAAGAGCAGTTGAATCCTTATTGTTTTTTAGCCACTATGTAATGCTTCATTAGAATGGTGAGAGATAGTTTTGATAGAATATTTTGAACATCGATGATTCCTATACATAGATAAATGCTGCTAGCTCTTTGATGAAAAGACTTCTTTGGTAAAACAGCCTTAAGGGAGACATGTGAAAACGTGTAGTTTCATGTAGAGAGAAATTTATGAAGGAACACCATAGTTGCACAGAATTTCTGTATCCTGTCATGCAGATGAGCAAGTGATTCCTATCTGCTCTCTGTAATGAGTTCAGTGAACTTTCTATATAGCTGATGATGAGATCCAGCTGATGGGAGTTGTTGGGCAAAATGATGTTGGTGGCTGAGATACATGAAGTAATTGAGGATAGTAGGTTTAGTCTGCTGAGATCAGTGCTCCTGCTAGATACTTCCTCCTGCTTGTGAGGAACAGGTTGAGTTGTCAGAGCTCCGTGGCTGCTGGGAGGTGGTTACTGAGTCCTGGGGAAGCCTCCGGCTTATAGAGGTGGACCCTGGATGTTAGTGCATGATCATATGATAGAGATCTATCATATGATAGAGATCTATCTGTGAGTTTATCTTGTCTTTAATGGTCCTAAATATGATAAAACTGTGATGTATTTCTATAGAAAAATCTGCATTTCTTGTTGTGTCTGAGATTCCTTAGAGAGCAACTGAAGTGCATATTACCAGCTTTCAAGACTTCACTCAGGATCTGCAAAACCCAGAGCAGCTGAAGTGGACATACTGCTTGCTGCTGGATAAATCTAAGTAAATTAAAAAACAACAACAACAAAACACAAGCAGGAAACAAACAGAACAACAACAACTAAACAATTACAAGAAAAGGGGAAAATTGGCAGAAAGATCTGGGCAACTGATCAGTGAGAAAGTGTTAAGGAAGATGGCTTAGGAGGCTTGTTGGAAAACTGCAGGTAGAGTTTGAACAGAAGAAGCAAACCATAAAACCTGTGACATTCTCTGCTCATAAGAAATGATTAATTTTTAAAATAAAGGAATAGTTTATAAGATGTAAATACAGAATTGTAAAATGGTTCAAGTTGGAAGGGACCTTGAAAATCACCTAGTTCCAACCTCCCTGCCATGGGCAGGGATGCCACCCACTGGACCAGGTTGCCCAGGGCCCCATCCAACCTGGCCTTGAACTCTTCCAGGAATGGGGCATCCACAACCTCTCTGGGCAACCTGTTTCAGTGCCTCACCACCCTCATCATAAAAAATTTCTTTCTGATGTCTAACCTAAGCCTACCTTTTTTAATTTAAAACTGTTACTCCTTTTCCTATTGCTACATTCCCTGGCAAAGGGTCCCTCCCCATCTTTCTTGTAGGCCCCCTTTAGGTTCTGGAAGGCCACAATGAGGTCTCCCTGGAGCCTTCTCTAGGCTAAATAACTTCAACCCTATTAGCCGCTCTTCACAGGAGAGGTGCTCCAGCCCTCTATCATCCTCATGGCCCTCCTCTGGACGTGTTCTAACAAGTTGACATCCTTCTTGTGCTGTGGGCCCCAGAGCTGAACGCAGTGCTCCAGGTGGGGTCTCACAGGAGCAGAGTAGAGAGGGAGAATCACCTCCCTTGACCTGCTGGTCACACTTCTTTTGATGCAGCCCAGGATGTGGTTGGCTTTCTGGGCTACAAGTGCACATTGCCGGCTCATGCCGAACTTTTCATCCACCAATATCCTCAAGCCCTTCTCTGCAGGGCTGCTCTCAATCCTCTCATTGCCCAGCCTGTATTTCATGTTTGGGATTGCCCTGACCCAGGTGCAGGACCTTGCACTTGGCCTCATTGAACTGCATGTTGTTTTCACAGGCCCACCTCTCAGGGCTGTCCAAGTCCTTCTGGATAGCAACCCTTCCCTCCAGCATGTTGACCACACCAGTCAGCATGGTGTCATCAATATGTCATAAATATGTGAATAGTTTCTGTGGAAATCTGGTGCTTGGTCACCAGAAGAAAATAACTTGTTGGAATGACAATAAGACAAAAATAAACAATGCTGTCTCAAATACTGATAGAGCTCCTTTGCACTGTTTGGGATACTAAAAGGAACTCTTATCTATGCAGCAAGAATATTCCTACATCACAGGGGAACACCAAAGTCAAGCAGTCACTGCCGAAACACTCTCTCTTTGGCTGCGTGGCCAAGGTGTTCAGCTTTAGGAGACTTTTGAAAACGCGAACTCTTCTTCTCCTAGCCTTTGTAACTTTTTTTGTAACCTTTGCATGTTTTGTGTTGCACAGCTTGGGATGATGGAGATAAAACTGTTTTCGAGATTGCCTCCTCCTCACTGTATCTGAGCACAGCTTTGACATAATTGGCAATCTGTCCCTGCTTGGTCCTTCTCTGATGGAGGCAAGGAAAAAGAGTGTGTGTGTTATGTATTCCCTTCTGGTGACTGGGGATGCCCAGCAATATGACAGTGAGCATACAGAGACCAGAAGTAAAAATCATGTTTGTACTGTGATCCTGCTGTATGTTGCAATTGCTATATTGTGGTTGTATTGCATTTTCACTACATCATTGTATCACTCTAAGTCAAAATCCAATGTAACATTGAATATCTTCAAGTAATTACATTTGATATTAAACATTAAGCCCTCATGTGAAATGTCTAAAAGAACCTGCTGAGAGAGTATTGGGCTGTGACAGGGTATACAGCATAAAAAGTTTTATTTTCAAAGTCTACTTTTCAGCTTGTATAAACAAATGTCAGTTTGGGGGGAGGTGGTGTCGGTGCAATTGCCAGTTTATTATGTTCAATTGTTATTTCTTGATGTTGCTTTGTTTTAGAATTCATCTTACACGGTTGAGTGTTTGTTACGGAAGTCAGAGGATAGAGTTCTCTGTATGTAAAAGAATACAGATTTCTGATAACTGATGATCAGTTATTTTATACATAAAAGTGCAGCTTGCCACTAGGTGCCTCCACAAACACAGGAATTTTAATTTTAAAAGGCTGATACAATCAAATACTTTGAAAAAAGTGTACGCAGTCAGGAATCTTTCCAACAAGCATTATTCAAGCTATAGCTCATATTGAAGACCCAATAATGCTATAAAATTGATGGTTTTTGCAAGTTATGTGGCTTTAAAGTACTTTCTAAATACAGTTAAACTAAGTGTTCTTTTTTTCCCTTCTGCATAATACTCCATTATCACCATATATATATATATATATATATATTATGAAAACTGAGTAACATGTATAAATGGTCGTGTAATTAGGTTGGTTTGTCAGTCATAGTTCTGTATGGGATCAGTTACCAAAAAAAATCATTCTTCCCCAAAAGAACACTGTTTGAAGATTAATTTAAGATCATATATGTTTGTTTGTTTGTTTGTTTGTCCGGGACAGGATAGCTGAAGACTGGGGATATGGAAAGCTTTGGCTTCTATGCAACCAGCTGCAATTGTGGCAGCTTAGAATGCTTCAAGTCACTACTGATTGTATGTTTAGAGGCCTAAGTAACAAGACATGTGGGCTCATTAGAAATACATGTTACATATTGTATTTTGCTGAGTGCTGGATGTTAGAGCACTATATTACAGCATAACAGAAAAAGGTTTTAGAGCAGAAAAAAATAATTTGGATTTGTCCTTTTGCTTAGCCTTTGAAATGCCTCTTACTAACTGGATATGACCAGAAGCTTCATTAATGTGTTTACAGGGCTGTTCATGTTTTAGTTGTGTGTCTGTCCTTTCTGTCCGTTCTAATCCTTATGTTCAATAGCTTATTGTTTATAGTGTCACTATCAGAAAGAGCCCTATATGAAATTCCTAAAGCCATGATAAACAGTGCACACTTGCATTTGAACAGATAAACCATTTTAGGATGAACTCTGTTATTATCTTGCTATGGCTATGTAAAATTAATTTTATCAATATTTTGCAGTAATCTTTCCATAACATGGAAGGGAATGATAAAGTCCTGCAGAACCATAGGATGAGAAACTTGAGAGAGGGGAACAAACTGACACATTTTATTTGGGGCAAATTTTCAGCTGTGAGTACTAGGATCCACAGTCCCTGCAAAATCAACTTCTCTATTTCCAGAGACAGAGAATAGACTGCTAATTCATGTAGTCCATCAATGAAGAGCACAACCCAAGAAAACAGGTATTGAACTATTCTTTGTGTTTGAAAAAGAGAAGGGTTAAGATGGAGGCTGCAATTTGAGTTGTATGTCTTAGCCTTTCAACTAGTGGCAGGGGTGGAAAAAGAAGTGATTTCTCACATGCTGCTCTGTACAAAGAAGGTATATCAATTAAAGTGCTAATCTGACAACAGGACACCTGGATTAAGACCTCTTTTAATACTTTCTTGTGTGGTTAGTATATCTCTCTCTATAGTGAAGTGGTTCCCTGATGCAACTGTACTTTGATATTTTGTTCTTCATTCTTCAGAGCAGGGTCTCTGATTCAGCTGAGCAACTGCATGCTTCTTCTCTCATCTTGAGACCCTGTTGTAGTCCTATCTTCCCTCTGAAGTGGAGGACTGGGTAGGAGGATGGCATTGGGTGATGGGCTGCAGTGGCAGCAGGAGGAAGGGCTATGGATGTGGCTGGTGGTAGGGAGGGAGGTGGGTTGTAGAAGACAGTACTGGGGTAACGCTGAGGTGGGAACCGACTGGAAGTGGGTAATGTTGTGGGTTGCAAGCTCAGTAATACATTAAACAGACTAGATGAACTGTTGTCCTCTGCCTCCAGCTGTCCCCTTTGTTACTGTCTGCAAGGAACACAAAATGGCCATGGGTTGGGAGGTCTGGGAGGTGTAACCTGGCTGGACTGTATGGTATAGGCAGAGTAGGTCTGGGCATTGCGTAATTCCAATGCCTTTGTGCCTCTTAGGGTGTCTGTCTTAAAGTGGGAGGAAAAGTGAGGAAGCAGTGAGTGGAACTGCCAGAGCTGAGCACCATCTCCCCACTAATGTAGTACACTTCCATTTGAAACCACCTTCTTTACTTCACTTTTCAGCTTCTTTCTCAATTCTGCTTAATAAATAAATAAATAAATAAATAAAGTGCTTTACAAAGAGGAAAATTAAAAATAGTTAACTCAGTTCCAAGGAAGCTGGATGCTCTTTTCCTACATCAAGAAACATTCCTTTAGCCCTATTTTGATGGGTCAAAAGTGCTTCTCCTTCCATAATTTTCCACAGGAAAATTGAACAGAACTATAAGAAGTAAACTTCAAAATAATAGTTGTTTAGTTTGAAAGTTGTTCTCACAGGATATGAATTTATGTATTTGGGACTAAAAGTGAAAACTAATACAATTTCCCAAAACCTGCTCATGCATTCTTTAAAGATGTTATTTTCATTCAAGGAAAAAAAAAAAAAAAAAAAAAAAAGCTTGCTTTTATGTTAGGACTGTGACAGAGAGCTTAGAGATTACCTTTCAGAAAATTATTTTTCTCTCAAAAGATTCAGAAATGCAGGATATCTTAATATATCAATGTAATGACAGAAGTGAAAACATAAGTCTTGTCACATGTGTACGTAGCCTTGATATATGTGGGGTAAAGAGGCAGAAGTTATCTATTGTTGACTTTGTATTTCCTTCCCAATTGCGTGGAAATTCCACAAGCAAAATATTTAACAGCCAGGTAGTTAATTCACAAAATAATAATGAGCACTATAAATTATTAGCTAAGATTCAAACATTTATGCAAACTAACTGATATTAGCAGTTCTTAGAGAAAAAAAAAAACAAACAGACAGTTGCATAACTGGAACAGAGAAATGATCATCTGCAGTATCATTACAGTGAATGTTACATGTAATATTTCATGTAATGCAACTCTGTAGTTTGTGGTTGTTTTCTCTGATGTATTTTCTTGCTGTGAGGCTTATAGAAAATTTTGATGAGAAGATTGATAAGACTGGTCATCTTTTTTGTGAAAATTTTCATTCATATCCTAAAATCACATCTGTTATGTATTTATAAAGAATTAATGAACTAAGTGTTACCATTTCAATTTTTCATGTTGTTTGGAAATAGACCGAGTGCCTTCAGACATGGCTTGAAATATTTAATCCAGCTGCAGTGCAACTACAGTCTAGTGTGGTGAAGTCTCTAGAACAGTTTTGTATTATCTCAAGGGCAAAGATTGTTTACTTTCTGTGACTTCTAAAATTGCCCCCTTTAGACAGACTGATGAGAGGCTTTGTAGGGCAAGAATACCTAATTCCAGAATCTTTAAAAATGTAGCTATTGCTTGTTCTTTATCTCCTACATCTCCCACACCTAGCTTTGTAAGAAGAAAGGCACTGACTCCGGCACCTGTACTTGTATCTTTTTCATGCCGTGTTTGCTTAAACTGCAAATCACTAAAAGCATGGAACATACCTTTCTAAATGTTTGCACTGGAAGCATAATAAAGGAATCTGTTCTTTAAAGCTGTAGTGCAATGATAATTTCTAGATAAATAATATCTGTCTGTGGCCAGTAGAGAAGAAAGTAAAAGTAGAATAAGCACGAAAACAAATAACAGATCAACTGCTCTGTTGCTTAATATTGCATTTTACATTCCTTGTAAAGTGTTCTATATTTTACCCAAAAGATTTATTGGCCACTTCAGTGGGGGTATTAAAATTGAATGATGAATATCTATGGGTGTATCAATCTTGAATCTAACAATATTTAAATAGGTAGATATTGTATATCATGATATTTTGTATGACAGAAATGTCAGCATGTAGTAAGCAGAACAAAATCATGGTGTTTGCAGTAAGATCAAAGTATTTATTTATATAAAATCCATTCAGTTCCTACAAATTATACAGATAATTTCAAAGAGAAAATTTTAAAGTCCTCATTCTACAAGAGCTCTTTCTAGACAAGTGTCCTCTACTCATGAGTTTCTGTTGAGTTTCAGGCCTTAGTTCCATAACTTATCTCCCTGACTATATTTTGTATTTGAATATTTTAGAAGTGAAAATCTTTTCTTTATTCTATTTGTTTACTTCATTTCAATTTTTGTGGTCTTTGTTCTTTGAGTGACCACTGACTTGTGTACTAGGGCTTTAAAGAAAGCCGAATCTTATCTTTGGAATACAAGTGAGCTAATTTTCTACCTAATGCTAATGTATTGCCTTTACTTTATTATTATTTTACTATATTACCTTTTACTCAGTATTCCTTGTTGCTTTGATTTCTTTGAAGCATAATGGGGAAATCATAAATGAAATTTCTTGTTTACTGGATCTGACTGATACCCTTGATCAGTAGAGCTAACAGATGGGATAGTATGTTGAGAGCCTGACTGCAGTTGCCCATGAGCTGTTCATTCTCTGCCCAACATTCTGTAATTTAGACCTGATGAGCTAAATGTAACTTCCCTTACAGGAGGTCTGTTGGTTGTAGAAAACAGAAACTTGAGTACAAAGGGAATTTTCTCCACTCTCATCAAACTAGCAATGGACTGTGGTACTACAGGATCTTGCATGTTTAAGAATAGGAAAGGAAGGGACAAGCAGCAGATAGTTGTTTTGTTGCAGCTCTTTCAGCTGACTCAGAACCTGGAAGTGAGGGGAGTCCAGGAGAGCAGTGCTCATCCATCCCTTCTGACACAACTTCTCTGGCTTCCATGGGACCTTGTAAGCACACACTTTTCCTTAATCTGCCTTGTTGCTGGCTCACATTCCTTCATACGATGAGCATCTTCAGATCTCAGTAGTTGCTCTGAGACAATTCCTCCAACAGGGAAAAGTAGGTAACAAATTCATAAGCAGTGCAGAAACAATCCAGTAGTGAAATAAACATTTAGCATCTTTCTAAGGGTGCAATATCTGTCTGGGGGGGGTGGGGGTGGGAAGAAATAATTGCTTTCTATTCCTGTTCTTGATTATCTCCATTCTTATTTCAGATTAGAGTTCACTCTGTTAGTATCTCATATTACCTTTGTCTGACTTCTGAGTTCTGAGTGTTCCTGCCAGCCTGATTTGAATTCCATGTGGGGGTTGTCTTATTGGATCATGCATTAAGTGAAGATAAACCACTGAATTTGGTTTCTGTGGAGCTGGAACCTGAAGGAAAAATAAATCTAACTTTAATCTAACTTGATATCTGAACAGAAACATCTCAGTTTTAAAAGTGGCCAGTCTCTTTAATGTTTGCTTGACCTAAGGGATAGTAAATGATAAAACTTAAACATACAGTGTGTTATAGCTTTCTTTTCTTTCAAGTGTGTGACAGGCATATTGTTTCAGTAACTAGTAAATCTCTCATTGTCCTGATATTTGTACAATTTCCCAAAGGATTTAGGAAATTGTGCAGTTGGAATCATAAAATGAAGGGTAAACAGAAATATTGTAAGTGTCAAGTTTACAGGAAATTCCCTGAAATTCTTATTTTTTTTTCTGTAATTCATTTTTATTTCATTCAGAACTAGTCTTAATCAATATGTCATTATATTTTATCATAAAAAAAAGTGTTTTTATAAAATGTTAGAGCACCTTCAATCAACTAACAAATTCCTCTTCATTCACTTCATTCCAAGTGAATAGTACTGAATACTGCTGCAAACTCCTACTGCTACCTGATCTGGGTTGAGTGCACCAAAGAACTGCATTGTTCAAGGTTTACTGGACTTGAATGATATTTCAGAAGTCTTCAGCACTCATCTTAATATTATGCATCTTTGTTAGAACTTCACCTATACTGCTTAATTTGAAACATACAGGGAAGCATTTCTCTGATATTTTGAGTAAGAATGGTAATGAATTATGATGGGTTCACAAAGTTTCTAAACTAAAAAATTCAAAATGTTTGATCATTTGTAGCATACTTTCTCTTTCATCCAGAGATGCATGAAACAACTCTCCAGAGCTATAGTCGTGAAACATTCAGATTGATTGATGCATAGTTTTAAGCTGATCTTACCAAGTAGACTTTTGAGCACAGTTGCTAAAGCCAAGATAAAGCAAAACAGATCCTGTAATTCTATTTGTTGAGGAATTTGAAAACCACTGAGATGATGTAGACATGTTCTGGTGGAAATCTGCTTACTGATAATTGTGAAATAGTTAGGTCATTGAAGTCATCAACAAACATCTCTTTTGATAGAGTTATAGTCTGGACAGATCATTCAAACAGTTCTCATCTTAAAATACAGTGGCTACAACTGTATGTTATTAATATGCAAATAAATTGGAGACACTATTGTGAAAGCAGAGGATAAAAAAATTGCTTTTTTTTTTTTTTTTTAATGATTTTCTTTCCCATGTTTTAGATGACTATTTGGAAGACCGAATTCAGAGCTCCTGTGCAAAAGTGGCACAAATATTAAGTTTTGGAAAGACTCACTTTCCCTTGGCAGCCCTTTCACAGTCCCCAAACCATGAGGGCTCTGCACTTTTTCTCTCAAAACCCTAACAACAGATAGTGCCCAGGTCAACCATGGACACAAACCTATGGGGTGCCCCAGAATACCTGACTGATATGCCTGTCAGTGTTCAAGATGCATTTGGATAATGCCCTTAACAATATGCTTTAACTTCTGATTAGCCCTGAAGAGGTCAGGGACTTGGAATCAATAACCTCTGAAGGTCAAACTGAACTACTCTACTTATAACCCTAGACAGTTACCAGAGCCATCACTAAACTTCACATATGGCTCCCAGCAAAAAGTAGGCAGGACTGAAAGTTTTAGCAGCCCTTACCTTCTGTTAGTAGACCATTTGCAGCAAAACAACCCCTGGAGCTCTGTGCTTTCTCTCTTGCAAAACCCTAACACTAGCCCTAGATAGTGCCCAGGTCTACCGCCGAGCTCGCTTATGGTTACCACTAAAAAGTGTCCAGGAGTGAAAGCTTTTGGCAGCTGTCACTTTCTCTTGGCAGCCCCACCACCACTAGGGGTATGGGCTTTCTCTCTTCCAAAACCCTAACCCTAGACAGTCCACCATGGACGTATCTTATGGTTCCCAACAAAAAGTGGCTGAGACTGAAAGCTTTTCACAGTTGTATCTTCCTATTGGCAGCTGCTTAATATCCCCACTGCCACTGGGACTCTGCGCTTTTTATCTTGAAATATGCTAACTCTATTTGTAATCCTAACCCTAGACTGTGCGCTTTCACCATGGGCCCCCAGTTATTATTCCCACCAAAAAGCAGCCAGGACTGAAAGCTTTTGGCAGCCCTCACTTTGTATTGGCAGCTCATTTGCAGCTCCACCACAACTGGGGCCCTGTGCTTTCTAACTCACAAAACCCTAACTCTTTTTCCTTCCCTTGCCTTGACTTGTCTTGCCTTCCCTTCCCTTTCCTTCCATTCACTTTCCTACCCTTTCTTCCTCTTTTCTCCCCTTTCCTTTCCTTATAACTAGTTGTTAGACCTTTATCTGTTTAATGAATTCTCTCTGGAACCAACTACTAAAGATAAGTATTTTTTAAAAATAAATTTACTTCCTTTGCCAGATGAGTAGATGAGTTTATTTCTGGTCCAATGATGTCTGATGGTATCTTTTTATCCTTCTTCCCAAGAACCATCAAGTTCCAGAATCCTACAAGCCTGTGCCAGAATCAAGCTGCTTACATAGTTACCATGAAAACATGCATTTGCTTAATATGAGAGGTTCAGAACAAGATAAACGGTTGTATAAATATGCTCTTATAGACACAATGTATTAGAATTACATTCACCTACATATCATAGCTTTGATTATATTTTGTACGTTTTTTAAACATCTCTTGTTATTATATTATGTTTTGTTATGCTGTATTATTTTACCATTTTGCTTCAGTTTGAAAGCAAATGTGTTGCAATATGAGATTTGGTATATAAAAATCTGTTGATTTAGTAACTTTGTAACTGCTTATAATCCAGTCATAAGCATGTCACTAGCAAGTCACTAACACTGTCATGTCACTGTGTCCAGGTGGATTTTTAAGGAAGCTACAAGAAGAGGTATGCAAACGAATACACCAAAAACCTTAGACTATGCCTGTCATGGTGCACCATAACTGTGCAGAATTGCTTGATGAAAGAAATGTTTAAGGGGCTGCCACTTCTCATTTCATTTCATAGGTATTTAAAAATTCTTGGCAGTGCCCTTCAGACTATTAGAATTTGCTTTCATTTTCTGGAGGAAATTTCATGTTTGTTTAATAGTTATTCACCCCAGTGCTTAATGTTCACTTAGAATGATATTTTGTGAACTGGAAAGTTGCTTACTGCTTTGTTTTGTTTTGTTTTGTTTTGTTTTTGCAATCCTTTCAGATTTAGTGTATTTTATGAGGGAATAGAATTTGGAGCTTCATGTTGAACATGAATCTGTGGTTTAGTTACTTTTTTTAATACCTTCTAGCTCAATATGATTCCTAAGGACTACTCTGAGTAAGCATGTAAAAATTCTGAGATGAGGTCATGCAGTTATATCTTTTATAATGTGCAGAAAAAGAATCATATAAATGTATCTGAAGCAACATATAGAGGGGTTTTCTCCTTTGTCATCTTCCCTGGCATTTCTTTAACAAACTGTGGTTTTACCTTCTGTCTGTTACTGAAGCTCCACAGGGATCCAAGTTTTCTTGTTCTCTTTGTTTGCTTCATCAGATGTTTACAAACTGTTAGTTTGGGATCCTTTACTTTTGCAGCTGATGGAGACCTTGCCCTCTTCTGAATGTAGGCCTAGCATCCATAGTACACTTGGCTTTACACTGGCATTTTACTTGATAGACAGATAATGTTCTTCTTTGGTATGTGAAGGATGTTTGTTCCCTCATGATTTACTCTGAATTTAGAGACAAGCAGGCAGAGGAAAAGCATGACACTGTGACCACAGGTTGGTAATTTTTTATAGCAATTTCTTTTTCTTTGCTGCATGCTTTTCATTTGCAGTAGCTGATAAAAGAGAACAGTCTGTAAAACCTGCTTTTACTTACTAGAAGAACTAATTACAGAATCACACAGAATCATAGAATGGTTGAGGTTGGAAGGGACCTCTAGAGATCATCTAGTCCAATCCCCCTGCTCAAGCAGGGTCACCTAGAGCACATTGCACAGGATGGCATCCAGGCGCATTTTGAGTATCTCCAGAGAAGGAGACTCCACAGCCTCTCTGTCTTGTGTTGGATAGAGGTAGTAGTTGTGAAAGAGTGAGCAGATCCATCCTGCAGTTGACTGAGAAACTTTCCTGGTCCTCAGATCCTAGTGGTGAACAGAATTAATTCCCAGAGAAGCTGAAGTTGATTGAATCCTTATAGATAGTTTGAGATTATTTATTTATTTATTTATTAAGGATTGACATTACTGATTGCCCCTTTTGGGGCAGTTTAACCTATAAAAATGTATTTCTGGTTTAAGTACAAACTTTCTGGAAACTGTCACTTCTGTAGAAGATATGGAAACTAACACAAGATGTGGAGTAAGGGCAAAGGATCTGGAAAAGGGACATTCATTTAGAAAGGGAGAGATAAAATTAATCCAAAACCATGCTCTACTTTCTGAAAATTAGGAAATGGAAGTTAATAAAGGACTTGGTATCTGAGTTGTTTGAAAACATCTGGAAAAAAAATAGGACTTTATGACATAGAATCATAGAATATCCTGAGTTGGAAGGGACCCACAAGGATCATTGAGTCCAGCTCCTGGCTCCACACAGGACCACCCAAAAATTAAGCCATATGTCTGAGAGCATTGTCCAAACACTTCAAGTCAAGTCTGTTTTGCCCATGATGGTAACTGCTAAGTGATCTCCCTGTCTTTATCTTGACTGTGAGCTTTCTCATTCCTGTTTTTTCCTGTTTTCCACCCTACCTCCTGGGGTAGCAAGGGGTGGTAAGCGAGCAGCTGGGTGGGAGTTTGGGGGTTGGCCAAGGCCAACCCACCAAAGCTGATGGGTCAAAGCTTCTTCAAAGTATTATCGGTCAAACAATGACTTTGGCAAGTGTGAACTCTAAAGGTAATCTCAAATACAATTCTGTGGAGAGCGATAATTAGTTCTGTTGGCATATATAGAGAACTACATCTACAGAACAGCAATGGTTTATACTGCTGAGAAACCCTTGCTCCATTTCTGAAAGGGAAGGAACTAATGAAGGTGGAGCCAGACTCCAGTTTACTCAGTTTTTCCTTGTGATGCTCCAATCCCTTATAACTACTTACAGGCAGTTAAGCATTTCAGGGAAGAAGTAATGTTGGATCTAAACCATCCTGAAAGGTCTGGGAGAGAGGCTCATAAATCAGCTTGGCTGTGGAGCCAGTTGGACTGAATGAAAGGGCTCTCAGAATCACCTTAAGAGCCAGCCTTGAAGGAATGTGGGACCTGGCTATGGACAGACTGAAAAATCTCTGAAATTTGTGATTTCAATGGGATTACTTAACACTTTCTGCTTCTGGACTTTAGAATGGCCGGGAATATTTTTACTTTGACAATTACTTGGGGTTCCTGACTGTCTGGTAGGCTAAAACCATTGTCTGTCTTAAGGGAGCAGGAAGACTAACACTTTGAAAGAGGATCTGAAGTGAACTTGGATCTGAAAGACAAGTCACATTGTCAGTGTTTTGACTCTTCTTTGGCATACTGCTTGCCTTGTCTGAAAATTAGTATGATATAAAGCACATATAATTCACTTTCCATTTTGACCAATTGACAGACCAAACGATAGAGCACTGAAGAAGGACTGGAAGTAAATGTGAATCTATGGAAAACTATGGGATGTGACTGGTTTTTAGAGATGCTTTCCAAATAAAATATTGCTTCATCGCTTAACAAGGCTTTAGTTTGCTTTTCAGTTGACTTCATTTTAACACTTAGAAAAAGCCTGATTATAGTGTTTCACATATAGTTACAGCTTTAATTCTTATGTTGACCTTTTACAGGATAATTCAAAATTCCAACTGTTCTCAGGAGTTACAAACACAGATCATGCAGCAAATTATTATTATTATTTTTTTTAGCTAGAATGTCTTATGTATTCTAAGTACCGAGCAAAACAACCTACTCACAGTTTGTGTATGTGTGTATATTACGTATTTTTAGGCAACCATTTTAAAAAGCTGTTCCACAGTATTTCATAATACAGAGACAATCTTGTCCATAAGTGTCAGTTTGTTGCAGAGCTCAATTCTTTGAAAGTTTTCAAAAGCAAGACTGCAAGTTTTGTGTCTGTGTGTGTGTGGGGGGCTGAATTCAGGCATAATACTTAATTAAATACTTAAATACTTGGCTCACGCCATTGCCTTTGAGCAAAGGCTGACTATATGCCTTCAGAAGCAAGTTCTGGTAGCCAGGATTTAAATAAGTTTTAAGACGATGGCTTTTGTTACTCACAGCCAGTTTCAAGATGCAGTTCTCAATGCATATAATGGTGGCAATAATTGCGGACCTGCATGTTGGTAACCTGTAAGTATCTCTTTCTATCAGAGCAGCCCTCTGACTCAACTAGAAACAGCATAACAGTGTTGAGGGATGCAAATGAGACCATAAGTTTCTTGGAACTGGGATCAGTGGTGACCATAAGATAGGTCAGAAAACTCCCCAGACAGCTCTAAATTCTGTAAGCTGGGCACAGTCCCTTGCCAGTGAAGGATTTCAGAGGTATGGGCTGTAGAGATCTTGACTGGAAGGCCATTCTACCTCAAAGAGTGAGTGATCCACCCACAGCTAACCCAAGTGGGTGCAGGCCTGTGCTGTGCCATGTTGTGTTGCACCTACAGAGTGGTCTTCAGGCCTGCACTGGGCTGTGTACACCCTGTGGACACAGGGCAAGCCCAGCCATCTCCTCCATGATGAAACAGTGCTTATAAATCCTATAAGAACATGAATGACTGTAATAGAATAACTGTCCCATGGATGGGACCTGCATGGCATGGTGAACCTTGATCAGAGGCCTGTTCGATACTGCACAACTCAGGGTTACCAGCATTTGGCAGGACATTAGAATTATCTGTACTATCCACTCTTTCTTTATAGTGTATGCTCTAATAAGTAGAATTTTAAATGTTAATTCACAGAGTCTGAGTGCATTTCTTATGGGGTTCACAAACCAACATGTTATCCTGTACTGAGATTGGTTTAGTTTTTGACAGACAGAAGTTCATTATATGTTGCCCAGAGATTGCCACACTGAACTGATAGGAAAGGCAGGTCAGAATTTGATCACCCCTCAGATGGGCAGAAATCTAGGACAGAAGTTCCCAGCTTTCATTTTTCCTAACACAGCAGGGTAATCTGTTATTGCTGTATGCAACAACAGTTTAGAAAAGGCTAAATTTATGTCCCACTTCTGATCATCTGAGAAGAGACAAACTTCCTGTGTTGTCACAGACTTCTGGAAGCTAACATATTTGCCAGCTGAAGTCATTATTAACTGGATGTGAACAATTAAAGACAAAGATCAATCCAGTTAGTTGAATATTGTTTATGCATTACTTAATCTTGCATAAATTTAAATTTTACTGGCAGTAGTGTTCTATCATAAAAAAAAGAAAAGAAACAACAAATCAAAACAAAACAAAAAAAAGCACTATACTTCAAACTCTCGTGCAAATAAAAATACAGAATCACAGAATCACAGAATTCTTAAGGTTGGAAGAGACCTTCAAGATCACCTAGTCCAACCTATGACCTAACACTAACAAGCCCTCCACTAGACCGTGTCGCTAAGCTCTACATCTAAACGTCTTTTAAATACATCCAGGGATGGTGACTCGACCACTTCCCTGGGCAGCCTGTTCCAAAGTCTAGCAACCCTTTCAGTAAAAAAATTTTTCCTAATAATTTTCCTAATATCTAACCTAAACCTCCCCTGACGCAACTTTAGCCCACTTTTCTGTTCAGGGAAAAGGAACAATAATATGTGTGACTGACCAAATATAATTTAGTCAATAAAGTTCAAATTTACCGTTCATAAAGATCTTGACTTTAAGTAGCTGACTGAAGTATCAAATTACTCATTTAAGGACACCTCCATTTTCTTTTAGATTACTTTCATTTTTCTATACATATTTTAAAAACAATTTTATTTATATAAAGACCATGATGATTGTCTTTTGCCTTTTTTTTTTTTTTTTTTTTTTTGAAATTTTAGCTTTTNTTACTCATTTAAGGACACCTCCATTTTCTTTTAGATTACTTTCATTTTTCTATACATATTTTAGAAACAATTTTATTTATATAAAGACCATGATGATTGTTTTTTTCCTTTTTTTTTTTTTTTTTTTTAGAAATATGAGCTGTACAGGTTGTGGACGTCAAAGGCAAGGAACTCTCTTTGAAAAGGAAACCTTGTAAATAGGGTCCTCAATATAACAGTGAGGACACTGAAATGGAAGGAAACCAGTAAAGGATGGTGATAAATGAATTTCCTTAACTGAGGTATTTTGGTTCTTCATCTTTGTTAAATCTAATGATTGCTGGGATACTCTGAGGGAGTTTCAGACAGTAGCAAATATATAATGGATATGCTGGCACTTCTTACTAAACTCTGACAATTCCTACTTTGCACGGGACAAATCTAAGTATTTCCTTGTATTAGCAGTATGTGTTTTCTCCTCAAGGAGGACTGATGGTATTTAGGATGTTTAATGAGTAATGACCTGGCTGAGATTTGCAGCATCAGAAGATATATCTTAGGTTGCTGTCTTCAGGGAGAAATTGAAGCATATTGTTTCATCATATTCCACAAGAGAGGAGTTAGAATTATCTTACAACAACCACATGTACCATGGAGTAATTATCCGTTCCCGGTCTAATACTTGCAGTAGCATAATTCACCAAATTAGTTCTTGCATTTTAAGAAAGCTACAAATTAGCATGTTTAAGCTACAGAAAAATATGACTACATGGAGAGGTCTCTCCTCATGTTGCTTTAATTACATTTTTTCAAGATATATATCGCCTTTTTTAGCAAGTGGTTTGTCATGCCTTTTTACTTTTTTTTTGCAAAGTTCATACTTAGACTTGCTAATAGTTTGATTAAGAAGCAAAGTAACTGTGTCTACCACAAAGGATCATTCTGGTACACTCTCTTTTTGAAACCAAACCCTAAAGTGGGAGAGGGGAATGAGTCTCTTTAGAGACGATATTTTTGTAGTCCTAACATTTATAGCAATTGGTTTGTTTGTCCTCATTGACTGGGTAAGTTGGATGCAATCCTTCAGGAAGGGACTGCATCGGTCTCCCACAGGCTGCAGCTCTGGCCCGGAGCCTGCTCCTGCAGGGGCTCTCCATGGATGGCAGCCTCCTTCAGGTCAGGGCATATCCACCTGCTCTGTCATGGTACCCATGGGCTGCAGGGGGACAGCCTGATCCACCATAGTCCACTGCATGGGCTGCAGGAGAACTTCTGCTCCAGTGCTTCATCTCACTCCTTCTTCACTGACCTTGGTGTCTGCAGAGTTGCTTTTCTCTTTCTCACTCCTCCCTCCCAGCTGTTGTTCCACAGCAGTTTTTTCCCTTTCTTAAATCTGCTCTCCCAGAGGCACAACCAGCGTTGCTCACTGGCTCGGCTCTGGCCAGCGGTGGGTCCCTTTTGGAGCTGGTTGGAGCTGGCTCTGATCTGACATGGGGCAGGTGCTGGGCTCTGCTCACAGAGGCCACCCCTGCAGACCCCCTGCTACCAGAACCTTGCCACATTATTTGCTATCAGTTTATTCTAGTATTTGAGTCCAACTTTACTAACTGCATTGTTAATTTTAGCAGAGGTGATTGTTTATCACAAATAGGAAATAGTCTTGTTCTCTGGTTTAAAGACTGTCCTTTTTTCTGGGCTCCTGTTTTTCAACAATTCCCTTGGCACTTAAAATTAATTGCATGAAACAGAGGTGCATATGTGTGGCTGCAGTCCCAGTTCTGCCCTGAAAAATGAGGCTTGTGTGTCCATTGCTGAAGCACATGTAGTTTTCTCTCAGTTGTATCTCTCTCTGGGGCATCCATCTCTCAAGCTGCCTCTCTCTCTCTGTCGCCTCCCTGTTGCCTCTCTGTCTCATTCTCCTACTCTGTGTCATTCTCTGTCGTTCTGTATTTTCTTTCTTTTTTAATAGTATCTTAAAATATTTCATCAAATTTGACCTAGAGATTTGTATGTGAAGGGGTTTTGATCTGGGAAATTGTTTTGTTTTGTTTTGTTTCCCTATGAAGACTATAAACCTTCTGTATATGAACAGATAACCTGAATAGGTTCCCCTGAGGCATCTGAGTTCAAAGGAGAGCTGAGGTAACAATTTTTAGTTTCAAAGGATTTGCTATGCTTTGTGACTTTAGTACAGCTGAGATCTGTTTCCTGTTTTATGAACAGTAGAAAAAATTGGTTACAAACTTCTGTGTGTGTGTGTATATGTGTGTGGTTATTTTTTTAAATACTGAAGTCATCAGAAATCTGGAAGATTTGCTTTTAAATTTTTAGACTTAAATAAGTAAGTTAATTCTCATTACCAAAGTTCATTTTAGAGTGAGTTTTAGTTTTATTTCCATGGTAGTTTTTTCAAATCTGAATTGGAGAAAAATCAGATGTTCTTTGAAAAGGTACTTTTTCTCCCTCTCTCTGTCTCCATCCTTCCCTTCATTTGTATTATGTAGCAGTGAAATATCGATAAACTGAGAGTTAGTAACCTATGGATTTGAATTCTAGATATGATGTTAGACTTGCTCCAGCTCCCCAGTTTCCTAAAATGTGCAGAGGCAAGCAGTTGCTATCTCATGGAAGAGCTGTGAGCTGGGAATTAAGGCTGTTAGTAGCATAAAGGAGGCAGAAATATTTGTGAGCAGCTTGTTATCATCCTTTCCTAAGGGCTTCTTATTAAGGAGCACAAGCCTTATGAATTATTATCATGTCCTAAGAAAGAGTAGACCTGAATTGTGTACAAACACCCTTAATACTGACCTACAAGATCATGTAGCTGTAATCTGCATAACAGCTTGAGTTGTGTGAAGTAGAGACCAAGGCAAAATATTGTATAGTTATATTTTCCTCTAGGCTTACATCACTTTGTCAGCCATGCACAGCAGTCCTTCCTCTTTAGTTCAGAAGATCATACATGCGTGAGCTCTCAAGAGTAGAGTTCATTACACTACCATATTTGGCAAACATAACTCCATTTTCATTTTAGAGATACTGTTATTGTATCCCATTGCTTAGAATAATTTTTAATCAAGTATATATACATATATATATATATATTTGGACCAACTAGTTTGGCATCAGCCCATCAGAAATACTGTTGTTTTTTTTTTGTTTGTTTGTTTGTTTTGTTTTGTTTTTACCTTTTTACAGCAGGAACAAGATGGCTAATATTTAGCATTACATGTTCTGTATGTGTATGATTTGGTGATCAATACTTCTGAATATTAACAAATTATTCATTACAGTGGATATGACATGAATTATGTTAGACTGTTCCTGATTCTAAATTGAGTGAAATTAAAGAACTATGAAACGTGAATTCTGGATAATGGATGTGTGTCCTGGTTTTGTCTGGGATAGGGTTAATTTTCTTCATAGTACCTGGTATGGTGCTGTGCTTTGGATTTATGATGAAAATAGTGTTGATAACACATTGATGTTTTAGTTGTTGCTGAGCAGTGCTCGTACAGAGCCAAGGACATTTCTGCTTCTTGTGCTGCTTTGCCAGCAAAGAAACTGGGGCTGCACGAGCAGTTGGGAGGGGACACAACCAGGACAGCTGGCCCAAACTGACCAAAGGGATATGAGAATAGGTACCTGAGAATTTTTATGCCTCTTTAAGGTAAGTCCATGCCCTGTAGCTACCCTT
>VXAA01007192.1:0-35099 GCA_013399115.1 Anseranas semipalmata
GCCCAGCCGAAACCAGGACAGCTTAATGTTATTGAATACACTGGTGCAGCAAACTCCTTGGGGGCTGCCAGGGATCTAATATGCTTCTCAGTTCTTTTAACGCTTGTTGCTGAGCTTTCATGATTACCACTGATGACTGGAAGGAGCTTCTTCTTCCATGTGATACCGTTTCTGTATTTGATCAGTGCAGTTTCTGTTGGAGCATGCTCCTGACTAACTGAAGGGTAAGAGAATGTACTAGCAAGTGGGGTACTTAGTGTTAAATGGTCCTGTTCATAGATTTGACCTTTATTATCCATCTGTACTCAGAACATCCTTTTCAAGCTACAGTAGTACATACATAAGTGTATTGTAACAGCATTTAAAATGTGCAGCTTGTAGCAAATCTCTGTAGAAGACAGGCTGAAAAAATAAGAGAAGAACATAATTTAATGTACCTGAATGCTAATTAAAATAGAAAGGCCTTTTCTTTTACCTCACTCTCTTTGTTGAGAGGTAGGTTATATCTTTAGCACGTTTAGGAGTAGATGTCTATGAGCTGACATGGTAACACAACTGAATGAGGTGTGAGTCCTGCCGTAGGTGCCTAAAATATATCACGGGATAGTGAAAAGCAGTGTGGGGAGCTGATTCTGTTGGTCATTTGGAACCGGGATAGCAGTTTCTTGGGAAACGAGAACAGAGAAACTTGTTTGGTTGGTTTGGATAGAGGAGGAGGCTGTATGACAGTAGTATGTGATGACTGTTCTTAACTGGAGAAGAATTAAGGGGAAAAATTGTGAAGGAAAGAAGAGGGACAAAGATGAGCACTCTGACTAAGGAGACATTGATTACTCAGGGGATAAATCGATGGAGTCATCTTTGAGCTATGTGGACATAATAAGGATAGAAGGGAGAGAGAAGGGAGAATGTCTCCTGGTTAGTCCTACAAGGAAATGCTGAACAAACTGCTTAGTTTCTGTAAGCATCCCTCTCTTACAGAAAGCCTGAGCGCCGCTCCTTCCGTGCATATGCTGCTGTGCTTTATATTGATCCTAGAATGAGGATCTTCATAAATGGACACAAAGTACAAACCAAGCGACTTTCCTGCTGCTTATACAAGCCAAGGTAAGTGTTGGACCCAGACTCTGCATACATGTTCAGGACTCTGGAATTTCCTTACAGAAAAGGTTTAGCGTTTTGCTCTCTGGGTGTATCCTACATAACTCCGTGTTAAAGCCACAGAAACAGATCATAAGAGTATAGGATGTGGGATTGACATCATGGAAAAAGGGGAAAGTAGTGGAAAATCTAATGCTTTTGTAAATCATGAGTAGTTTGTGCAATTAGATTTCCTTTCAGAGCAAACACAGAATCAGAGAATCATAGAATGGTTTGAGTTGGAAGGCACATCAAAGATCACTTAGTTCCAACCTGCCTGCCATGGGCAGGGACACCTTCCACTAGGTCAGGTTGCTCAAAGCCCCATCCAACCTTGCCTTGAACACTTCCAGGGATGGGGCATCCACAGCTTCTCTGGGCAACCTTCAAAATGCCATATCCATATTATACTATTGGATATTTTTTAAATTTTGTTTAATGGGACAGGGAAATATATATGGTGGGTTCTAGAATTATTACAGAAAAGAAACCAGACTGAGCACTTTGAAAAAGTTGCTTTGAAAATTAAAATTTTAGCTGATCTAGGTTTGAATAGAGTTTGGGAAAGACCATTCCCTGTCTTCCTTTTAATTTCCCATAAACATGGCAAATTTGAAAGTGAGCTGAGGTGTGCTGTCAGTTGGTTTAAAAATGACTAAAAAAGGTTATAAGGATGGGGGGGGGAGAGAGAATGTATATTTAGGTCTGTCTGAGGCAATAGTGTTCTTCTGTCCCTGGGAGCACACAGGCTGCATTCTAAGGTAGCCTAACATAATTTGTCTTAATAAAATAGTAGTAATATTACAGAGTATTTGTAGATTATTTTAATACAGCATTTTGTGTTGTAGTTTCAACAGTATAGGCCCATTATCAACCTGTCAGGTACTTTCACTAGTCGCAGTCAGATGTCAAGCCACTGATTGCTGCCCTTTGAGCCTGGCCAATTTTCAATTTACATGATAGTCTGCCTGTCAAGCTCTTACTTACTCAGCTTCTTAAATTAAAATTTGGACAGTGATATCAGAAGCTTCACAGAAGTCAAGGAAGATTACATCCCTTGCTCTCCCCTTGTCAGCCTAGTCAGTCATTTCATTTTTTGAGGCAGTCAAGTTGGTGCAGCATGACTTGCCACTGTAAATCCTGATTTGCTGGGTTGAGAGTATCTTGCACTCTGAATTTCTGACAGCATTCTACCTGTGTGTGAGTGCTGCTTCATCAATTGCCACAGTCCAAAAGAGTACTATGGAACGGAAAGCAAAGGAGGAGGGCACAGATTTTTATCTCATCAGAGACCAACTTCTTAGGAAACTCAAAAACAGGATGCCCTCACTACATAGTTTTTTGCCAGCATTGTTGCGATAATGTAACGTACCACGTCACTCCAGGTGTTCATCTGCTTCATTATCTTCTTCTTGCAAGTGGTCAGTAGTCAATGTCTTGGGAGGGATAAGAGAGTTTCCAAACCATAAGAGAGTCCAAAACCATTGGACTGCTTTCTGTTGAAAAGAGTCTCTGTTTAGACAATTTAGGCAGCAGCTATTCTTGGTCCCTGTCATCAATTCTCTACAATTCTGTATCTGCTTTTCATTTTTTTTTTTTCTGGGGAATAGCACATTGCTATTGGGCAGCTGGAAAGACATTTACATTTAAAATGTCCACTTCTGTAGCTCAGAAGCAAAGACTGTGCAAACAAGGCTGCCTTATAGAACACAGTGTAGATCTTCATAGACATGGGGCAATTATCATAGCCTTTCTTGAAGAAAGAAAGTGTCTGGACTGCTTCCTTCTGGTCTAATGTTCCTAATGCCAGGCGTGGATTCCAGAAGCTGCGTGGCCATTGGGATGAGGCACTGAAACTTTCATCATGGGTTCTGAGAGCTAGTACAGCCCTGCTGGTAGGCACCCACATTGTGCCATGGACAGGCTGTGAAAACCTCAATCTCTTACCTTCAGACACCTTAGCAGAGCTTATTCGAGAGAATGGCTCGCTCTTGAGGGACCTGCTAGAGGAAAAACATTAGATCAGTCCTTTCTTAGAATGAAGTTACTGTTTTTACAGCTATTGGTGATTTTTGTTTGTTTGTTTCTATGAACCTGCTGAAAAGGGTGCTTCTGCACTGGATTTTCCCTTTAGAGTCGAAGCCAGAGCTCCTGCATCCCCATTTAGCTACTGGGTTTTGAGTGCTCTGCAGTTTAATACTACTATCCTGAACTTGGAAGATGTCTCTGGTTTGGATAGGGGCACACAGGGGAAGCATACCAATGTTAAGGCATTCCTTTAGAGGACAGTTAATGCTGTAGTGCAGCTCTGCACTTCAGCCTAGCTGTTTGTTGTAGAGCTTCTGTAGTCTAGGCCAGATTACTGTTGTACTTTCCTGGTCCAGCAAATGAATGTGTAGCAGGCAGTGAAGGTTCTCTCCTGGATGACAGCCCAAAGAGATGGTGTGCTGTTTGTTGTATGTAAGGGCTATTTGCTAATCTTTGGGGAAGAATCATGATGCCTGAGTGTTAATTTTATTCATATCCTCCTGATTAAAGGCTAATGAACTACTGTAATGGAATGGTATTCATCCATTAGTATAGAGACACATCTATCCATTTATATATTGCTGGATTTATAAGAAAGTCTGTTATAAACCAGCTTGCCATGCAAAGAGCAGGTCATAACTTGATGATGAGCTAAGAAATGACTCTTGATTGTAGTCTTTTTACATCCCTCTTGGTGAACTTTTGGCCAGGTGTCTTCCTGTTTGAAGTGATCATTTCATACTTTACATCGGGCTGTGGTAGGTACAGCATTCTGCTTACAAGATCTGTTCAGGTGGATTGTCTTCAGGAGGTGGTGTATTTTTTCCTGTTTGTAGGGCTGCAAGCCAGTTTGTCTTTATCTCTGAAGGAAAACCATTTAACAGTGGCTTGTCTGCAGGTTAATTTGTTAGTGTTAGAGAACAAAAATGGAGATCTGTCATGGGCTTTAGGGTATATAAATGCCTTTACTGTGTAAATCCAGGTTTTGCTGCCATTACAGTGTTCTTCATCCGGAATGACAGCTTGTCTCTTAAGCAGGACACTTACTGTCCTGTTGTCACTGACCTTCCTGGAAGCTTTGTTTCTGTGGGTTTTATAGTCAACTACTAATACGACCTTCCCATTCAGGTGGGAGTTAAGGGTGGCCATGGAGGAAGCAGTTTCTCTTTCCAGAGGAGCTCTGGTTATCTTCTACCCTTTGCTAGAGATCAATGAGACACTTCTCAAAACCTTTCTGGAGCCTGTAATGCCCAGGAGTCAGGAGCAGGCTGGTTTTGTGCAGATCATTCAGCAGCTTTTATAGGTATGATACCACAGTACCAGACTCCCTGGAAACTGCTTTCATCTCTTGAAGGGTTACTTCATCAGTTTCCTCCCACAGTCACTGTTTGAACTTGTTTAGCAGTGCAGGCCATGCAGCTAGAAGTAGGTAGGCCATTTTGCACGTCAGCTTGTATGTATGCTATTTGCATGGCCACAGGTCGCAGCAGACATCTGGTGCTGGTGGCTGCAGTAGTACTGCGTGCTGTTTTGCTTTCTTTGGCTGTTACTGTGAACCATGTGTTATTGAACCATACGCAAGAGAGTTTCCTTTTATGAGGGCACTCTAGGATGATTGTAATGAACCTCTTGAAGATGGGAGAGTGTGTTTTGCTATCACATCGTGTGGATTTCTTGTCTGTCAGACTTGTTTATGTATGTCTTTGCTAGATACGATGTTCTAGACCACTTAAATGTGAGCTTTCCTGGCTGTGGCCAAAGTCATTTGGCATGGGAAAATGAAACGAACCATAATGGCTGGGTCGTTTCTTCTTGAATTGGTTAGTCTCTGGGACAGTTTCTCTGGAACCAGATCTGTGTTCCAGTGGTCCTTGTTTTGCTTTTGGGCTATTGAACACTCCTGCAGGCAGCTGAAGCTGATGCAGGGAGTAGGGCTGGGGAGGAGGGCACGGAGTTGGGGTGACAGCTAAGGTCTGTCTGTCCTGTTGGAAAGGAGGTGTTGTACTTCGCTTTGTAAAGCAGTCTGTCTGCGGTCATGCTTAGGTACTTCTTTGCCTCAGGAATTGCGTGTGTTGAGATAATTCAGCTTCACCCTGTTCCCCCCCACCCAGGAAAGTAAGACAGGATGCGGATGAGGTAATTTAATTCCGCCAACATGTTGAAGGCAGTTCTGTTTTTCAGAATGTGTTCTGGCTCTTGGCCCCAGGTAGCTTAAATCACCTTTAAGTAGGTTTGAGGAGATTGCGTCACCCAAAACCTGACTCTGCATCTCACGGTTATTGGGTGATTTTTTGGAAGAGTTAGTGTGTGTCTGCTTTCTCCCCAGTGACGAGGTCCTTATGAGTAGCAGCAACTGAGTTTACTAGATGCAGAAATGTATTTAAGTGGACTGTGCTTGCGTTACGATTTTTCTGGATTTGAGAATAAAGGATTTCTGTTAGTGAGACTGTTTCTGACACCTGTATCTATATCTGTATGTGCTCACCCACAGAAATATACATTTTTTCGTCTGTGCAAGGTGGTTTCTTATGGATCTTGATAGACTGTCTTTCATTTGGGGGGATCTTGTCTCATTGGGATTTAAATGTGCTTCCTCCTACATTAATGAGCTGGTCAATCAAGCTTTAAGTCCTTATGTTTCCCCATCTGTAAAAACAGCATTTCTAGTGGCTTTTACTTTGGCTAAATGCTGGAGGGTTTGTTGTTGTTGTTGTTTTGTTTTTGTTTTGTTTTGTTTTTTCCTTTCTCCATAAAAATGTGTTTTGGACAGGATTTTCCTTTGGATACATCCAAAATCTCATGTCTAAGGTGGCTTGAGTTCCTGAAGGTTCTGATCATTCTTCTTGGTGTCATCTCTTCCCTAGTTACTTACCTCTGCATAGAGGTGACGTAGACTCATGAGCTTCTGCCTCTTATACAAGTCTGCCTCTTCTACTCTGCAATAGTCATAGTTAGATTGTGATCTGCATTTGGCATTTTATGCTTGTAAAACAAGCCACTGCAAGTCGAGCACACTTCACAAGGTTGTGAGTTAGATGTGTAGCATATGGAAATGTACTGAAATTTTGAAGCTGTGTTCAGACAATTCCTGTGCCACTTAGAGGCTTTGAGCTAGCCCTGCTTGGAGACACGCACTGTGAAACTGCACATGTGGACAGCCATTTGCAGGAGAAAGGAAGGGTTGTTTATCTGGAATGGGAGTTTTTTGAGAAGTTCTATATATATGTTCCCTCCTGTTTTTCACTTCTGAAGAACATGTTCCCCTTAACCTTGGGATTTCTTCCAAGAATATGGGGTATGTTGCACCTCCACTGGATAATGTAGAAGGGGGTATTGTGGTTGCAGCTACTGCTAAAGCATCTGTGACGTAAAGATATGGCCTAAGTACTTCCAAAAATGCCCTGTTACTGATATGTATACCTCCTTCTCCATTTATTGAATCTGTTGAAAAAAAAGTAGAGTAGCATGTGGAGACCTTTATTCTCCAGGAATACAGTGATGAAATCTTGGTTTGACCTTACTGCTGAGACTGCTGATTAAGTTTTGATCATCACAGGATGTACAAATATACTTCAAATCGTTTCAAGACCCGTGCAGAACAAGAGGTGAAGAAAGCAGAGCACATGGCGAGGATAGGTGAGTCTTCGGGGTATGCATGCACATCCTGATTTTGCTGTAACAAAAGAAAGGAATGAAAGAGGCTATCTTGCTGGATATGATCTGAAATTGCTTGATTCTGTGATCACTGTGGTTGCTCAGGAATTTAGTTATTACAGTGATTACAGATGATTGAGACTTGCTTCCATGCAATGGAGGGAAATTACGTCATTCCCTAAGACCATTTCCTCTAGGGTATACATGTACAGAATAATCCTTGAAATGCACAGCTCTCCCCTTGCTCCACCTGGAGCCTTGTCTACTCGTTATCCCATGGTTCTGTTCTCACCTTTTTGCATATCTTTAGCTTTTTAGTTCTCTCCTCCTTCTGTTACTTCTCTGTTGATGCAATTGTTCAAAAACAGATTTTTTTTTTCTCTCACCTGATGTAAAGTGATTGATCTGGGTGTACAAGGGGATCCTGGTGTTTTTTTTTTCTTCTTTTCTTGCTTCAAGACTACCTTTTGTCCATTTAGTCTACCCTTTCTATTAAGTCTTGTCCTCAGGAGAAACCAAATTTGACAATATTGGATATTCAGCATATAGAAATTATATAAGCATGTAAATATAGCATATAACTTTGTTAAATTTCATAAATTTAGCGTACAAATCAGTCTTCCCAACCCCTGATGGGGAAAACCCATAGTGAAGGAGGAATCTTGAAGTAGTTAACCTATATCTTCTGGTTTCATGAATAAACTTGATGTTGCAGAGGCAAGTGTATTCTCCCCCTTTGTAAGAGCTGCTCTAGGTACATCACGTGAGTGTGCAGATCAGATACAGATCACTGTCAGGAATCACAGAATGGTTGAGGTTGGAAGGGACCTATGGAGATCATCCAGTCCAACCCCCCTGCCAAGCAGGGTCACCTAGAGCACGTTGCTCAGGATGGCATCCAGGTGGGTTTTGAATATTTCCAGAGAAGGAGACTCCACAGCCTCTCTGGGCAACCTGTTCCAGTGCTCTGTCACCCTCACAGTGAAGAAGTGCTTTCTCATTATTCAGCTGGAACTTCCTGTGTTTCAGTTTGTGCCTGTTGCCTCTCCGTGTTTCTTTTGTGACCCTACAGCTAAATGGTTACAACCTGCTGGCCAAGGAAGTCCAGCTCCCAACCTGGGTCTTGTCCCCCTTCCCACTAAGGGCACGGTGACCACAGCTTCTCTCCTCACCCCTGGGAAACACACGGGCAGCAGAGTCAGAATTCAGTCTGTGAGTGCATATTTTACTGGCCCAAGCAGGCAGGGCTCTCCGGTGCACCAGCGACCAGAGGTTTTAGGAGTGCCTCCTGCAGGTAACACCCACGGCTTGGCAAAGCCTGCCTTCATCGGTGGGATTCAATTGCCTGTTGCCAGAGTACAGGAAGCATTGAGCTGCTCAGTCATCAGGCTACACAGCACCCCACACAAGCACCCTTGGATTGATAGCATCTCTTTCACCCATGACACAGGCGTCCTCGTCAGGATAGCGCAACTCCACCTCCATGCCTGATCACACTCATGCCACGTTCGGCCTCTGCAGCTGTAAAGGGCAGTGTGATTTTGACCCTGCCCAAAGCAGCAAAAGGAAATTATGTAAATTGCTGTGTTTCCTCTTCCTCCTTTTCCTTCTTTTTTTTCCTTCTCTTCCTCCTTTTAAGTACAGTCTAACATGATAGACTGGAAATAATGAGGTTTAAGCAATTTATCCTCATAGATAAATTTATTTTTTAGGTTGAGTCCTATAGCCAAAGCAGGTGTTCAGCACACACTTGCGTTCTGTTCAAGAAGTTATAAACATCGTGATTTAGAAAGGTTTCTTTCTTGCCACAGTCCATGAGGCCTTCCTGACGTTTAAAAGGTGAGTTTTAGCGTCTTGACAGTGAAGAATACTGCCATTCAGTGTCCCAGTGCCAAGAATGGATACTGGCACGGAAACGGCTATTGGCACTGAAATGTAAGCTTCCTCACCAAAGCTAGCTCACTGTCTCCAGTAGTGAAGTGGGTGCTGAACAAAGGGCTTTGAACATGGTGGTGAAAACTCAAGGCAGGCATCAGACTGTTTTCTGCAACAATTGATTACATAAAGCCTTCAGGACTAAAACATTCTTGTAGCATTAACCTCAGCTTCAATGGCACAGATCTCATTTCTTTGTTTTTAGGAAAATCAGTTTAATCTATAGTGTACTGTTCAGTATACCAAGTGCTCTTTTTCTGCTCTTGATAGAGAAGATTAATTTCTCCTTATTGCCAGCATATGATTTCTGTGAGGATGCACACCACTTTTACAAGGGATCTTCACTGGGGGATGATTTGTGGTTTTCTCTTTCAAAACTAGAGGTGCATTGTGAGAAATGGCGAGCCTCAGCTGAGCTAACCCCCAGTTTCAGTGTGCCATGGCTGCCTGTTAGGCAGGTGTTGGAATGCATCATACTGTAGATCTTTACTAAGGGACTGATAAGACTCTGGAAGTAGCTTGTGAGGTTGTTGAAGCAAAACTGATAATAACTTAATAATAACTACTGGCCAAAAAAAAAAAAAGCCTACCCAAAACAAACAAAACAACAACAAAACTAAAGGCAACTATGACTGTTTGTGACGTGGTTTTAGGAATTGGTATCCCAAAAGAATCACAGTCCAGGAGTGAAGACGTGCTTGTATTTTAGATGAGGAAAAAACACTCCTTATTCCCTGAGAACTGACTTTCCTGTCTCGTGTGATAAGCTGTAGCATCCAGATCCCTAAGTGAGCAGAAGGACCTCTTCAGCTGTTCCAGGAAACAAGTAAGGAAAGATCATTACGAAAGACTGTCAGCTGCTTTCTGTGCATTTCTGAGTGGAGATTAAGTACTGCATTGAGGCATCTAGGTATTGCCATTGCCTAGTTTCAAGACATCATTTTACAAAGTTTGAAAAGCAAACAAATAGAAAAGGTGAAGAGTTATGCAGGTATCCAGTACTGAAAGTCATTGAGCTATGTTCTGCACTTAATATCACTCCAGAGTATTTTAGAGTGTCCAAGGAGTTGTTTGGCAGTAACATTGGTATGCCATACGCGTTGTCCCCTTGGAGGACGTGAATGCTGATTCTAGCTTGTACATGCTTTTTGTCCTGCTTGGGGCATGTGTTTTTGTCTGTTAGGGCCTCAGCACTCAGACTTGTAATTGAATCATTCCCTGTCAAACGTGCCTTCTCAGCTGTCATTGCTTTAGTAGAGCAGGTCTGACCTGTGCCCTTATGGACAGACGTCACTGTGTTCTTCCCTTTAGACTCCATTGTTTTTAGTTTGCCAGCTTCTATGATACAAGGTGTGATGTAAATGGAATACGTAAATGCTTCTAAGTGTTTCAAGCTGTCTCCAAATTCCGTGTTTTTGTCTTTAGCCAAGCTGTCTCGTTAGGTGATTAAGTCTGTCACACAGTGCAGTTAAGCTGTTGTTTGCTTGGTAAGCTGCTGTGAACCTCAGAGTGTGCTTTTGCGTGACCCGGTGTAATGGAACTCAAATATAACACTGCAAGGAAAGGAGAGGTGATTTTTCCTTGGTCTAAATAAGCTGACTACCCATTTGCATTCTCATACCTGGACACACTAAAAATGTTTATTTCCAAAAGTAATCCTGTCCACAGCACTGAGGATAGTGAATACCAGTTGTCAAACACTCCCTACAACATCTGGATTCCTTTTGGTTAGAAAACAAGTGCAGTTTTTTGGCGAGATGCTTGGCGCTCTCTAGGAGGCGGTTGCTATTGCATGATCTTTTGCCTCATCTCACATACCTCATCTAAATCTTAGGTAAAGTTGCTGCTTCACTGTTTCATTTCCTTGTTTTGAGTGTCTCACAGGCAGGGCCTGTCTCCCTGTTGGGAAAATGGGGAGAGAAGAGGCTTGTACAGTGTGCTGAAACCTTATTGCCAGCCTCCTGTTACTGGGGCCCAGGCCTGCTGCTTGTCTTACCGTTGATGCATTGTTCTTCAGTGCATACTGGTTTTATTTCCAAATCATGTCTGTGCTTGCCAGTATGCGCCATTCTTAACACATGCTTTGCCTTTTCTTCTAGTGATCTTGTCCGTAAACATTTCCGTGCATGCTTTTTATACCTGTCTATTTCTGTTAGAAATCTCTACAGTTCATGAAGGCTGCAGTATCTCTTACCCCTCTCTCAGAAATTTCTGCTCTTGGAAGCTGACACGGGGAGTGTTGCAGTAATATCAGTCCTGCATCAGCAGCTGACATGTCTGACCGAGACTGGGGGTGCTTTCAGTACAGGTGGCAGCTGCAGCTGGAGGCTCTAACTTTCCCTCTACAAGTAGGGCATTACTTGCCAGTCCACATTTACCACTGGACTTCATAGTGTGTGGGTTGGAGAAAGATTACGTGCTCAAAACAACTAGTTCTTTGTCAATACAGTTGTAAGCACAACAGCCTTCTAACCTGAAAGGATATTCTATATCAGAGGATTGTAGCCAATGTGCTTTTGGATGCATATGCAGATGCAAGGTATGTGTTGCTAATTTAACAAAGCTGCTTGTGTCTCTATTTTAGGAAGGAATTTCTCTGCTGAAAATAAAATTTTTTGAATGAATGTAAAGTGATATGGGGGTGGTGCTACCAATCACCAGATGGTCTTGTTGGTAGTATGGAAGAGAGGTGGGAAGGGGAATTTCTTTTAAGTGGTAAACTTTGTGCATGCAAAGAAGATCAGACGTAGTGGTAGGTATTCTGTGTCCTATTTTGTGTATAGCACAGATTAATTTTTTTTCCAGGCAAAATTTAGTGAATATCAAAGATGCACGCATTTCCAATAGTAGTGCCTTTACATTGGCTCTGCAAGTAAATTATGTCTTTGTAATTCTTTTTCAAGTCTAAACTCAGTTTTTACTTTGTGGCGTTGTTTGAGCACTTCTCTGGTTTCATACTTTCCATGCAGACCACGCAGGGCCACTTACGTCCTTATTCTTTCCAGTTCCTCGCTAACTTTCTTGCAGATCCTTCCTTTAAACGTGCTTTTATGGAGTTTAGCCCTGCTATTATGCCAATGTTGACTGTGACTGCTGATCAAGTTTGTCAGTGGTATCCTCTCATATGTAAGATTTTCTTTTGTACCTTTTTATGTTAGTTTGTCATCTCTCCCTTGTTATACGTAAATCCAGCAAAGGCAGTCTCTGGAAATCTGTTACCTCAGATGAACACCCGATGATACGCTGTCTGTACTGAATGGTTAATACTGTCCTTTCTCCTTGTGTTTTAGCGGAGGAGAAGGCTCGAGAAGCAGAGAGTAAAGCCCGTGCATTTGAGCTGCGCCTCGGGGGGGATCTTACACGGGAGTCCAGGGTGAGACTTCTACTTTTCCAAGTTGGATTTTAAACATTGAGGGGAAGGTTCAGAACTGTGGTTTTGGAGCAGAGAGCTGGTTTGCATCTCCTTATAGCACTTCGGTATGTAAGTGAAGCAGGTGGTGACTTCTGTTGGAGATATGTTGTCAGCATTGTTCAGTCCTAGACAATTCTGTGGTGTCATCACCACATGCCTAAACTGGTATGTTTTCCAACCTGAGTGAGAAGCATGCTGACATTCCCATGCATACAACTTTGAATATATATCAGATGGGAAGGCAATCCCTTGCCTGTTTGAGTTTTACTGTGAAGATGCTTTATTTGATGGACCCTGAAGAGTCCAGGGGAATGTGAATTATTTGAACAGAACTAAAATTGTTTTTTTGGCTATTCTCTCTTCCTGCCCTTGCAGTTTGCTCCTAAGTTTTCTCAAACTGTTGCTAGAGAGTTCTTTTTGTTTCCTTCTGAATGGTACCTTGTGAAGCCACAGCTCCTGTGCTGAGGCTGTGGGCTTTTTGAAAGATGGGTAAGGCCGAGGCCTGGCCAGCATCTGGGTGGGAAGAGGGTCTGTGGGAAGTGCCAGGTGGTTCAGCAAGTGACATTAGCTTAAAATTACTTTCCTTCTTCATGACATCTAATGGAAAAAAAACAGCATTTAAGTATCCCATCTATTTTCATTTTGCATCCAACCTTTTACCCTGTGTCTTTAGTTACATTAGGCATTTAGTTGCATTTGGATGTTTTCTTCCAAGCAACTGTGTAGCTAACTTAAGCCACCCAACAACTGGCACTGCCCTAAATGTTTTGGCGTGCTAATTATTGCCCCTCCACAGCTGGTGAATTCTTTACATTTAAAAGAATTCTGAGATATTTTTGAAGGAGGAAAAATTGTAGAAGTGAGTTAATTTCATGAATTTCACAGCAGCAGTTTCACTGTGCAATGCCTATTGGCAGGTGACATTACGTCAAGTCCAGAACTCTGCAATAACCATGCGCCGGGAGGCTGATGTAAAGAAAAGGATTAAGGATGCAAAGCAGCGGTGAGTACAAAGGCAGTTGAAAGCTCTGATTTTCTCAGGCTGCTCGCTGCTCAAGTGTTTCTCCTGCCTTACGTCATGTGGTGGAGTGAGCAGTTCAGCTCAAAGCTTAAATATCTGTGGGTATCCCATATGCGCTGGCTGTTTAACCACAAAGATTGAGTTTGCTCTTCTGGTTGCTTCTGCTATTCCCCTTTTACTTACTGAAAGAAGTATTTGAATTTGGATTTTTTTTTCCATTTATTTTGGAGACATTTACTGGTTTTCACATCAGCTTTTTTCATTGTTTTACTTATCTGTTTTTCATCTGCAGGTAAGATTCAGGGAAGCAAACAAATGTTAGCAAGTAACAGTGAAATGGCTTTTAGAGTTGTAGAGGTGTTTCCTAAAACCGTTTTGAATTCTGTTGTAGTCCCTGACCTGATATCCTAAGATATTGTTGTAACTTAGCTCTGGTTACAATTAACTTTGCTATTGACTCACAGGAATATTTAACTCTTTGTATACAGGTTTTCTGCAAATTTGTCATATGCATTTGACAAATGAAGATTTTTCACAAATCATAACAAGAAACTTAATCTCTCAGAATGAATGCTGATTCTGAGCATAGTTAGGGATTTGTATTTACCAAGTCTGTTCCCACCTAGTTTGTTTTGCATGCCAGTTTACATGCCTGCATAGGTCAGGACTATCCCAGACTTGTTGCCAGAGATTAATCTAATGCATTTTAAAATCTTAAATAAGCAAATACAGTTTAAATTCAAAAGTGGTAGAGCTGTGATCTGAAGAATGCAGAAACTCTTTGGAGAATTCATTTTCTTCGGCTTCCGTGGAAGTTTCTGTGTACAGCTTGTCTTTTAATTCTTGGTTTTAGCAACATTAGTGTATGACGTAAAATTCTGTGAATGAGCTAACGTTTCTTTCAATGGGCAAAATAATTTTTGATTTTAAAGAGCTGAACAACAATTTTAAAGAGCTGTCCTCTCTGATAAAAATGAGGAGATGTCCTTCCTATTTTGTAGGAGAGTGCACGTTTTCACTTGAAATTCAAGACCCTACATACTTTTCAGAAGATAGAAAATTAATCTCTGAGATGGGAGTGAGGGGTCTGCTGTTTTGCCACACCTATTTGTGTTCTCAAATCACAGTTGTCCACCTGCACGAGCTGAGACCAGAATGGTAATAGTGCTCTAGCTATGCTTCTTTGTTGACAATGTTCAAAACACTTCTTGGCAGATGTTTAGTTTTACAGTTACTGAAAGCTGCTATTCCGGGTGTTTTCCTAGGAGCTTATATCAGACTGTCATCTACTAAAAATGATCTCTGAGGCTACAGTTCCCTGTAAAATGGGTGATCATGCAATGGTTAGAGAAGTATGCTTTCTGATAACCAAACAGATATTCTCTCTGATGCCTGTTATCTAAAAATGTTGGTGTAAACCAGCACATCAGTTCTGCTATACTGAGTGTACCTTTTCAAAACATTGCTGTCTCCTTCACATGTGATATGAAAATCTGCAAACACCTCTGATGGCTTTGCTTTGAGACAAGGGGAATTTCAAAAGCTCACTGTAGAGTATAAGAGAGATTGCTGCCACCAGCTTTGGGCCGTGTTAGCTTCTTGTGTCCATCCCATTTGGGGCCCTTGTGGCAGTTTCCGTGTGAGAGGAAGGTGTGTTACAGGTTATGTGTACATCTATGTGAGGATAAGGGTGACCTCAAGAAAACAGAAAATGGACATGAAATGAATCTATTTCAGGGATTTATTTTGAGATGCTTGAACGTTAAGATAGGTTTCGGTCTTATAACTGTAGATTACTACTACGTAGTGCTCCTGAATACACAGCTCAGGTTCTCTTAGTATCTGATGGTAGTAGCAGACAGTCAACAGATCATTTTAAAGAATTCCAAGTATCTTCCACTAACCACTTAGAGAAGCCAAATTCCTAACTGGGACAATGCACATAAGCACTTAAAATTTTGATGAGGGAAGGAAAAATAGGGGGTATCAAAAATCAGAGGGATGAATAGTACAGTGGTATAGACTATGCCTTGTAATTGTTAAAAGTTTTGGCCTCATATTTGATGATACCTTCAGCCTGAAACTGAGGTATCCTCATTATGAAAAACCATCAGTGTGGATTTCATGAAAGCTGTGAAATCTGTTTAAGTTAATCTGTTGATGACCAATAGTTCTGTTGTAAAATATGGAAGTTTTGTTTGATTTTACAACACAGAGATATCTAAATCTGTTGAGGCTTTTTGCATCCACAGGAGATACAATTCCTGATAATCAAAGATTCAGATTCAGAAATCTATATGTGTTCACAAACATACTTGAGGCCACCTTCTGTTGAAGTCATCCGCTGCATAAATAAGGTAGAAATCATGCAAATCCTGTCATTTCCAAGGGAAAAAAAAGCTCGTCTTTGGCTGTATGTTGTCCAGCTTTTGGAATTGGAGTAATAACATTGTAAAATTTGTAATTACGAGAACTTTCCAAGAATCTGAATATCAAGACTGTAGTTTCATATCAAGATCTTAATTTTCATGCTTTATTTAGCATACAGATCTCCATCGGGAAGATAGAAACCAAAATTACATAGGAGAGGACCAGTCTGTGCCTAACAGTACTTTCATAAAACTCTATTCAACTGCATTTTTTTCAAAAAGTAGATCTGAAGTAAAAATCAAAAATCCATTCCTCAAGGAGAAAACACAGAATCACAGAATGGCTTGGGTTGGAAGAGACCTTAAAGATCATCTGGTTCCAACCCCCCTGCCGGAGGCAGGGATGCCACACACTAGAACAGGTTGGCCAGGGCCCCATCCAGCCTGGCCTTGAACACTTCCAGGGATGGGGCATCCACAACCTCTCCGGGCCACCTGTTGCAATGCCTCACCACCCTCACAGTGAAGAATCATCTAACATCTAATCTAAATCTATCCCGTTTTTAGTTTAAAACCATTGCCCCTTGCCCTATCATTATCTACATGAGTAAAGAGTCCCTCTCAATCTTTTTTATAAGACCCCATTAAGTATTGAAGGGCTGCAATGAAGTCACCCTGGAGCCTTCTCTTCTCTAGGCTGAACATCCCCAACTCTCTCAGCCTTTCTTCATAGGAGAGGTGCTCCAGCCCTCTGATCATCTTTGTAGCCCTCCTCTGGACCCATTCTAACAGGTCCATGTCTTTCTTGTTGCGGGGGCCCCAGACCCGGACACAGTACTCCAAGTGGGGCCTCACCAGGACAGAGTAGAATCATAGAATGGCCTGGGTTGGAAGGCACCTCCAGGATCATCTAGTTCCAACCCCCCTGCCATAGGCAGGGATGCCACTCAGTAGATCAGGTTGGCCAGGGCCTCATCTAACCTGGTCTTGAACACCACCAGGGACGGGGCATCCACAACCTCTCCGGGCAACCTGTTCCAGTGCCTCACTACCCTCTGAGTGAAAAACTTCCTTCTAAACTCTAATCTCCCCTCTTTTAGTTTAAAACCATTGCCCCTTGTCCTATTGTTATCTACCTGAGTAAAGAGTCCTTCTCCACCCTTTTTATAAGACCCCTTTAAGTACTGAAAGGCTGCGATGAGGTCACCCTGGAGTCTTCTCTTCTGTAGGGCTGAACAGCTCCAGCTCTTTCATCCTGTCTTCACAGGAGAGGTGCTCCAGCCCCTTGATCATCCTTGTGGCCCTCCTCTGGACCCGCTCTAACAGCTCCACATCTTTCTTGTGCTGGGGGCCCCAGACCTGGATGCATTACTCCAAGTGGGGCCTCACNCTTCTCCCAGTCTGTACTCACACCTGGGATTGCCCTGACCCAGATGCAGCACCTGGCACTTGGACTCATTGAATCTCATTAGGTTCATGTGGGCCTACTTCTCCAGCCTGTCCAGTGCACCACTGCACCACTCAGCTTGGTGTCATCTGCAAACTTGCTGAGGGTGCACTCAATCCCATTGTCTATGTCATTGATAAAGATATTAAACAGTACCGATCTCAAGACAGACCCCTGAGGGACACTGCTCATCACCGGCCTCCACCTGGACGTAGAACCATTGACCACTACTCTCTGGGTGCGTCCATCAAGCCAATTCCTTATCCACTGAATGGTCCACCCTTCAAATCCATATCTTTCCAATTTAGAGATCAGGATGTCACGTGGGACCATGTCAAAAGCCTTACAGAAGTCTAGGTAGATGACATCGGTCGGTCTTCCCTTGTCAACTGATGCAGTCACTCCATTATAGAAGGCCACCAGATTGGTCAGGCATGATTTGCCCTTGGTGAAGCCGTGCTGGCTGTCTCGGATCACCTCCTTGTCTTGCATGTGCCTTAACATTGCTTCCAGGAGGATCTGTTCCATGATCTTGCCAGGCACAGAGGTGAGGCTCACCGGTCTGTAGTTCTCCGGGTCTTCCTTTCTACCCTTTCTAAAAAGGAAAAAGGTAGAAAAAAAAGGTAGAAAAAACATGTCCAAATGAATAATTAAATTGCCTCAACAGATACTGTCCAGCCTAAATTGGTGTCTGTATTGCAAAGTCTGTACTTTATTCATTTTCAGTTGTAATGCAATTCAATGTAATGATTCGACAAAATCTTCATGTTTTTTAGAAATAGCTGACTACAGGACAAGTTTTAGCAAACTCTTAATGCTCAAAGTTGCTGGAATTTCCATGCCCTTTGTCTAATCATGGCAAATAATTAGTTTTATTTTTAACATCTTGGAGGTTCTGTTTTATTCTTTTACAGGGCACTGAAGGAACCCAAAGAACTGAATTTTATCTTTGGTGTGAATATTGAGCAGCGTGAATTGGATGGCATGTTCATTTACAACTGCAGTCGACTGATAAAGATGTATGAGAAGGTGGGCCCACAGCTGGAGGGTGGCATGTGAGTTTTTGGAGATTTTTCAGCAATATTTTTGATTAAGTCTGGCATGTTCCTACACATAACATTGGCCTTGCAATAATCATTCTTCATGAGCATGAGACTTTTTCATTTTATCAACCTTTAGTTTGGATTCTGACAAATCAAATATATTTTAATATTTCTCAGTATTTCCCTAGTTTCCTGATTTAACAAAAAAAAAGAGGGAGAGAGTTCTCTCCACAGATTTTGGTCATACTTGTAGAATTATGAGGCTTCTGGGCTTGGTGTTGACGTTTGGGGCTAACGGATGAATACTAGTAGCAATACTACTTCATTCTAGGTTCAGGGAGAATAGGTCTTGAAAGCAAATACAAATATTTGAGCCCCCCTTACTTTTTTCAAAAGACCAGCTCTGAGTATCAAGTCTGATTTAGAAACTGATAAATTAAAAATAGTACTACTGCAGGAGTGTGTGTGTGAGTGTGTGTGTGTGTGTGTAATCTGCTATTTTCAATTTTGTTTGTCTGAACAGTGACCTAGTAGTTTAATGATGTTCATAACTGTATGTTCCTCTTCCAGGGCATGTGGTGGAGTAGTAGGTGTAGTGGATGTGCCCTATTTGGTTCTGGAGCCAACCCATAATAAACAAGACTTTGCTGATGCTAAAGAATATCGACACTTGCTGAAGGCCATGGGAGAGCATTTAGCTCAGTATTGGAAGGATGTAGCTATAGGTAATGAAGCTTCACAATTACCAGCTGCTGGGAGTCTTTGGTGGCTGGAAAAGAGCTAAGTGGGAGGGCAGCCAAGAGTGAAGGTGGTGATTTTTGTCATAATGGCTCCATACTGAATGGAGGCTTGTTTGTTTTCCAGCCCAGAGGGGTATCATCAAGTTCTGGGATGAATTTGGTTATTTGTCAGCAAACTGGAACCAGCCTCCATCTAGTGAACTGCGCTACAAACGCCGAAGAGCCATGGAGATTCCTACCACAATTCAGTGTGGTGCGTCTGACCAGGCTGCAATTAGGAGGCTGGCCCTCCCTGGGAAAGGGAGGGAGGGAGGGAACTCCTGGCTGCAGTTGGGGAGCAGCTAAATGGGTAGGAGATTTGAGATGAGCTCCTCTATTGTTGTTCCCTTCTAGGGCTTGTCTCCTTTTGTGAGTTCCCTTTGCCTGCATCTGCTGGCACACTTAAACATCTTAAAGTAAGGTTTCTTTCCTGCACAGTTTATTAAGCATGATGTTTTTCAGGTACACTTACAGAATGAGACAGTGGTCAGTAGCAGAGTTGAGAATGGGCCTAGAAATGTCACATGAACTGGAACTGACCAAAGCCACTCATCCCAACACTGGGATAAGATCTAAAACTTCCCAGTAGGCAATGGAAAGTAGCCAAGTAACTTGTACTCTGATGCAGTAGATGTCAGCGCAGAAGGGAACCATTTACAGTCATCTTTTAAACTTAATGCAGATTTTCTTCTGTGCACCTCTGAATGGCTCTGGCTAAGCCCTTGCTCCAGCTGGGAGAAGGGAGATCTCAAAATAAGCACTTTGTCCTTTAGTTGAGAGACACCAAACTCCCATGACCATTTCCCCAGAGGACTTGGGGATGAGGATGTAGCACGGAGTGTGAGGCCAATCTTTTGGAATTATTTTGTCAGGCTCTCCTGCCTTGATGCTTTTCTCAGCCCTTTCCAAGTTCCTCCCAAATAGGAGGAGCTTTCCTGTCATTCTTCCTGACATTTGCTATTGACATCTGCCAGGGCCTGTGAAGTCTTTCCACAGCCTGATTTAAGAACACTTGCCTCTTCTTGGCAAAACGTGATTTTTAAGATGTTGATTTCCTGGTAGTCCAGCAATGCTCTGGAACCAAATCTGGTACATCTGGCTTACCATCTAATTTTAGTGGATACATTTCTGAGTTGTTGTGTGCTGATACCATTAAGTGACAGCCTGCCTCCTGAGATGAGCAGTGATTTCAGGACAGGCTGTTCAGTTTGATTTGTAAGTGCTATCATTGCAGCAGTGCATGTGAAATGCTATAGTATTAGTTGATGACAGGCTTCATCAGATTATTGTTATGGTTGCTTTGTTTACCAGACTTGAGGTTTTCCTCAAAGTACTTTGTGAACATGGAACAAAAATTGACTTAGTATATCCTGTATCTCTCTCTTTTTTTGCCACTAGTCTTAATTGTCATTGGATATACTTTGGAAATTGGTGTGATCCTTGGGCGTTAAATAGGCTCGAGAAGTGCTATGGAAAAAAACTGATTTTATGGCTCAAGCTGTGTATTTCTGATTTGCAAAGTGTTTACCTTAACAGATGTTTGTCTGAAGTGGCGGACACTCCCATTCCAGCTGAGTTCAGTGGAGAAGAATTACCCTGATAGCTGGGTATGCTCTATGAACCCAGATCCTGAACAAGACAGGTAAGAATTGGTTAATATAAAGAATTTTCTGCAGTGTGCCTTATTTGCAAGTTTTTTGTTTTTTTTTTTGTTTTTTTTCTCCCAGAAAAATTCTTTGAGAAAAATTGGAGGGATAGACAGTAATTCTATACCTGTATAGTACACCTGTAAGTTGTGCTCACAGTCTGTGAACAAGTAGTGATGACATACCTATTTGGAGCTGACACATGGATGAGCATGGCAAATTGCAGTGTGTACCCTCAGCAAGTTTGCTGATGATGCAAAACTGGAAGGGTAGCTCATATGCCGAAGGGTTGTGCTGCCATCCAGAGGGACCTGATCAGACTGGAGAAGTGGGCTGATAGGAACCTCGTGAAGTTCAGCAAGAAGTGCAAAGTTCACCCCCTGGGGGTAGGGGGAACAGCCTGAGGCACCAGGACATACTGGGAGAGCCCAGCTGAAAAGCATCTCTGCAGAAAAAGACCCTAGGGTCCTGGTGGGCATCGAGTTGAGCATGAGCCAGCAATGTATCCTTGTGGGAAAGATGGCAAATGGTGTCCTAGGCTGCATCAGGAGAAGTGTCGCTGGCAGGTCTGGGGAGGTCAAGGAGGCACTGGTAAGACCACTCCTAGAGTATTGTGTCCAATGCTGGACTGCCCAGTACAAGAGACATAGGCTTACTGGAGAGAGTCCAGTAAGGTATCACAGAGATGATGAAGGGATTGGAGCACCTCTGCTGTGAGGAAAGTCTGAAAGAGCTGGGACTGTTCAGCCTGGAGAAGAGGAGCCTCAGAGGGGATCTCATCAATGTATTTATAAATACCTGAATGGAGGTGCAAAGAGGATGGAGCCAGGCTCTTTTCAGTGGTGCCCAGTTGCCAGGACAAGAGGCACTGGGCACAAACTGAAACACAGGAGCTTCCCCCTGAATATCAGGAAACACTTTTTCACCATGAGGGTGACTGTGCGCTGGCATAGGTTGCCCAGAGACACTGTGGAGTTTCCCTCCCTGAAGATGTTCAAGAGCTGTCTAGACATGGTCTTGAGCAACCTGTTCTAGATGTCCCTGCTTGAGCAGGGGCTTGGACCAGATGGCCTTGAAAAGGTCCCTTCTAACCTCAACCATTCTGCGATTCTGTGAAATTTAATTCCTTTATGGTTTTTCTGCACTGCCACTGGAAATATGATTGTAGCCATAGTTTATGCATGTTAGCTTTAATGTAGGTAGCATAGATTGCAACTGAAGAATCGTCTTAAGTGGAGGCTGGGAGTGATATGGGTTCAGTGCTCAGTCTTTTCAGTTGTCTCTATTGCTACTGTTGCTGCAACTCATTAGGCACACAAACTGGAGCAAAACCTCTGAGTTACAGTGAACCCAAGAATGACATTTTGTGCACTTGAGGGAGCAGCACACTGATTCATATACCAAAGGTGTTTCATGATTATAAGACTGAAACAGAATTTATTAATTTATTTGAATAAGAAAAATGATTGCTCTAGGCTTCTCTTTTCTGTCTGTGGAGAGACACTGCTGAATCTAATTCTTATCTTTGTTGTATAATGAGGAAAGCTGATTAGGCTGTAATTCAGGTGCCTTGGCTCAGTGTTTTAAATACAAATGAATGCAGGTAGAACCTATTAATTGGAATAAAAAAATATAGGAAAAACTTCTTTACTGAAAGGGTTGTGTGGCATTGGAACAGGCTGCCCAGGGAAGTGGTTGAGTCACCATCCCTGGAGGTATTCAAAAGATGTTTAGATGTAGAGCTTAGTGATATGGTGTAGTGGAGGACTTGGTAGTCTTAGGTCATAGGTTGGACTAGGTGATCTTGGAGGTCTTTTCCAACCTAAATGGTTCTGTGATTCTGTGTGTGATTCTGTGATTTGGGAAGCACTGCTCTTGACAGCATGGGTCAGGGTTCTCAAGCTTGTGTGCCATGAGGATTGCTGCCTTTGTGTAGATAATGGTGATCGTCCTGTAGCTTGGTCTAACTTGGATGACTTTCCTACAGCCTTTGTACTCCCCAAGGGCCTATATTACAAGTCTCTCTCAGGGCAGGCTTGAAATTGGTCCTTGGTATGGTGATGCAGTCAAATTCTTACCCATCTTTGTATTGACCTGTCAGTTCCCAAACTTTGTTTAATATGGTACCAGGACTCTGAATTGGTAACTCCCAGTGTAAATGGCTTGTTTTGTATTGGCTGTGCTTTTGATCCTTAAATCATATATGTGTTCCCTAAGGAGAAAACATCTTTCTTTGAGATTGTGGCCACTGCAGAAAGGAAGGGGGTTTCACTGCTGCCCTGGGGACATGGGGACAGTGCTGTGTGTGAGAGATGGTGCAGGTTCTGCTGTCTTTGCTGAGGTTGTCTTGCATTCCTTTGGTGCTAGATGTGAAGCTGCAGAGCAGAAGCAGAAAGTACCACTGGGAACTCTGAAGAAAGATTTGAAATCACAGGAGGAAAAGCAGAAACAACTGACAGAGAAAATCCGCCAGCAGCAGGAAAAACTAGAAGCTCTGCAGGTGAATCTGAAGGTCTCCCGCTAAGCACAGCAGGCTTTGAGGGACTTCCTAGTGCAAGCAGATGATGCTGAGCGTAATGTCTGTCTCAGCCTCTATTACCACAACTGCTACGTGGCATTCATGGGGTAGGGGTTGTTTTTAATAAAACAAGCATCTCAGCTTGCATTTCCTGCTAGGAAGATGGGGGTGACTGCTGGATTCCACATCTTGAAAGACAGCAGAAAACACCTTCTTTACAGTTACTGATTTTTAAACTGGAAGGCAGTTTGCTAGGATGGGTTCATGCAGGTACTGACAGCTTTTAAAAATAAACTTTCTGATTTTTTTTCATTTTTTAATAGAAAACTACTCCAATTCGATCTCAGGCTGACTTAAAAAAACTGCCTCTGGAAGTGACTGCACGGCCTGCAAGTGAGGTAAATGGGATACCACTGTAGGTTTTGTACTGTTCTGTGCTATGCTTAGCTGTTATTGAAAAGCAGAGCCTGACTTTTTGTCTCCTCTCTCTGTACCCTAATTTGGTTTGGAACACCCAGTCACTGACTCGACCTCAGCGCCCACGATCTCCTCCTCTACCTGATGTAATTAAGAATGCTCCCAGCAGACCACCACCAGCTACACCGCTTCCCAAGTCTGTCAGTCAGCTGAAAAAGAGCTCTCCAGCCTGGCCAAATATTAGCACTCCCAAATTGGCAAGCATTCTCTCCAAGGAGGAGGCCAGTACTTCCAGGACACACCACCATACTGTGACAGCTGGAAAGTCTAACAGCACTTCAAAAACTCTTGCCAAACCAGCTACAACAACAAAACCATCCACTGCTGTCCTGCAGAACCCCAAAAGCCCACGTGAGACATCCAGCTCAAAAACTGCCAAGGTGCCAGCACTAAAGAAATCTGCCACTGTCAAATGCCCACAGGTGAGACTCAATGGGATGAAAACTATCAGCTCCGTACCTACTGTTCTGCATAGCCTGTGTTTCTCTGTCACGTGGGATTTGCACCGCATTCCCTGCACAGGAAAAGATAACTTTTATTTTACTCCTGGATTAGAGTGTCATTCTACACCTCTCATGAAGGCTTGTTTTATCCCTTTCCTGTTAGACCAGACCATTTCTCTAGACGAAAAAAAAAATGTGGAGGGGTAGGGCTGAGGACTTGTATTGTCATATGGCACCCTCTAAAACCTCCTTGGAAAGCTGATTAAGATATCAAATGAAGATACTGAGTGCCAAGCTTTTTTTTAATTTTTAAGTACTTGGCTAAAAGAAGATTTCATTCGGTAGCGTACTTGAATTATAGCTAGAGCTTGTTTGCTTCCTGCAGGCCTCCACAACCCGGAAGAGGACCTTATACGCTGCAGAGGAGGGGTCTGAGGAGGAAGGGGAGTACAAGAAGGAGAAGACAAAACGGGGCAAATTTGTGGCAGTGAAAGAGGAGAAGAAAGATTCTAGTGAGGTGGTGGTAGAGGTGAGAGTGCACTGGTTTCCCCAGCAGAAGGTGTTTATAATCTTCTTGGGAGATGGCTAATCTGAGCTCTCTCTGCTTACAGCTCACTGATAGTGCAGGAGAAGAAGAACTGGCAGAACTGAAGAAAGCTCAGAAAGGTGAGAAATGAACCCATGGACTCTCTTCAAGTATCTAACATAATGAAAAAGAGCTGTTGCAGAACTAGACTGACTGGTTAAACATGTCATTTCATTAATGAGCTTTCTAAAACAAAAATTAGTGTAAATAGGGGTTCCAGACCCTGAGATGACTAACTTATGTGAAACAAAATTTCAGGACCCCTTGACTGGACAGGAGGCAATTGTGGTGTGGGAAGACCCATAATCGGAGAGCTACATCGTGTTAACTGTTGTGATGTTTGGCTGCATAGTGTAGATGGATATCATGCTCATCCTTCCTAGTTGAAAGGATCATGGAGTTACGTTAGAAGAGAAATGCTGAGGGTGGTCTCTAGACATGCTGCGCGACTGTGAAAGAAGAGGGGCTGAGCGACCCCTGACAAATATTATAGCCAGGATGGTGTTGGACCTCTGCCAGAGCAGTTAATTCCTGCAGCTTGTTCCCAAGGAGCTGTATGGAAAAGGACCAAATAGGAACCCATAGCAAATTGTCCTAGTCCAATATGAGCCTGAACAGCATGTGCCAAACAGCCTAGAGTACAGGAGAAACACTCTATCCGAGAATGCCATATCATTTCCTTGCATATGAATGTTTCTAAGTAGGAGTTGAACTGCATACAGCACTGTTTTTATGGTTCATGTACCGTTTGAAGGAATTGTCACAGTTTTAGGTTAGCTCCCAGGTGAGGGTGGCTGTCTTCTCTAAAGACCACACAGAATGTGCTCTCCAGCATCTGAATGTTTGCAAACATCTTTACCGTCTTCTTCCCTTCAGATAAAGGGCTGCATGTGGAGGTGCGTGTGAACAAGGAGTGGTTCACAGGCCGTGTCACAGCTGTGGAAATGGGCAAGCATGCAGTACGCTGGAAGGTGAAGTTTGATTATGTTCCTACAGACACCACACCGAGAGATCGCTGGTAACTATCTTCAGCTACTGGATTTTGGAGGCTTGTTTTGCTTTCAGGAGGAAGACCCTGTTTTATTTGCATAGATGCTGAAGACAAAAATATGTTGCTGTCATGTCAGGGAGCGTTTGTGTGCTCAGGACTGTCTAGCTGTTTTGTAAAGAATGAACACAATAGACTCAGTACAGTTTGCTCATCACTTCAATTTGATGTTCCCGTGGAGGCAGCTGTTGTGTAATCTCGAAGTCTCAGTGACAGATGTGTACAGATTCTAATGAAGCTGTTAACAGTATTTCAGATATGGCTAATGTAAAAAAAATATCTCTCTGACCTCCCCCCCCCCCTTTTTTTGTTTTCCCTCTTCAGGGTAGAGAAGGGCAGTGAGGATGTGAGACTGATGAAGCCCCCCTCTCCAGAGTACCAGACTCCAGATACACAGCAGGAAGAGGAGGTTGTTGTGGCTGAACCTTCTACCTCAGACTGTGTCAGAATTGAGCCAGACACCACTGGTCCTAGCAGCAGCCAAGAAACAGTAGACTTACTAGTTCAAATCCTTCGGTGGGTTCACAGTGCTTCTTGTGAGCCGCTGCAGCCTGTTTGCTTTAGTCCTTCAGCCTCAAACTCTGGCTTTGCTTTTTCTTTCCTGCATAGGAATTGTTTGCGATACTTCTTGCCTCCAAATTTTCCTGTTTCCAAGAAGGAGCTGAGTTCCATGAGTTCAGAAGGACTGCTGGCATTTCCCTTGGTGAGTTCAGTAGATCTAGAAAAATAAGTTGTTCTTTTTTTTTTTTCCCATACATATTCCATTCTTATGGCAAGCCTGCATCTTATGGATGTAGGATTGTACTCTTCAAAAAGTTATTTGTATCCTTAGCAGACTAGTGTAGTGGAGAAAAAAATAAGAAAGTTCTTGAAGTGTGCCTCAAGTCTTCTGAGAGTTGTTACCTGATGAGGAATTTTCTATTACCATACATCTGTGTGAGAAAGCTATTGGCTGCTACTATCTGAAGTTCTTGTCCATTGCTGTTAAGTTTTTAAGAAGAGAGGACAGGTTAGACATTTATAGAAATGGACTGTAAGCACATCTGTTAGTTTTGCCCCAGTCTTAAAAGTCCAACTTATGCAGAGAAAATCTGAAAAATAAGAGAGAACATGGAAGCCAACCCGGCTTGTACTTCTCCAAAAGATAGAGCAGAGCTCAAAGATTCACAGCCCACCTGTGATTCATCTTAAGGCTTTTGGTGTGCCCTCCATTTATTTGAGCAAGGAACATATGGGATTCTGCACAGGGGTCAGTATCCACATTTTCTTGATGTATGTACTAAAGCTGAGAACATGTGCTGAAGTTCTCTGCAAATGTCTCACCAGCAGGCTAGCTGAAGAGATAGTACGTTCTTAAGTGTCGTGCTTGTTATGAGTCAGTGCTTCTCTGAGCTGCAGCACTGTGCTATGTTCAAGAAATACTTCATAAGCTTTGAGGTTTTTGTCTTTCACCTTCATTTGAATGACTGGAGGAAGGCCCCCACAAAATAACTATGTAGGTGTCCTTCCCTGACCTAGAGGCATAAAATCTCTGAACAATTTCAGAAGTGATGGGAGTAAACTAGCGGGGATGAAGTCTTCTCCTGCCACACAGCCTATCCTCCCTTTGGAGGCTGAGCCGGTACCAGTGTCTGTGTGCTGGTATTGGAAAGTCCCATGCAGGATCAAATGTGGAGAACTGGGTTCTCTGACTTGTCTCTTCTCTGACATACAAACTACAAAGAGCTCTGCAGGAGGAGTCTGTAGGTGACAAAAGCCACCTACAAATGACAAAATGTCAAAAGCCACTATTTATATGGTAGTCTCCAACGTGTCCTACTCCCTCATTCACAATGTGCGTACTTCAGTATCTCCTCTCTTCCTCTTTTCTCTCTCTGAATTCAGTTGGTCTGTGTGAGTTACCTGTTGCACTGCTTCCACATAACATGTTGGTCTTGTCTGGAGAGTTTTGTGAGGGTTGATGTCTTCGGGGAATGTGAAAACCTGTGTGATTTTTGTGCTGCATACAGTAGGCAAATCAGCTATGTAAATATGGGCATGGCGACAAATGAAGCCAGAGAGCGCAGAGGAGCTGTGTTAAGCTCATGTTGTTTAGTCATGGTATGTTGGTAGCTGGATTCTTCTAGAAGCTGCAAGTGCTGGGGTTTTCCTTACACTTGGTGCTTTTTTTTTTTAATGTGCCGTTTGTTGTTTTTTGTCTTCTACAGAAAGAATATTTCAAACAGTATGAGGTGGGTCTGCAGAACCTGTGCAATTCATATCAGACACGTGCTGATGCCCGGGCCAAAGCCTGTGAAGAAAGCCTGCGCAACTCAGAGAGAAAGCTGAAGGAGACGGAGGAGAAACTGCAGAAGCTGAGGACTAACATTGTGGCTTTGCTGCAGAAAGTGCAGGAGGTGGGTGAGGGAGGGGGGTGAAACCAGAACACCATGAGTAGCAACCTTCACCAGACCAAGGCCAGTCCAGGCACTTGAGATGTTTTATCTAGAATTTAGCTGTGCTTCAGCTCTTACTCAATTTGGTGCAACTTGGGCCCAGACCATCAGAAGCAACTAAGTGCTGCTGTTGCTGCCCACCTTTCAGGATCTAGGCCTTGGTGGCTCTGAGGAGTGTTAATTTTCATAGCTGGATTTTTCATGGTGTGTACATAGCACACAGTTTTTACTAGTTTCTGCTTTGCGCTATTAAACATGGGGCTGCAGGAGAATTTCCCTGGGTATAGGCAGTTTTCTGCAGTTGGTCATGAAGTGTTCTGCAGGGAATTTCTGTCCTATTCTTGTGCAGGAAGCTGGTGTTAGATTCTGAATCTCTTGTATAGAGATGCAAGGCTTTAAATAATACTTTCAATAAAAAACTTCATGTTTAAACATATGTGTTAAATATACTATTAAATATTAAAATATTTAATATTTAATGTAATATAATGTTAACAGTATTAATATTTTTAAAGTCTGCCAGGCTCTGACAAGCAAAGTTGGCAGTGCTTTCACAGCAGATGTCTACAGCTGTCCACTCCCAGAGAGTGCTGGCAGTCAGGATGCAAAAGATGATCAGGACGGATGTTGCAGAGGATGCTGTGTTGCTGTACAGGGAGGCATTTTGGTTTGTCCATTCTTGCACTGCTCTTCAAGATACGCTTTTTCACTGCTATTTCTTGTGCCTTTGGTTTCAGGACATTGACATTAATACAGATGATGAACTGGATGCATATATTGAGGACTTGATCACAAAAGGAGACTGAACGGCCCCATTACACATCCTAGGGAAGTGCAGAGGAGCTGGTTGCTTCAGTGGAGATGTGGATTCCTGCAATGGAGGACTATGACAGCTGATGAGAGGAGAGGATTTTTAGACAGTACTTCCGTTGTATTGGTGTACAACTTGTTCTTGTGACTTTACATGAAAAAGACATTTGTGCTTTTGGCAGGAAAGTTTTTAACATTGTAGTTCTTTGAATCTATTACTTTTGTTTATAAATATTTATTTTTAAAAGAAATGGGAACCGTGCCTGGTATGATGGTAAGGTTGTTGTGTGTTTTTAGTGAGGTAAACATGTGGGTACCCTTTTTGCATCTGGGGTTTATGCTAAACCTGGAAGACCAGAACATCATGCCTAGCAGGTTGCCTCAAATAAGAATCTGACAGCAAATTAAAAATAGGTCTTGAGTTGTGGAAGAGGAAGTCAGGACTTAGGCTTCCAAGATACTGACCTGGGGCTAGAGAAATCCGAGCTAGGAATCTGAGCACCACAGAGGAGATCAAAACAGTCTCTGTGTGAGCGTAGGTGGAGGGGACGAAATCTTGAGGTTTCTGGCAAAGCTGGGTGTGGGGGTAGGAGATTGGCATTTGCCAGTCCGATGAGGTTGCTCTGTAAGTCTCCGTAAGCAGGTGGAGTTATCATGATGCTAACAGTTCAGAGGATGAAAATCCTTTTAAAAGAGTATTGCCTCCTAGGTGGCTCGCAATGGATTGTGATCATCAGAGGGAGAAAGCTGGAGTTCAGATTCTTTTCTAGCAGTTACCTTATTTGCACATTTTTGCTTCTGTTTCTTTGAGACGTAACTGCAACAGCAGAAGAACTCCTTGACCAGCTGAAAATAAAGTGACCCTCTGTTCTGTTGTCACTCCCTCAGGTTTGTGTTGCTTTGATCCACTTGCTGTTCCAGGTAATTTTAATTAGAGTGCTGGAATTTGGAGTCCTGCATTGCTGAATTGCATCTGGCCCTGGGTCAGCAACAAGGACTTTGCCTTTCCAACTTCCTCCCAGCTGGAGGCTGCACTACAGCTCCTAGTAGACCACTTGTGGCACAGCTGACTTGGTTTGAGTTCGTTAGTTAGCCATCTTCTCAGGTCTGCTAGGACAAGATGACCATGAACTCAGTGCTTGGAAAACTGAAATCCTCTACAGTCTGATGGTTTAAAGAAACACAGTGTGACCAAGATGTTCTCACCTTCAGGAACACCAAATGAAATGGACCTTTGGGGTTCTTTTGATGGCTGAATGTGTAATAGATGTTGTGCAAAAAAAAAAAAAAAAAAGAAAATCCATATTAAACATCTGTTGCACAGAAAATCTCAAGCACTACTAATGTATATAGTACTAGACAACTCCCAAGTTCTACATACCACAGGAAAAAAGCAGAAGAGAGGGTAGATTAACTTATTTACCTGTATTTCAGGTCCTTGTAATAGCATACAATTTGAGACTGATCGTTTTCATTCAGGATGTGGACCCTGACTTTCTAGTATAAATGAAGGTAAGAAGCATCTCCCCACCCCCTATACACCTTCCTAGGCAGAGGGGCAGCATTCCTTAAATGCAGGAGCAAGCTCCACCAGCCTCCTCAAGTACTTTACATGTATTGGAGGTGGTGTTAATTGCAGTCGCACACTGGTGCTTCAGGTGAAGATGTTCCCTTTGTAGAGCCTGAATTTTATGTTAAGGTGAAAAGAAATCTATGTCTTTTCCAGGTGACCAGGAATTCTGAAGAACTAGATTTCATTAAAATACAGCTCAAAGATGATGCAGCTTGCAATCTTTATTTCATAACACCAGGAGTATACCAGTGTGGAACCAATAGTCCTCGCATGTTTCTTATGCTTCATGAAACAGTTTGATCCCCTACTCTTCCTCTCCTCTCCTGTTAGGAAGGTGTTACACGGTTTTATTCCTCTGTTCTCTGGGAACTTCTCATTTCCAGTGTTAAGTTCTCTTATGGCATTTCATCTTTTTGTTCTCATACCATAATATTTTTGATGGAGTTATATTTCTTCCCTGGAGTTACTTTCATCAGTGCAACTGATGTGTAACTGTCCCCTTTCAATTTCCTTTTTGCTAGTAAAAGGAAGCCAAGAGTGCTTCCTTTTCCTTTTATTGCCTTTTAAGTGCTAATAAAACCATTCTCAAAACCTTCCTGCTAGTTCTTCTCTGCAGCTGCTTCAACTGATTTTTTTTTTTCATAACCTTGGTAACTAGACCTATATATAGCATTAGATTTTTACTAATGCCTTTAAAAAACAGAAACAAAATCTAAACAACCTGCTCCAAGCAAATGTACTCAAAAGCTATATCAGTTGCTCAAGACCTTCTCTGGCTGACCTCATAAAATCTTCAAGGGTAGAGGTTACACCACTTTTCTGCATTACACCCTTTTCCACTGATTGAGTTCTTCCCTGGCATCTAACAATGCTGTCCCTGTTGCAGCTTTGGAGGCTTACAGCTGCCTATTGAAAACCTCTCACCGGCAGCCTAGGCCATTAGACCTTCATGCTGCATTTAAGCATGTTGGTATCATGTGTGTGCTCAGTTCCCTCAGTCTTCTCAGCTTCCAGCTGAGTCTTTCTTACAGCAGACATACTTAGAAGTACATGAGTTGCATTCTGTACAACGTCCTTCCTCTTTGTAAGACCACCCTATAAGACTACATCCCTGTTTATAAGACCAACTTTGTGCCCGTAATTACAGTCATCCATTTGGTCATATGTGGCTTGAACTTGACCAGCCCATTCTCTGTGGGGTGAGAGCAGACAGGCAAGCACCTCTTAGATAATCTTATATCCTCTTTCGTCAGCAAAGCTGCACCTGCAAAGCAGGAGCAGAGGAGACCTTACTCTAATTCTGCACTTGGTCCATGGGTCATCCTTGCTCTCTCAAGAGAAGTAGCTGAGGGGAATGTTCCGAGAAACTCTTCAGCACTCGGTGGGAGGCCTGGAGGCCTCTGGGGACCTGTGACCTTGGTAGAATGAGGGGTCAGGTTCGTGGGGACTTCTGGGAGCTCGGGTTGTGTGTTGGGGGGTCCCTGCAATTTCAGTGTGCATGGAAACCAGACACTTTGGGCCATTCCAGCCCTCAATTGTTCCCTTTTCTCCCCAAGATGGCAGTTTTCTGAGCAAAACAAATCACATCATCACCATGCCCTCATCCTTCCAGGAGCCCCATGCTGCTGTGTCCTACCACTATGGTGGCCCCTGAAGGGGAGGGGACAGGGCTGGGGGTAATAAGGCCTTTCTAAGGCCAGGGTTGTTACTGAACCCTCCGAGCAAGGTGTGTCAAGCTGTGTAAGTACAGGGTGCCGCAGAGCCCATCGCTCTCATCGGGAAGGAGTCAGCCTGACTGCCAGTGTCATAGGCAGCAGGGGCTTCAAAAACAAAACAAAAACAAACAACAACAACAAAAAAACACACAGGAAGCCCTGGCTCAGCCTGGAAGAAGGGAGAATGGGTACCAGTCCAGGGTGTTCACATGGTGGGTTGAATCCACAGCCCTTGTTTTCCCCGTCTTGCCTTCCTGAGAAGAGTGTGGAAGGCAAGGGGGGTATCCATGCTGCCGGAGGGAAGGAGCAGCTCTGCGTGGCCCTGTGCACCATGGCCTCGTGCAGGTGCCAGGCTGGGCCCCCGGCCTGGCTGTGGGAGCTTGGCCCAGGCTGGCTCCAGCTGCTTGTGGCCACGGCTGACCTCTGAGTCTTTGGTCTTTTGGTCTGAGGCTTTGGTCTTGCTTGCAGAGGAAGGCAGGGGCAGCTGTGGTGCTACAGGCCTGGGGGCCTCACGCCCTCCCTGCCCAGCGTGGCTCCAGCACTGGCCATTCCCCTTCAGCCTCCCCTGGGCCGCACTCTGCTGGCCTGAGAGGAAGCTAGCGGCTCAGCTGCTGCACCAGAGCCTCTGAGCAGGCACTGCCACCAGCTCATGAAGCGCTGCATTGTCTGCTCAGGGGCTGCCAGCGCCTGGGAACGTGGGCACGTGTGGATGTGCTGCCCCATCTCCGGGGAAACATCTCACGGCGGGAGAGGCATCCTCAGCCTGACCCTGGTTTTGTTGGCTCCACGGTGTTTGTTTGGGAGACAAGAGGATGAAGTCTTCCTTTTCCTGGCAGCCACCAGCTCCTGCTGCAGCTGCCTGGAAGCAGCTCCCTCAGCATGAAAAGGTCAGTTGGCGGCTGCCCCGGAGGAGAGAAGGGAGCCACTGAGTGCCACTGCGAGCCCTGGGCCAAGGTACCGCGAGGCCCAGGGCTGCCGGCATGCTGCGGCTGAGTGCACAGAGGGGCCCTTGTCACAGCTCCCAGAGCGGCTGGCAGCTTCTCACCCATCATGGGGGCTCCTGGCAGGAGCAGCGTCCTCGGCCCCGCAGGGAGCAGGGCGGCCTCTGCACAGCCCAGCTGCTCTGGCCAGCCCCAGGAGGGCAAGGAGCTGTTGTGGCTGGGCATGTTCCTGGTGCCAGTGCAGCCCAGCTGCAGCACTGTGCCTGCCCCCCCCCCAGGACTCCGTGTGCCCTTGTCCTGCAGGGCCACATCACACCTTGTTTCCTCTCTATTCCCTCTGCCCCTCCTGCCCTCTCCCCAGCTCTGCCTGCCTTATGCAAGCCACTGCCCCACCATACCTGAGCCAGGGGACAGCCAGGGTATGCTGGGTTGGCTTTTAATCTTCCTCCACCCTGCAGCTCTTCTGTGAACACAGGAGGTTTCTCACATCCCCCCCTGCATCCACTGCCAGTCCAGCTCCCTCTCTGGAGCACGATGTTACAGGCATGTCCCTCTGGGCTGCCTGCCGTTCATTGCCGCACAATGAATGGGGAATGCTTTTCCCACGGTACGACTGAGCATTCACCTTGGGGAGTGGTGCTGGGGGGAGCCCTGTTCTTACAGGTCACCCCCTTCTCCCTTGAGTTTTGGGACCCATCTTCAAACTGCTCCTTCCACCTCCTACTCCTCATTTGCCTGAGCAGCTGTTGTTGTTCCTTCGGTTTATGTGGGGCCATGGACTGAGCACCTCCTGCTCCCAGCAGTCCTCCACTCCTCAGTGCTACCTGGCTTCCTTTGGGCACAGTGACAGCTGGAGAGGGGAGCTGCTCTGCCCAGCAGCATGGGCAGGACCAGTTTGCCACCTCTGTGCTTCCTCCAAATCCATCCTGAAGCTCCAAACCAGCCATTGCCCAGTGAGCCTGAGCTTTTGGAGTGGGTTTTGAAGCTGGATGCAGTGCCCAGCTCTTCTCCCTGGCCCTGGCTCCCACTCTTCCCCCATGGGCAGCAGGAGTGCAGATACTCTGCACTTTGCAGAGCCTGGGCTCAGAGGAGAGCACATCCATGCATACAGTGCTGCAAAGGGAGTCTTGTCCACTCAGGTCAGACCCAGCTTTCTCTCTAGTGCAACTTCTCCAGCGAGGCAGTATCCATCCTGACACTGCAGTCTTGGATGGCCCTCTCCCAGCTCCCTAAGTGGCACCATCAGCAGCTGCACCCTCTAAGAAACTTGGCCCTCAAAGACAGCCAGTGACCATTTGACACCGCAAAAGGGCTACCCTTTGCCAGCAGGAAAGGGGCAAATAGTCTGTGGCATTCCAGAAGTGAAATCTCATTGCAGCCCAAAGAAAGACATGCCCATGCTTACAGTAGTGCAGGAAGGGTAACTCCTGCCCAGTGCAAGCTCTCCAAAGACCCTGTGCCACCTGCTTGGCATCAATTCAGCGTGCAGACACCCAGAGGGCCAGCCGTAACCCCTTGGATGTAGAAAGGGTTTTCTTAGAGCAGATTGCACCTGGGGAAATACTGGCTCATCCGAGTTCAAGGAAAACACACCCAGCTCCAGCTCACGGCAAGCTGGGCCCAACAGACTGCAGAGCCCCCTCCGGAATGACCATGCCCTGGGGATGGCAGCACACCAGAGGCGATGGCTGCAGCAGCCCCCAGCGCGGCACCGGCACGGGCCCGACGCAGCCCCGTGCTCCGCGGTAGCCCCGTTGGGACACCGGGGCCATGGGTGCTGGCGGCCTCGGGTACGGGCAGCCTCGGGTGCCGGCGCCGCACGGGGGCCGGTTGGGGGCAGGCTGGCGGCGATCCCGAGGCGTCCCGAGGCCCCCGGTGCCGGGCCCCGGCCGCCCCGCTCTCTTACCCTCCCCTCGGGAGCTCCGGGGCCGCTGCCAGCGGGGAGCCGAGGGGATGCAGTGCTCGGGGGGCCGCGGACTGCCGCGCAGGGCGCCCCCCGCCCGTCCCCTCGGGCGGAGCCGGACGAAGAAGGGAGCAGGCTCCGACCGCGGAAAGGGCGTTTATTGGGGAGCGGCGGGG